>VZRL01005705.1:0-31340 GCA_013397895.1 Origma solitaria
GCCTGGCCGGGAGCCAACAGTGCTTCTGTTGGCTGTGGCCATGACTCACCGAACAGGAAAGTGCCTGGCAGCCCAGGGACATCCGCCACCGGGTTTTTCTGGTTTTGTTTATTGTTACTATTGTTGCTATTGATTGTTTACCTCGTTATAGATACTAGTAAAGAACTATTATTCCTTTTCCCATATCTTTGCCTGAAAGCCCTTGATTCCAAAGTTATAATAATTTGGAGGGAAGGGTGTTCACATTCTCTATTCTAAGGAAGGTTCCCACCTTCCTCAGCAGACACCTGTCTTTCAAACCCAGACACCATGAAATAAAACTCACCCTCCAAAGCAAAATATCTTAGGTAAGCTTTGATTCCTGCATAACAAAAAAATAACATCTGAGCCATCTCATCTTCCTTTACCAATTCTTTGTGTCTATTATAAAAATTAAATTTCCTGGATTATTTGAGTGTGTTTTCATCTTGATATAAGAAAGTAATTTTTTACAGGAAGAACCATCATTCATTGGGACAATCTCACCAGGAACATAGTCATTGCTCCTAAACACAGGTACTTGATGAAATAGCCCCATTCCAGAAGAACTTGTGAGCATGTGTAGCATGTGCTGTACATATTCTAGAGAGCCAAAGATTTTTTTAAAAGGGACACTTTGTTACCTGCACAGAGTCATACTGATCCCAAATTATTTTAGTTTGACAACAATGTAATTACATAACATTATCTTGGAAAGAATGATACATAGCTATTCACTCTCACCATTCTTATAAAAGCAGAAGACAATCTATGGCAAACACCAATTTGCTACAGTTGTAGTGTAAATAGTTCAGCTTTAATCAAAAACCACATCTGGTCAGGATTATATTAGTCTTAATTGGTCAGGATTACTAGTCTTCCACATGATATCTATCATTTCTGCATGAACATATCATGGTAGACAGCAACACATTGAAACAGTTGCATTCAAGGCACAGAGGCAAATTCAGATAAAGACGTGAAATTCTCATTTAAAAACACATCCCTGTGTTCCATAGTAGGCAGAAACTTGTTCTTTGTTTATCAGTGTTTGCTTGCTATGCAACACTCCCACTGTTATCATTCAGCCAGAAGTCAGTGGGAGTTACATGTGTCACACACAGCAGAAAGACAGCATTATGCTGCCTTTATAACCCACAGATGGTCACTTTCAAAGGGCAGTAATATTCTGCCATATCTCTCCAGTGTTGTGGGGTGGGTAGTGCAGCTAATGTCCTGGCATGGTGTGCCTGCACAAGACAAAATGTCATATCAAAAGAATGACTGCATATTTTTCTAGATATAAGGAACAAATTTGTTTATCATGAGAGTGGCAAACCATTAGAGCAGGTTGCCCAGGGAGGTTCTGGATAGGAACATTCAAGGTGAGATTAAACAGCACCTTGAGCAACCTTATCTAGTGTAAGGTGTCCCTTTTGTTGAAGGTGGGTTGATCTAGATGACCTTTAAAGGTCCTTTCCAATCCAAACCTTTCTGAGGCTTTGATTTTACGTTGGTGTTGCGGCAAGAAAAACCTACAGTGAAGGAGTCTGTTGTGACATGAGTTAAAGGCTGTGGCTTGATGGTGTAACAAACTCTTTGGTATTATATAGTAGCAGATAAAAGCAGTGAGATTCCCTCCCCCACACACCCCTATCCTGTCCTAAAATTAGCTAGCATTTTGTCATGGAGGATTTGGCTAGGATGCCACTTTTCTCCCTGTTAGAAACATTTGCTGACCGGTTTATATCTAGCCATGGCTAGTTCATTATCAAGGGGTTTTTGCTAATATTTTCATTCAGATTAAATATTTTCCCTGTACACCCTTGCTACCCTGGTGTATTTACTTGTGTGCTTCTAGCTTTTGCCTTACTAAACCAAATAGGCTGCAACCTTTGGGAATGTTTTAGCTGAGTACATCCTGCATGCAAGTATGTAAATTCAAATTGTGAGTTAGCTTTGGTACAAGAAACAGCCAAACCAAAGTTGCTTAGAGCCTAATTTGGGATAATTTACTTTACTTCACAGCAAGACCCTTTTCTTTTCATTGAGTTTTCACCCCTGTTTCTTCTAGTTTGACTAATAATTTCTAGTGACTTCATATCAGAATCTTACTGAAATTCAGAGAAAGGCTGTTTTTCTTTGAAAAGTCTTTAATTTCCTTATGAAATACGAATACTGACACAGTCTATCTTTGAAAACCCAAATGTATTTTATGCTAGTTTTTGTATCTTTAACCATTATTCTTCTCAGTATATAATAAAGTTTGGCATGTTATTGAGATAGGGCTAAAAGAATAAAAGTTATTTGGATCTCTTAATATTTTTACTCTCCTCTAATACAGCCAGGAATTTTGTCATTTTGCAATTAAACGTCATTGCACTCTTCTCACTCAGCTTTTGTAAACACTTTTTTCTGTGCCTGTGATTCAGGCATGAGCCCTTTTAGAATCCAAAACTTTCAAATGCATCATCTCTTTTATCTCTAAACTAAGATTAAATCCACTGCCATACCCTCATTTACATTCAGCAGCCTACTTCGTCATCATGGGACTGCTGTATTTGCTGAAAACTGGTGCAAAATGTATATTTTCTCTTGGGACCATATATATACTCTTATTAACATGTACTCCACTATCCTTGTAGCTACACTCCTCCATTTCATTAATTTTTTTTCAGAGGTGAACAAAACCTTTCCTACTTTTCCATTTCCTTCTCAGCATCAACATCAGCTTCTTGTTCGGCAGGTGTCACTTTACTCCTCCGTGTCTTGGTCTAAAATAATGGCTTCATTTATTGGCCAGTTGAATTCTGTCACCTGGGTCCTTGGTCTGCTTTTGATCTTGAGGTGATTTTTCTTCTCCCTACAAGATCTTTCCAGTTTCTGGAAGCTGAATCCAGCATCCCAGATATACAGAGATTTCATCACTAGCATAAAGGAGACAGGTTAGTTAGTATGACTGGCAAGAATGTACAGAGAAATTAGGGAAGGAAAATGCACTGAAATGGTGAAAGCGAGGAAGCTGAAATATTTGTTCCTAAAAGACGATCATAATGATAGACTTCCCTTGTCTGGAAAACTGGCTGGTTACAGAATGTTGCCCTCTGAATATAGATACTGGATATTTTATTACTTCTTATGAAACAAGAAGATCATGTTCTCTTAACTCCTTTCTTAAACCAATGACTTTTTCAAAAATATGTAATATTGCTAGTGGAAAATGTTCCCTTCTGCAAAGGCTAAACCTCTATTATCAGTAGACTTCTTCAATGCAGCATATCAATCTGCAAAAAATAATATTATTGCCAATAATTTTTGTGGTTCCTATACCAGCAGATTACCACTTCAGAGGAAAAGCTGTAGTACTGTCAGCAACAGATTTGTCAACAACAGCATGCAAAAAGATATTTTAATGTATTTCATTCCAAAATTATTTTTAGTATATTCTATTTTTTTCCTAATTACTGTGTATAGCTGTTTATTTTGACAGCACTGGCATATTTCTTTTAAAGCCTTTCCGAAAAATGTAACTTTGTAATACCTTACACGTTTCTCATTAGCTTTGGGCTATTTATCTTTCAATTATTTTATTCCAATTATTCTCATCTAAATTATCTGAGTAGTTCACCCAGAAAAAGTAGTTCAGAAAAAGTGGTACAACCACCAGTAGCCTTTCAGCAGGAAAACTCCCTTTTCAACTTACTAGTACTCAGTTAGGCTAAATTTAGAGTGGATTCTGTGCAAGTTTATCTCCCTTAATCGTTAATGGGTACAGATAGTTCAACTCAACTTCAGTGTGAGTGCAAATGTCTCCTTAGGAGAAGCCAAGATAACAAGATAAAAAGCAATTACTTATCTTCAGGATAAAGGGTCTGAATGGAAAATTGTACAGGATCTGACTTAAAGGGTTTTTTTTCTTCTACATCCTGTTGTCAACCCCTTCACGTTAACCAACTTTACTTAACCTGAAAAATATGAAGCAAATTGCAAAAAACGGGGTGAAATTTATATGGAAAAAAAGAAAAGAATTATGAACATCAGTGAAGATTTAGTTCTCCAACACAAGAGATTTTCAAAATACTTTTTCCCCACTGGAAAAAGAAATATTGTGGCAGAAGCAGCAGGCAACATGAAATTAGGTCCTAAAACATTTTTAGACTGTGCAAAAGACGGATCTTCTACTTGAATTGAGTAACTAGAAGATGTGCTGAGGAGGAGCCTTTAGGACGTAGATAAACCAATGTCTAAGAAAAGTAATGCTCTTAATAACCCTACATGAAATGTGAAAGAGATCCATTCTATAGCTGAGAAATGGCCCCAGAGAGTTACTTGCTAAGGAGAATATGAAAAAAGATTAAGAAAAATGTTCCATGGAAATCATTATAAATGCTTCATTTATTAAAGAAATAGATAACTTACACTGTTTAGTAACAGATTTGTGGACAGCTCAGAGGCATTTCAGTAAAGATGGCTTCAGCAGCAAAAATGGATTACTGGCCTGGGTTTCCTTCACATAATATGCAATCTCACAAAGAGGCTTTTACACAAATCTCTGTTATGAGGGCCACACCATGGAGCTGGAAATAGAGACTTTCTGAATTTAAAAAAAAACCAATGGGTAGTGTTTTCGTTTTTTAGAAAACTTCTCTGAGCTGCAATGTCAGATGGGACATTCACAGCCCAAGGCAGGATCACAACAGGCATTTCGCTCTGAATCTCCACTGAAGAGTTCACCTGGATGACTGAGTTTGGTGATCCTGGCTCAGGTGCAAGTGTCTGCACTGCTAGAGCGCACTGATGTTTGCTCCATGCAGTGCAGGTAACCAACAGAACACAACATTTGAGGAAGGAATGTCTGAGTATGGGATACATGTGCATGTATGGCCAGGCACAGAGACTCATTCTCCTGGCACCACATGATTTTGGCACAAATGATGAATCATCTGGGAAAGCACTGCTGGAGAACATGTCCGTTTATTCCAAATACATAAATGACAGTAGTCTGCCAGTAAAATGCCATGAGTTTTTTGCTTCTGTTTGTTTTTGTGTTGTGGCTTCTGTTCCAAATTCTAACAGGCTTGGAGAGGACACTGACACTGACTTATTCCAAATCTCATCATTAGTGTTAACCCTTTGTCACCAACAGTTGCGGGGCCTGTGATATACCTATGACCACTGCGTACTCTTTTTGATACCATGGGTGGAAGAGGAGAAAGTGCCATGCAGGACAAAGGGCAATTATATCTGGATTGTTGCACTCAGGGAAGATTAATTGAAACAGCTGAGTAAGCATTAGATTAAAGTCGAGTTCTTTAGCTATATTTTTTACATCAATTTAGAATATTGATGGGTAATACAGTTCATAAACATAGTTTATAGTGCCGTAATAACTAGTCAAATCTCAATGCCTTTCAGAATTAAGATAATCACAAAATCACTAGGTTGGAAGGATTATCCAAAACCAGGAGTCTGAGGAGACACAGAACACTAAATGCAACTTCTGCTCTGCAGTTTTGCTGAAGTTGTACCATCAGCCATGTAGTCATGACATGAAAATCCAAATAGTTCCCAATTCAAAGTGGTTCCTCAGATTCTTGTGTTATAAAAAAACCCAACCAAACAACCAATCAAAAAATTCCCAAATTAAAATTGTTCTGGCCTATACAATACCTATCAGCAGTTTCTAATTGACTTCTGTGTCTTTTGTGATTGTCAGTGATAAAGACTGGGAGGGATGACAAATGTCCTACAGGGATGTGTTTAAAGGATATAGTTTTATTTCACAACTGAGTATTTCATTAAACTCTATCCTGATTGATCCACTGTAAGTAATATTCACAGGCACAATTGTCCTGTGAATAGGCATTTTTTTAATTGGGCTTCCAGAACTTTCCAACTGGAGATCCCATTTCCAGTATCTTATGAGACTTGTGGCTCATCCCACTTGGCAGCTCAGGTTCTGCACCTGAATTTTCACCTCAGCTTTGACTTCATTCCCAAAGGATGACAATTTAGCAGCAAGAGCTTCAGAGTGCAACAGGATGTCATCAATCCATTTCTGAACTCACACTTGTAGTACAAAAGTTATCAGACAAAGTTAAGAAAAAGCTTTCTTATCATTTAAATTTTAAATGTCACTTAAAATTCTTGTTTTTCATTCCAATTAGTGTATCAGTTTTCCCATCACAGATAAATATACAGTCATCTCAGAATCCCAAATGCTCCTCTGAAATGAATCAAGTATGCATTTTTGGCATTCAGGTTGTCTGTTTCCTATTTGTATTTGGCATCAGAAAGCGTTCTGAGAAAATCCTTTGCATTGATTCTGGCATCAGTTCTCATCAGATCTCTTTAGTGGCCCCATCAGCATGTACCACATTTCTATTCTATGGTAATTTATTATTATTACTTTATTTTGTTTCCTGAAGATCACCTCTGCTGAGGTGATACATTATATGTCTGCTTCTTGGCCATCTACCCTCAATTAGACTCAATTCAGAATAATGTTCTCTGCTGCAAAAATTAGAGTACTTAGGGAAAAATCAGGACTGAAAAACTCACGCACTGTTTCTTGTATCCTAGTGTGAGAGATTCACTATGAGAATGCACAGTGGCAATTTTTACTTGCTGTATGTGAGCTCAAGAAATTCACAGAAGATCATGAATTCAGTAAAACCATCCATACTTGATGTTAATCATGTCTCAGCCTCATTTAGCACAATTTGCAAGCTGAAGTGTTAAAGTCACAGCTGATACTGTTGGAAAGGGTTATCGTGGTACGGGCGTCCAGAAAATACCATTGCAACTGGTGACATTCAGGTTCCACTCCACTTCATACACCAGGGAGGAGTATTTATCTGTTTACTTTCAGGTTACCAAGACACTTCATGGTACACTGGATGCAAGAGTGCTACTTTGAATATATTCCATCTGGGAAAAAGTAGTATCATTTTCTTACAGGTCCACAAGAGGTCTGTTTCTGAGGAGAATAGCTATGAAACAGGAAGATTCTAAGGAGTGATGGTCAAGAGAGGGAGCAGAGAACAAATTTCACCATGTCTTGTAGAATACGAAATGTGAAAGTACAGGTATTTTCTTTACAAAGATCACATCTAAGTCCTTATCTTCTAGGATTACTCTACTTCCCCACTCAGTTCTGTTTTTGAGAGGAATTGGTTAGACTTCATGCCTTCATGTAATCATATAAAGTGTGGTCAAATTTTAAAGACACTGAAGATCTGGAAAAGTTTTAAACTTTCTTTCATAAATTTCTTGATAGTGCCAATCTCAAACTTTAGTGAAAAAAATGTGTTAGACTTTCAATTAGTCTGTATGGTTTCGTTGTTCTACAAACACAGCCTCAGGAGAATAGGATTTGGATGTTAAGTTTGACCATGAATAAATGCACCAGTGAAGCCTCTTAGTTACACAGGATACAGTTGTACATGTAAAAATACAGTTTGTCTCTAAATACATGTTTTCTGTCAATATAATTACATATAGTATAGAACTGCATTGAAAAAAAATCAGAGTGTAATTACTGCTTGAACTTGAAGCCCATTTGAGAGTTAGAGGTTTTCACAGAATCTAATAGTCTATTGGGAAGTTAGAATATTGTATTTTGAGTCAAAATTACTAGTGATCCACAGCCTGTTTTGGCTTTCCACCGTATTTGAGAGAAATACACAAAATTCTTAATGATGATTTATCACTATGGGAATTCATTCCTTCTCTACAACTTGTCCAAATAAAAAGGAGGAAGAGAAGTTCAGGTTTTTTTGCTACAGCTCAAAGCTTGTTGACTGTACATAAAGAAGGCTTCCAAATTTCTTAACATTTGTGTATTTCTTAACATTGTATATTTAACTGGTGGAAGCATGCTTAAAGCCTTAATTAGACATTAGACATCCTTCTACACAAGCTGTTGAAATGGAGACAACCTAGTTATTTACCTGATTCACAGTGAAGAATTACAAACCTTTCATACCTTCTGTTTTTCTATTACAAGATTCGTATTATGTGTAAAACAAGATTCTAATTCTAATGTCTAGTTCAATAAGATTCATACTATATATTTAACTTGTCCCCTCTTAAGTGTCTAATCAACCTAAGGCTTGATTTTCTCCAAAAATTATTCACCTACGTTATCCTTTCACATTTTAAAGTGGACCTATTAGTTTATGCATTTAATTGAAAGTGTAATTTTTAGCACATTGTGTGAAGATTTAATTGTGCAACCCTCATTAAAGTTAATAGGGATTGTGTTGTTAAATCACGCCGTGCAGAACATTCTATATTCCCTTAAGTGCCCTTTTGTTGCTGGACTGAGAAGAGGCCTGCACTGCTGGAGACATGTGCATATCTATTTCAGTGAGAATCTGTCTAACAGGCTTAATTTCATTTTCAGGTCTGAGCTCAAAGTCCTTGAATAAGTGGTCTCACATGTGTAATCAAACTAAACCAGGTTTTTGAGTCCAGCAGAAGAATTATTTAATTAAATGGCCAGATCTGGTATTGGCCCAAGAGAAAGAATACCTGTATCAACTTGCAAACACAGTTTTCATCTGCGTTAATAGTCATCTCTGGCAAACCTATTAGGTGAATTTTAAATGGTTAGAACATATTAACTATTTAGGTTAACATTGTCCAAGGCTGACTTCATTGTTTCCTACTCTTTTTGCTAGGGCTTTTTCTTTTTTGCGTTTTTATTTACTTAACAGATTTCAACAGAAATTGGGCCCTTAGAACACCGCTTTATTCAATGAAGAATGAGATTAAATGTTAGCTTTGATTATGTCATCTTTGTAGGAAAAGATACTTTATAATGATTTCAGATTAATGTGAATTAACACTAACCTCTCTCTCTGGGAAAAACTACTTTAAAAGGAACCCACTTTGATCTGTAGAATTTTCATTTCAACTACACTAAATATGACTTTCACCCATCAATTAAGAGGAATGACCTGAAATTTAGATAAACAGATAGATAGATTCAGCTGTGGCACCTTCATTTGCTTGGTGATGAATATTTACTATAAGGTCTAACTGTAAAAACCTGATATAACCCTGAACAAAATCCTGTGCCTAAAACAAGAATTAAAAACATAATGTCAAATAGGTAATCATGGCTGCGACTGTACACTTTTAGCCCAAAACTGTATTGTTGAGTTTGCCATTTCCACTGGACCAACAAGATTGTTGTAACAAGAATGTTACTTTTTTGATGTGTCATCTAATAACTTCTAATAAGCTACTCCAGCCAGAGCAGCTAAGGAGCTCTTTCGAGACTCTCAGGAAGCATGAGTAAGCAGGGAAAAACGTGCTACTTCATAGCAGAAAACAGGAATGTTAATTAGACCTCAAAGAAGTGGTCTGCAAGGGAACTTTTGGACATATCCAGGACACAGGGACCTCATCTGAGCATGATAATTCTCCCACATGTACATTGTTGTGTGCACATACTAATTAAAAATGTAAGGAGATTATGGGTAAACTCTTGCTACACATAATCTCTCCTCATTTTTTTGGTGTGAACTATAAACATATCTCAAATATATCCCTGTTATCAAGATATCCCTGCTTTCTGTAGCCTGCTGTCTTTCCCAGCCCAAGATACCAGTAAAATACTCCCTGAAAGGAGGGAAATTTGCCAACTTCCCTGCTGCACCATAAAACATATGGAAGTTCACCATAAATAAGAAAGTCTCACAATTGCCAAAAGACAATTATTAAATAAGGAAAAAGCATTCTGTTTTGAGCCTAGAGAAATGAAAGCTAGGGATAGACATATGATAGCTTGTATTGATCAAGTAATCTTTGAAAACTGCTCAAGATGCACATTTTCTCCAAGATTAAAGGACCTATCAAAAGGATCCATTTCTTCCATTTCTTTTTCACAGTACCCACTCTCACACTTGCTATACCTCAATTTTCCCTCCTATCACATCTGCTGAGGTTCCCCCTGAACAGTCTACCTCTTCCTGCCTCCTCATGCCTTCTTTTCCCTCTCATGGCCCACCTCTCCCACAAGTACCTTGAAGTTCCCTGTACATGCTCTATGTACCTTCTTGCTGGCATGGGACAAAAAGCAGCATCTTAGGGTTAGTTCAGGTACACTGACTTCAGCCAAGCACAGTGAAAAGGGACTGAGCTTGCTCTATCCTGCTGTGGAGGCAGAAACCTCTCATCTCTGCAAGCTCTTCACCTTTTTACAGGACTCACAGGTGTCTGCTGTCTGTGGGACAGTCCCCTGCCCACCATCATACTTTCTTGAAAGACTCCAGCAATTCAAAACTTAAAGCCCAGTTGCACAGCCTCCATCTCCCTGGAAAACATCCTAAAAAGAAAAACACTATGATGTTACAACAACATTTGGAAGTAAAATAAGCAATATATTTTAGATGGGGAAGTACAAGAAAGTTTTAAAATTTTTAGTTTATGATTTGAAAGCAGTCTTCTGACACAAGTTGTATGGAATAAGAAATATGTCTTTAAGGTATAGCTTGATAACATTTCTAAACAGCAAGAGTTGCATATTGTGGCAGAAGACAGGCTGTGATATCTCAGGATGTTCCTTCCAATTTCATAATCTTGTGACATCTGCTCTGTAATTTAACATGTTTTTAAACAGTGTCATACAGCACAATTAAAATACAGATGAAGTATATAATAAAATAGTAATTACCAGGAGCAGATGTGCTCAAAACTGATGAATCCATGAATCCAGACCTTCACCTGGGGATGAGTTGCAAACTGCACTTCTTACTAGGAAGTCAAAGATCCAGCAGAAAGTCCTTTCCAAAGAATATTTTGTAGTATTGTGTGAAACTTTTATTTTCCCTGGATTCAGACTAATTTTCAGCTTTGTTGCACCTTGTAAATGGCAGAGGTATCAGCTGCCACTAAGTGCCAGCTGCTATTAAAGCCTCACCTGAATTCAGCACTATATCTTTACCCTTCTTTGATTGCACTGAGTTCTTACACATGTCCTGAGGTCAGAGGAGAGGTTAAACCAGAAATAGCCAGGAAAAATCAAAAAAATTGAAGAGAGAGTCATAAGAATGACATATTCAAGTGTGCTTGGATATCTAAATAACAAGCAACTGAAATTAATTTCAATACTATCTAAGATTCCCTCTGCCAAAATTCTCTGTGCCGGAATTAATGGGTTTCTATAGTCTTTGTGTTCACTTGCATGAAGGAAGACTTTCAAGATTCCTGCAATCTATAGGACCTCCAAGACTGTTTTTATTTTTTAATTCAAAAAACAATTTCTCATGCACTTTTGTATATTTTTGTGCCCCTGAATAAAGACTTGAACCGCTCTGGAATGGAAATCACTCATAAAGCCTTCTACAAGCCATTTAATCAGCTTGTCTGTAGTTTATGATGTATGCAAAATCAATTAAAACAGTCTCTGATTCATGACTCATTGTTGTCCTCTGTTGTAAATCAGCCATTGCAAAGTTTATAGCTTGCTTCACATCTCATTTAAATTCAAGGTCCACCTGGGGGAACAGCAAACATTTTGCTGAGGTTTGTGGTTTCCCCAGTTTTCAAGCTCCATAGAAGAGTATGTGTTCCCTATTGAAATGGGAATATCAGTTGAAACCAAGAGATTGCTGAAAACCTTAGCATAACTCAGTAGGTGGCATTTTTCCTTCTGCACTGATACAAATGAGTGTCCCATCATTGGGCTTCTGATGATACCAGAACTGGTACTAAGTACTGGAGCTAGTCTTTGCCTGAGCTGAAGACCTGAGATCAAAAGAACTTAGAGTTCTGCTTAAAGAACTTAAAATGACTATATTGTAACTTAGAAGGGAGGACCTGTAGCTCACAAGACCTAGTCTATGTAGCTCAGGTACCAACAGAAATGCAGGTAGTAGATCATGAAATCATGGCTTCGCCAAAGTGCTGTGGTACGTAACTAGTCATTGATGCCAGTGCTGCCCTGGCTTTGCTGTTCATCAGATCCAAGCTGCTTAGATCAAAATTATCTGATTTTTGGGAGATCAGGCTTTTTTTCCAATCATAGAATAAATTTGCATGCAGACTCCGTGGCATTTTTATAAGATGTGGATCTTGTTGAAGAGTTTACCGTCAACATGCCTACATTTCATTCATGTAAATGCAAACCATCTTTACAAACTGTCTTGTTTGCTTTTCCCTGAGCCCTACTGCTTTATGCTGCTACTTTTCCTCAGCTGTATTTCAGTACCTTGTGAATTGATTAATTTGTATCTCATGCCTGCTCATTGTACTCATGTCTGAGCTATGAAATTCAACACTTGCAATCTAACCCTCAAAATTTAACATTCAAGTGCAGTGTTCATTCCATCCCTCATTTTGGTGGGATTTTTTAAGAAACTGTATCTTGGTGAAACACTTGCAAAAATCTCTCATGCAACCTAATTTTCATATCAAAATATAAATAAGAATAAACAGAAACCCCCAGGAGAGAGCAGGCAAGCACATAGCATTCTTAGGTTTTCTTGAGCTTTCAAGTGGGACAGGATTAGACTTACATTTTTTTCTCTTCTAAGCTTTTCTAACTTCAAAAAGGTGCCAATTGAGATACTCACAGCCTTCTATCACTATGAATATTTTTCTGACAATGCAGGATAATTAGTCTATAAAGACAAATAAATGAGCAGAAATATTTGCAAAGGAATTTTATTTGCTAAGAACCTCACGCTATGGAAAAAAAAAAAACTGGGCTACCATACCAAGGAATGAATCTGAAAAGGAAATATTCAAAGGTGTGTAAAATATTCAGAGACCAGACTTGCAGATCTTCTCCCACTGTTCCTGCTGTTAGATTAAATAAAGTTTCAGACCATAAGAATTAATGTTTAGTTTATGCTTTCTGAATTCTCCAAATGAAATCTTCCCCTCTTGTCTCAACATTTCCAAAATCCACAGCAGAACTGGCAGTTATTTGTCAACATATGGTTGATCTGATAAGAATAAAGACATAGGAGAGGAGGAAAGCAGGGAAATTGCACAAGGAATGGGGAGATAAGGGAATACAGGCCAGTAGGCACCAAAAATTAGGCGTATCATTATGCAGTTATAGGATATATTCTGTCACACGACAAATTATGAAACACTGCAAAGACATATTAGCATATCATATTGGTCAAGCACTGACTTCCAAAGTTTTAATGACATCCCTTCTATTTTAAAATCTTTTAAGCCAGATTTTAAAATAATTGACTCACATATGCATACACATACCCATATGTAATGCCAAACATACCAAACACGTGTTAAAATAGCATTTTGGTTGCACAAACATTGAAGACTTGTGAGATGCCAGAAATATGGGTCTCCAGGCAGCCCAATTTGCCCTCTTGTATGACTACGCTATACCACAGTTAAATCACAGCAGTTTCTACGGCTAAATTTCTGCTACGTATACCAACATCAGATGAAATTCCTATGGAAATGAAGCTTGGGAACCTGTCTAATGAATTTGGTACAGAAGAAGAATTATGACAGTGCTAGTAATGCTGGCATTATTTCTGAAATCAGTTTCAGTAAAAGTACTATGGGTGACATTGAGTGTTTGTCATTAGTGTCAATAATCAAGTATCTTATTTACCAGATTGTTACCCTAAGAAATTGCTTCTTATCCAATTTCACAACTTTGTAATAAGGGTTTTATTCCTAGTGAGATCTTCAAATCATGACATTTAATTTAAAATAATATTTAGTCTTGCTGACAATGTTTTCCTATACAAATGCATGACTCTGGCAAAATATTTAGCGTAGTTTCTGGTTTTGTTTTCAAGAGCTGACAGAATGAGTTCTAGCTTGAATTCAATGATTCCCTAAAAAACTAACTAAGGAAAGGGCCATACAGAGAGTAGGGTCATAAAAAATCGGAGGCATTTTCATGTTGTTTTTGGAAACTGAAGGGGAAAGTATTTATGAAACCAAAACTTAACAAATAATTTTAAATCACCCAGAATTAGATGACACCTCTATGGTACAGGAAGGGATAGGTTTCTCTCATGAAAAGCATATTTGGAGGGGCACCACAGATTTTGTTTCTTCCCTATCTGAATTCCTTTTGTGTGTACACCCTCAGTGACTCTAGAGGAGGGACATTTCATCCTTGGTAGCACATGGAAGTAGTAGTCTGAAGACTTATCCTGTACAGTGGAAGATCTGTCTTTGAGGGGCACAGAGCTTTGGGGAACAAGTTCAAATGATGCACTGCCCTGTTTGTCCACACTGAGAGCACCTTGCAGAGCTTTGCAGATTCAGTTGGAGGAAACCTGCATTCAGATGCTTCACCTGTGCACTGAGATCCTCATCCTCTGTGTTAAAAAGCAGCCTTGTGTAACAATACTCCCCCAGACAAGGACACAGGAAGGGACCAAATGCTGCTCATTGCTCATTCTTCTGCTCTTTATATCCTGTGACTGAGAGCATGCCAAGAGGCATGGACTTTCCCCCGGTAATTTTAGCTACTGTTTTCTAAAACCTTTTTCAGGTGAATAGTCATCCCAGACCCACCTTAGTGCCACAAGCTGTGTCTTTTCAAGTTCAAGGCCATGACCATTTCTGAAATCATAGCATTGCTTCTGAAAACAAAACTGCTTAAAGTCTCAGACTTCAGGATGTTTATTTTTCCCTTGTTGATTTAGCCATTACACAGGCAATAACCTAGTTCATTATGAGCCTGAATCATTATTAGTACAAAGCTTTCTTACTCAGGCTCTGCTTGACCTTCAGGCTCTTCAGAAAGGACTTTGTGGTGGTTGCTGCTTCTCATATGAAGTGATTTCCCTTCCCTTTTGTGAAGGACTTCACACAGCCACACTTCAAGCAGCTCTTCATACCATTTAATGGATTTTGAAGTTTTTGAGTCTAATGGCCAAGTAGGCATGCACCTCAGTCCTTGGGCCGTTTCTTCCAGGCATTCTGGATTTGGTTTCCATCATATATTACATCCCCAGGACCTCTTAAAAATGCTTGATAAACCTCTGCAGAAGTCTGAAGAGATTTCATCCTATTGTACATTAGATCTTCCCTGGGCATGCCAGTGGTGATCATATGCTCCACAGGGAGCACAATCAGAGCAATATTCCAGGCCAGGACTGGAGATAAACATCTCTCTCCTGGACATTTCTGCTTTTCGATACGTACAAGAGAAGTCTCTTTTTACTTCTGAAGGTAAAGTTGTTTTCCATGACTGGTGTCAAATGTGTACATATCTCTGTTTCACACGGATAGCCTCAGGCTCCATGATTTCCCAAGGAGGCCAACTACAGCATTAACGTGCCGGAAAAACCTGACTTCTGTGAGGCGTGTACCAGCCATTTCTCCTTTGCCTTAATGGCTAGCAGTTGAAGCAACGATGGCCAGAAGCACCCCAACACCTTACACTGGAAACTAAGGGTGTGTAATAACATTTCCATTTTGTTGGGAAGCACTTCATCTTTAGGACTCTTGTATGCAGTATCAAACTCAACTATGAGTAGTACATGATTCTTTGAGGTTTAGAACATGGTGTTACAACACAAGCAGAGTCTTTTCAGGCAGAAGGCAAGAGACAAGAAGTGCTCTCATATAGCAGGCTAAAAACTGCTGATGTCCTCTCCATCTCCTAAGCTAATGGGAAAACACATCCCCTTGTGATCTCTCTAGGACATTTTCTCCCTGATAGTTCAAATGGAAAAAGACCCTTAGTCATGTGGAATAAGGATGCATCTATAGTGTGAACAGCAGTGTGAACCATACCTCTGAAAAATTCCTATTTAGTAATCTGTATAAACTTACTTTTCAAAAAATACCATTGTTATTATTTCTGAGAGCTTTTTCTTATTATGTCTTGTTTATGACAGGTACTCATTTTCTTAATACCACAAAATTAGGTCACTAATTTCTGCCAAAAAATTTTACATTTTAGAAAAAATTTTCATTGCAATGTTTACAAAAAAAGCTCTCCATGATCTGTTCTAGATGGAGATTTGTGTAATTTTCATGTAAGTTTGTGTATTAATATGCAAAAAAAAGAGATTTTATCAACCTATGCTAGAAAAGGATTAAATATTAATTATTTATTTTTTAAAGTTTTTTTTTTTCATTTATTTGCTTTATACTACATACAGGATTTTGTGGATATATAGTTTTGGTAGTGTGTCTACTATTCATGCATAGATCCTTCATACAGCAGGAGAGGAAAAAATACACTTTCTCTAAAGTAAAAAACACTGCCAGTAATGTTAAAAATGTTAACAGAAAGTTGTGAAAACATACAACGCAATAATTTGACTCTCTCCATGAGCATTTTGTTAAATGAAGCAAAGAAAGATTATTTCTTTGCCTATTTCAACACTAATCTTTGTGCTGCCCTGGCTCTTGGCATGTTGAATTTTCTATGTTTATTAAAAAACCAACCAAACAAACAAGAAAACAAACACCCCTCAGAGCTGCAGTAGTAATTCAACGTGCTCAACCATAAAAAAATGATTTTTCTCTTATGTTGGTATTCCCATTGTTTTGAGAAAGTTTGGATGGAAGTGCAGGCATATGCACACCAAATCCAATGCTAGGCAGACACAAATATGCTGAATGGCATGAATTTCACAGGTGACTACCATACGTAATCTGGAGAAATCAGACGGAGCGAAATCAGTGGTCTTTTTCACAGGGCTGACAACCATGAAGAAAACCCTGTAATAATTTTCAAAACTTTGTAATATTTTGTCTTTCACTTCCCGCCATGCTGCGAGGAAATGTCTTTGACCAGCTCTCCTAGATTACAGGCATTTGGTTACATTTGACTCACAAGCAAAAGAGCACAAAAAATAATGCAAAAAATGGTTCTCAATCATTTAGACAGAATTTGGGTAAAACTATCAGTCATCTTAGAAACACAAAAGGTTTTTGAGATGGATGAATAGGCAGATTTCAGACTTTTTTTTGTTTTTGATAGCACTGAACTTGACCCACTTCTATCAATAATATCAAGTAATTGTTGTCTTACATGCTTCATTAAATTCTGTCCTTAAAAGTGGGTACTGAATTTCAGTTTATCCTTCTTACTTTTACTATGTCAGTTGTCATGAGGAACAATTATTAATGAATTGTGAGGTTCTTACATAGCACAATAATGGAAAATAGAAAGCGCCTGCTCTTTGGTTTCTGTGTACTAAAATAACATTTTCAACTTTTATTCTACCCTCTTGAATAATTTGATATAAAATATATTAAAAAATCCAGCAATTAACTTTTTGTTTGCTCAACTGAGATGCTTTGTATGTGCTTTTGACAGTGTTCAAAATCTGATGCTTTGTCAAAGAGAATTGAAATCCATAGAAAAGGTTTTTTAAACCAAATTACAGTTCATAGTTAAGACATTGAGGTATGTGTGTGTTTGTTTGTTTGTACATTTGTTTGTCAAAAACTAGATACATTTTCATTACTCATTGCATTTTGCATATATGACCGATCCCAAGTGCTCATTCTTAAATAAGAGAGGTGCTTAGTGCTGGGAAGTCTCTGCCTTTCAAGTGAAAAACATACAAGAAGAAAGGCTGAGAGAAAGCCACCTGAAAAACTTTGCTTATTGTCACTGTTTAGTCTAGGAATGAAAACTTAATTTGTGACAGTTGCGTGAAATTTTTCATTCACTAGCAAAATTTCTTTTGTCCTTCAAAGTGCCTTGGATTCTCCAGTGGACCGATGTTTGTATATCCTTTACACATGTTCCAGGACAGAGATTGCCTCCTCTTATAGAACACAGCACTGTGATTTGCACTTTACTTCACACTTGAAGGACTGGAATCACTGGTATTTCGGAAGACCACAGAAATGCTAGTCGTGATTGACTACATATGTAATGTTCCCGTTATCCCTGATGTCCTTGGTTTATATCTCCAGTTATTCTCCGTTTGCACTGTTGTGACTGCAAAGGGCCTCATTAGCCATATACATTCCCCTTTTCAAACCTTACTGAGCTCGCATATTGTGGCAATCAATTCAAGAGGCTAATTTTATGTTATCATTAAAGAAGTCCTGCAATTAGTCTTACATTTCTTTCCTTTAATTTTTTACTGGATGTCATTTTATTCTTTTGCTGTAAGAGTTGGCAAACATACTTTTCTCATCTGCTTCCTCTTTTGCATTTATTATGTTCAGTAACAGTAATTAATCTCCTCTGCAAGGCAAACAAATCTAATCCTCTCAGTTTCCCAGAGGAGTGCTTTCTGTATCTTTGATTATTTCTTGTCACTTAACTGCACACAGCATTTTATTTGCATTTGGTAAATAACTGGGTTGAACTATCACATTCATCTCTGTGCAGTCCATCTCAAGGGGTGGCATAGCACTGGTTTTGTATTCTTCTTTTGTCCTACTGTGTCCTCATTAGCTGTATTTGCTTCTCAAGTTTTCTTCCTAAGAGGTCGAAGTTTAGCTTGAAAACCAAACCAATAACCAATTATCAGCAATGCAGATTGGTTCTTTCAAGTTCTCTAACCCAACATTTTTAGTTTTGTTTCTAAAGATTTATTTTTATCCACTCCCTGCCTGTGAAAGCTATTCAATTGTATTTGTTATATCTAAAGTTATTCAATTTCTCTATCACTTGCCTTAAACAGAATATCTGAAGTGCAGATAATACCTAGATGGAAATTTCAGTACCTCACTGCCCACTCTGTCACTATTCACGTCCTGTCTTGTGAAGCTCCAGTCACTGCTCTCTTACTAGACTTCTGCATGGAGTTTCGCATGCTCCTGTGGACCCAAATCCACCGGCAGCTCTTGTGATTTCTCTGATGCTGTTCTTGGATGAGTCTCAGTCCTCCCAGTTCAGTCTTAAAACTGCTTCCATGACCAGTTCTGGCTTCTCAGCTACTGAGGAAATGTTCCTCAAAAATTTGTAGAAAGCATTAAGAAAACTGTAACTTTATCTCCATCTCAATTTGCAAATGATGAGTTTAAAATCCATCTTGATAGTTCTGCATTTATCAGCACAAATTCTGCATCAATACAGGGGCAAGTTGGTCTCAACTTAGGACGGTAGCACAATGGACCCACCTGTCCTTTAATCCTAATATTGTCTTATTAACAGCCTTCGCAGGCAAATACAACAGGCATTGACAATTACATTTACTAGTGTATGTGTCACACAAGGTGAGTATTTTAAATTAGGCAAATTGAAATCTCCCTCTATCCTTTCTTCTAGCAGCCCACCACTCCTACATAACCTTATGATCTTACATCTTTTCACTCCCACAAACCTGACGCAAAGGTCCAGACTATGCAAACAGCTGTCAGCTTTGCCTTCCTCACACAACATTCTCACTCATCCTCTAACGTGCCAAAAAAAAAAGTTTGACTTCTTGTGGCTGCATAAATTGGCAGATGGTTTGCTGTGGTCTGATAGCCTGCAGCCAGGAGAAAGAGTACAACATTTCTGGGATTCATGTACAGTGTTACAGGAATAATGTCCACTGTTTGCCTTCCCACGTTACACACATATCATCAGAAGTTAATCCTCCTAACTGAAGTCATTACTGTAATTCACTTGGACAGGCTTTCCATTTTGCATGGTTTGAGTTTGGAACACTGTGTATTTTATAAGTCAAGTGTATTTTTTTTCCATATCAAGCTTTGTATATACTGGACATTTATTTAAATGTGCTTCATGTAATTTATTCCTTTACACTGTAAGCAAAACAACAGACATTTTGGAAAAACTTCATGATTTTCCTGGATACCAATCTATGGCTCCGGGATAGGGTCTGTAAAAACATGTATTGATTTACTGCTTTGGGGCAATATTTGCAATAACTTAACTTCTGACTTAATTCTTGTGTAGAGTTAGGTCTTCCAGCTAGTGTAATACCTGACTATTTTTTTATAATACCTTACTTCTGTGCATCACATACTGTGTCTTCAACAGTTATTTATATTTCTGAATGTTGTTCACTTTCATGAAGATAATACAAGAAGATGGTTATAAAAGCATATTTTCATGTTGAATAAACAGAGACATCTTGCCAGGGTAAAATATAAGTAAAATATCTCTACTTCACTGCTCGTCAATTGTGCATCAGTATTTAAACCACATATCAGTATTGAAGTTCATGATCATGAGCTGGTTGGCTGTATCATCAGTGGATACAGCCTAAGTGCTTTGCCAGTCCAAAAATAAGGTGCCTCCAAATTCAGTCATAGAGTCATAGAATACGCTGAGTTGGGACACACCTATCTGGATCATCAAGTCCAACTCCTGGCCTTGTGCAGGACACCCCAACAATCACAGCATGGGCCTGAGAGCATTGCCCAAACTCTTCTTGAGTTCTGTCAGGTTGGTGCTGCAACCACTTCCATGGGGGGCCTGTCCCAGTGTTCAACCACCCTCTTGGGTGAAAAACCTTTTCATGATATCCAATTTAAACCTCCCCCAACTCGTTTTCATACCACTTCCTTGAATTCTGTGACTGTTCCCAAGAGTGAAGAGATCAGTAGCTGCCTCTCCACTTACTCTCACAAGGAAGCTGTAGCTGCAATGAGGTCTCCCCTCAGTCTCCTCCAAGCTGAAAAAATCAAATTACCTCAGGCTCTCCTTATATGGTTTCCCCTCCAGACCCTTCACCATCCTCATGGCCTTACTTTGAATGCTCTGTAACAGCTTAATATCTATTTTGTACCGTGGCACCCAGAACTTGCCCCAGCACTCAAGGTGAGGCCACCCCAGAGCCGAGCAGAGCAGAGCAGAGCAGGATAAACCCCTCCCTTGCCTGGCTGGCCATGCTGTGCCTGATGCCCCCCAGGACACACTTGGCCCTCCTGGCTGTCAGGGCACTGCTGGCTCATGTCCAACTTGCCATTGACCAGGACGAGATCCCTTTCTGTGGCATTGCTTTCCAGCACCTCATTCCCCATTCTATACACACAAGTAGTTGGCACATCTCAGGTGCAGAATCTGGCATTTTCCATTGCTAACCTTCATACAGTTGGTGATTGCCGTCTTTCTGATTTGTCTAGGTCTCTCTGCAGACCCTCTCTGCCCTCAAGGGAATTGACAGCTCTTCCCAATTTAGTGTTGTCAGCAAACTTAGTATTCCTTTGACTCCTAAGCCTTGATTATCAGGATTAGCCAAAATTCAGACTAAAAGAATGAGCTTGCATGTGTGTCACGAGTTGACCCAGGCTGGATGCCCGGCACTCACAAAAGCCGCTCACTCACTCCCCTCTGCAAATGGAGAGAGGAGAGAAATTTTAATGAAGGGTTCATGGGTTGAGATAAGGACCAGGAGAGATCACTCATCAAATACCATCAAGGGCAAAACAGGCTCAACTTAGGGATATGAAGCAAATTTATTATTAACAAAATCCGAGCAGGATAATGTCTCCCATGGGAGACAGTTCTCCATGAACTTCTCTGTTGCTGCTCCATCTCACAAGAAACAGCTCTCTGCAAACTGCTGCAGTGTGAGTCCCTCCCACAGGCAACAGTTCTCCCAAAACTGCTGCAGCCTGGGTCACTCTTCCATGGTGTGCAGTCCTTCAAGGACAGGCTGTTCTAGCGTGGGAGCAGGGCCCCTTTCTCCACAGGTCTCCCACACGGTCACAGCCTCCTCTCAGGCACCCTCCTGCTCCAGCGTGGGTCTCCTCCCAGGGCTGCAGGTGGATCTCTGCATCCCCAGGGAACTCCATGGGCTCAGGGGCACAGCTGCCTCACCATGGGCTGCACCCTGGGCTGCAGGGGAACCTCAGCTCCAGTGCCTGGAGCATCTCTTCCCCCTCCTTCTTCACTGATCTTGGTGTTTGCGGAGTTGTTCTCAAATGTTCTCACTCTGCTCTTTGCTGGCTGGAATAAAACTGCACAACAACTTTCCTTTTGATTTCTTCTTAAAGCTGTTATCACAGAGGCATTACCACCATTTCTGGCTGATCTAGCCTTGGCCAGTGGCATATCAAGCTTTGGAGCCACCAGGGATGGTTGGCTCTGCCAGACACAGTGGAAGATTCTAGCAGCTTCTCGTAGAAGCCACCTGGGTGTCTCCGCTCCTACAAGAACCAGGCCATGAAAAACCAATATAAGGTACCATTTCACAAACTATCTCCACAAAAGCTCCAACAGTCTGTTTCCTTCTAGGGAAGCTGGGGAAGAGTGATCTTGGCCTTACCTTCTTCATGCTTTGCTGGACAACCACCAAGTACAGGAAAAATGTCAATGTAAACCTGGTGCTTCTAACTTTGCTTGTGTTGTCCAATTTCAATCTTTGAATCTGCTGTCAGAAAGGCATCAGCGTCCTGAACCCTAAGACAGCCACATCCTGAGGTCTCTACTAGCTCTTTGCTGAGCTCTCCACTTGGCACTGCCAAAGGCCCTTGCAACTTCTCTTCTTTATGTCTTCTCAGCATGCTCAGCTCTTAAAAGCTCTGGGTAAATCAAGATTGTGAGTCCAGTCTGTGAGGTTTTTCCAAGTGAAAACAAAACCTGACTTTATATTGAAAAAATGCAGGTGGACGTTGTTCTCTTTGTTTACAAATATCTAGAAAAAAAATTTAATAGCAAACCCAGCAGTAAACATCTTGTTGTAGTGTTTTTTTTCCTTGCAGCTGAGAACTTTTAAACAGCCCTGAGTAACTTAAACTTACAGACTTTTACATTAAAGTTTTTCCTGCTCAGTTTCTGCTCTTTCTTATGCTGGGAATACTTAAAAACTGATTGTCCTTATTTGTGACTTTTAGTACAACTTCGGATTCTGCCGCCTTGAACGTTTAATAATTTCTTTTAGGCTTTTCAAAGTCTTTCTAATTATTCTGCTTTGCTTTTTGCTTATATATACAGAGAAAGCATTCAAAAAAACCCATGTTGCCTCTCTCTCATTCTTGTTTCCAATACATAGGTAAAGGTTACAACAATAACATCATCTGTTTGCACCCAAAAAACCTAGCATTCATGTCAGTAAATGTTGGATCTGACAGCTGAGTATTTGGCCTTTCCTGTGTGTTTCTTGATCACACTGGACCAAGTGGACTTACAAGTCTTCCTCACTCTACAGATGCAGCAAGGTTGTAACAGCGCTTTGTCTTGGGGCTCTCATACTCTGAGTTTTGCTTGTGCCCACACTGGCACAGCAGTGTCCAAGCATTAGTAGTGTATATCACCATGAAACTTCTCCTGAAAACATAACATTAACTTACAGGAGCTATCACTTTCCCATGCTTTCTCCAGATCTTGCGTTCAAAAGTACTTATTAGTTACATCTTGACCCAGAATGTAGTTTTTGTGAATGCTTTGTGGTTATATCCTGCTTATTTGTACTGAATTTTAAAGTCAGAGGAGGGATGTAGAAAAATATTAGGGGAAGGAAATGTTTAATTTCTGTCATACAACCAGCATATTTCTGTCCATCAATCAAAATTTAATCTGTTTTCCTCCTTTGCAGTACATAACTTCAATTGTTTCTTTCCTCTGCCCTTGTTTTGCTTAATTCTTACAACAGCTGCCAGTTAAATGAATGTCTTCCAGCAGGTAGAAAGAAGGTGCAATTCATGTTGTGCACAGATAATATTAAGCATCCAATACTGTGAAATTACACATTCCACTTAAAAATAGTTGAGAGGAGGAGGAGAGGGTGGAAGAACAAATTATTAGCAGCCTGTTTGTCTGTCACACTGCTGATAAAATCTGGGGAGAAAATAGGAGAAGAGTAGTTGGGAAAGCAGTGGGATCTTACACTGTAGGAGGCCTCCTTGCGATTACTGTTCATGACACAGAGCTTTTGCCCTTCCTGTCAAAAATCAGTGTGGTAACCACTTGCACATACTTTGTTCGAAATGGAAGAATGTCTAATACGAAATACTCAGCAGGTGTGTATTTCAAAAGCTTATTCTAGCTACATTCTCTCTGTTATGTATAGCTCACCTGGAAATACATAATACCTTTAAAGCAAAAATGGGCTCTCAAAGGGTACTCATCTATTTTCCTCTCTGTTTTGTGCAGGGACAAGAATGTGCCCTCTGGCAACTGCAGCTGACAGCTGTGGATGATAGCCATTCTATCAAATGCTGTCTTCTCTGTTTTTAAGACCTCCCTCATCACGTCCAAGCCAATGTGTATTAGGCTCCAAGGCTTCTTTCATTATTTGTCTTTAGAATTTGAAGTTACAGCCAATTCATTCAAGGTTGGGAGTAAGTTTGAAGGTCTCCACTGAAACTTCTCTAAAAAGGGAAAATCAGGGTACCACTACCAAAATATAAGGTATCAAAGCATATTCAGCTGCAGATCCAGATTCTGCAAAAGTTAATTTACACAGTTTCAAAAGTCAAATTCAGGAGTTCAGGATTATTGCTAGTGGTAAGTTAAAACACCAGTACTGCTTTCTGTGTAAGAGAAAAAGACTTTGCTCTGGAGTCTGCCTAAAAATATCCTGAAGGAGCATCCTCACTGACATATGGACTTCATCAATTGATCTTAAAAACCCTGAAATTTGTTTATGAACACTGAATACTTGTTGCATTGCACTTCTGCAAAGTCATAGCACTTGAAGAGTCACCTTTATCTTAGAAAGTAAATTAAGCTTCTTTTTGTCAGCATAGCAGCCTTGTTTTCTCTTTGTGTCTTGGATTCAGTAGTGTTTCTCTGTTTAAACAATACATTTTCCTGAAATAATGAAAAGCAGGTTTTAGTAAGCCACATGAATATGATGTGATGAGGTGAACCACTGTGCCTCTGGTACAGGCCATTCACAGCTGTCCAATCTGTGTCAGCTTGCTGGTGGCTTGAATGGTCCATTAAATTACGTGGTCTGATTCCTCTCTCTCCATGAAGTACTGCAAAATGAGCTTTTGAGGAAACCAAGCAGCTACCCAACCTGCATATCTAAAGCTGCAGTCATGCAGCCATTTAACACAGATGGCTCTTCATGCCTTCATCAACCTCAGCAGAGCTGGCTCAAGGCCACAGGAAGAGGGTAGAGGGCTGGAGCCAACAAGGTTTAGCTCATCTAACTCAACACCTCCTCTCTGCCATTGGTTGTTGCTGAGAGAAGGTGTAGGAGCCAAAGGACCAACTCCTGTCCTGACAACTAGAGAAGCAGAAGGTCCAGTCATGTGGGCACTCTCCTCTGATTCTTCGCTTTCCTCATGGCAATGTGCTTGGGCGGTATTCCTGCTTCCTCTCCCAGAAAGGAGTCCCAACATGAGAAGGAGCTGATATGTGGGAGGTTGCATGGCTCCTCTCAAGGGCTACAGTTATGTGAGCAGAAGAAGGAAAGGTGGACAAAAAGATTCCTGGCATTTGTCTTCCCAATTCACTACCTCATGTAACAGAGCCCTGCTTTCCTGAAGATGGCTGAATATCTGCCCTCCCCATTGGAAGTGGTGAAGTAATACATTGGTTTGGTTTTATCTGTTTGCATGTACAGCTTGCAAGCACAGCTTTTACGTATTAAATTATCCTCATCTCTACTCACAAATTTTCTCACTTTTCTGATTCTTTCCCCTGTTCCACTGGGGTCAGTGAGCAGCTCTGTAAGGCTTTGCTGCCAAATGGGGTTACACCATGACAAACCTGAAAATCTCCTTTATCTCTGCCAGCCTTCCTTACTCATCTTTACCTTCTGAGACTCCTGAAGACTCCTTCCAATCCTGCCTTCAAACACTTTTCCCACTCAAATCCCTTCTGCTGTCCCTGCAAAACTGAGTTCTGCCATTGACCCAACCCTGACGTTTACTTCACCTGTATTAACTGTACATATATAGATTCCCAGGTGCTTGAAAAATTATAGTATGTGAATTTATTAAAACACATCTCTGGCAATAATTTCTGCATGAGTATCAGACTGAAAATCCTCAAATACAAAACAAAATTTTCCTAAGTACAGCAATTATAAAATGTTTACCAGTTGTCCTGGTTACAAGAGCTGGGTGCCAGTATAGGACTGTGTGGGTGTAACCACGGTGTGTATTCTACTCCACTCTGTGTCATTTCTGATAAACTGTTAACTATGGGTCATTTGCAGGAACTGCCCCATGCTCACCAGACACCTCATGCTGCAGGCTGGGTGTTAAATGAGATAAGGAAAAAAGAGGCAACCCTTCAAGGCAGGGCAGTTCTTCTTTCTCTTCACACCAATGACTCAGCTGGGGTAACTCCCTCAGGGGAAGCACCAGCACAGCCCTACCCATCCTGGGGGGTCATTTCTGCTGATGGACCAGGCTGGACTCAATGGCACCAGCACAACAGGCAGCTGCAATGACCTAGACCATCAAGGACTTCCAAATATCCCATGATTTAGAGGATTACATAATTCCACTGTGTAACTCCCCACCTGGGTGAGGTCCTGAGCATTCCCACCCAAACCTGATCTTATAAATCTTTGGATCTGGGGACTTGGGACAACACCACCAGCACTCAACAGAGCCAGAGGAGGACCAGAGCTTTCGCATGCAACCATCACTTCAGCAGGACTGCAACCACCACTTGGTAGGACTGTGACCATCACCCTGACCAACAGGGTACAAGTTGTATTCTGACTTTGTGGGTTTAAGCCAGTTTTCTGTGCATCTCTGCATTTATTGTAATCTTTCTATTAAATTGTAACTCCGATCTGAAATCTCTCTAAAGGTAAATTAATGGGGCTCATTTCTTCCACAGGTTTACTTTCAAACCAGCGCACCCATTCTTCTCCAACTCTCAACAAACAGGCTCTGGTTCTCGAACCACCTTTTCACTTACACCAATTATATTTTTTCTATACATTGGTGTTATGCTTTAATTAAGCATTTCATATTCTGAACAGCAGAAATGCCATAAAACCCTGCACTTTAAAGATAGAAGAATTCATCTGTAACATGCACAATGCTTAACTGTGCCAAGCTGAAGTCAAGTTTGAGCTGAAAATGTTTGGAAATATCCCCAAGTGATATTTCTCTCATCACACTTTCCGAGTAAATTTATCTTTCATTTCTGTTGTGGTTGCTGCTGCACAGTTTTATTTATAAATCTTTGAAAATAGGAATTTATAATGAACACACAGTCAGTTTCTTAAATTAAAGCACTGAGGCACTAACAAGTAAGCACCACTATAATCAAGCTAATTAAAAGGCCATGTTAAGGATAGGAATCTGCATATGAAAAGGAACATAATTTTCCTGATGGTAGTTTTACTATCCTCTTATATTTGCATGCACCCTGTAGAGTCTCACCATCATTTGAAGCTAAGCTACTTAAAGAAAAATCAGGTTTTTACCCCTTAATCTCTTTAAACTAAAGCAGTATTTCTAGTTTTGACCAACAGGTTCTGTGTTTTTCAAAGTTCATTCTTTGAAGAATTGAAATACTTTAATTTATCCAGAGCAGCAGATGCACAGCACACTTGGGGACAAATGAGATGAGTGAGCTGTGTACTGAATTTTTAATGATGTTTCCCTGGTAGAGACTTCAGAAAGCACTTTTGAAGACTAAGAACTAACTCGGTAATGAGCATTTTTTTCATTTCAAAACTACGTGGAAAGATTACTACGAACTTCCATATTCAGAAGGTACTGCAGGACATTTTGGTGCTAGCATTGAAAAAACTTTTTTTCATTGCCAGAAAGGTAAAAAAGTGGGACAGGGAAGACACTAACAGAAACCAATATAAATTTCACACAAATCCTCTTTCCATACCCAATAAAAACCCTTTCTGTGACTAAGTTTTGCCTAAGAAGATCCCTGTTTTTGTGACAACTCAATTTTTCAAGCAGAAAAGACTCTATTTAGGATATGAAACGAGCTCTTAAGTATGTGATGTAGACATAAATTCAGAGAGAAGGACATTGAGGTCACTCGGAGCTTAGCTGTAAAGGAGCATGAGACTCATACCTTGAGTTACATACATTTTTTGCTTTATTTTTGCAATATATTCTTACAGTTCCAGTGTTAAATAAACACTAAAAACTCAAGAAGTCATTTCATAATCTTCTGAAAGATTGCCGTGGACTTGCAGACTTACGATATATAGTGTCTATTAATCATCACAGTCTCTTTTAACTGTCCGCACAACGTCCTGGGGTTGGTAATGATGACTGTGATTCAGAGAATGCAATGCACTGTGGAGAACAGGTTACTTAGTTGTGGTTTACTCTATAGTGTTTCTTTGACCACAGACTGTTTTTTTGCTGGTTGTTTTTGATGGGAAATCTGAACCAGAGTTTTTCTGGAAGTTGACTACTACCTTTTGCGTTGTGCAGATCTGCAAGTATATCTATCCATGTCATTTCATTGCTCAGTGAAAGATTTCCATGAGTAAGTCAGCACATCCTCTTACATCCCTGCATTTCTTTTGTGGTTTAAGTTCCTTTTAGTTGATTTCCATCAAAATCAGACTTAGAGAACCTTTTGTTGATGACATTTAACCAGTCAAGTTTGTCATAATCTTCCAGTCATTCAATTGGATTAAAGCAGTTGTTTCTATAGCAGGAAATCTTCCTCAACTGGAAATAAATAATTCATCAGGAAAATACTGTGCTGGCTCCCTGATGTGGGGAAGAAAAAGTTTTTCACTGATATTTTCCAGACAATGATTTCATATCCATCTGCATTTGCCTACAATGACTTAGAGCTGCCATAAAGCAAGCATAACATCTTGTAAAGGAAGATTTGCAGGTCGGTCCTGAGCCTGCACAAGTGCATTGTGTTCAAGGTGCAGGACCCTGCCCTTGCCTTTGCTGAGTTTTAGATGGTTGCTCTCTGACCATCTCTCCAGCCTGTCAAGGTCCCTGTAAAGGTCTACACAGCACTGTGGGGTGTCAGCAAGTGCTCCCATTTTTGTGTCCTGGCAAATAAGTTAAACGTAACTGGGACCAGTATTGAACTTTGGGTGACACCAACACTGACAGACCTCCAACTAGACCCTTTGTCACTGATTGCAACCCTCTGGGATCTGTTATTCAGCCAGTTCTAAATCCACCACATTGTCCACTCATCCAGTCCACACCCCCTCAGTTTGCCTATGAGGATGTTGTGAAAGAGTGTTGAAAGCCTTGCTGAAGTTGAGGCAGACAATACACACTGCTGTCCCCTCCTCCATCCAGGTAGCTGTTTCATTGTAGAAGGCAATCAGGTTGGCCAAACACCTGATTACCTTCAGTGAACCCATGCTGATTACTCCTGATCACCTTCTTTAATGATGGAGATGGGCTCCAGAATGAGGTGCTCCATCACCTTCCCAGGGATAAAGAGGCTGACTGGCCTGTAGCTCCCTGAGTCCTCTGTCTTGCCCTTTTTGAATATCAGGGTGACATTTGCTATCTTCCAGTCCTCAGCACCTGCTCTGATCTTCATGACCTTTGAAAGGTGATCATGAGTGGCCTTGCTATGGTGTGCACCAGCTCTCTCAACACTCATGGGCTCAGCACTCACTCGTCCCATCAGGGCTTACGGACTTGAAGATGTCAGGTTTGCCCAGGTGTTCTCAGATCACATCTTCCTTGACCAAGGAAAAGTGTTCCTTTCAACATTTCTTCACCCTGATCTCCTGAGTCAGGGATCCCTGAGGCCTGGTCCTGTCAGTGAAGACTAATGCAAAGGCATCAGTCTGCCTTGTCTGCTTCCTCTCTTACCTGAGTCCCCTCTTCATTTATTAATAAGCCCACATTATCCTTTGTTTTCCTTTGGCCATCAATGCATTTGAAGAAATGCTTCTTGCTGTCCTTGACATCTTCAGCCAAATTTAATTCCAGATGGGTCTTGGCCTTCCTTTCCTTGTTTCTACTTACTCTGACAATCTCTCAGTATTCATTCCAAGTAGCCTGACTCTGCTTCCATCTTCTCTGTAATTTCTGCCTACACCTGAGTAATGATAGGAGTTCTTTATCTGTCCTTGTAAGTCCCTTACGCCCTTTGACTGATTTCTTGTTCTTCGGGATGCACTGCTTTTGAGCCTAAAGGAAGTGATCCTTGAATATCGACACACTCTCTTGGACCCCTCTGCTCTGCAGGCATGCTCCCATAGGATTCTTTCAAGAAGATCCCTAAAGAGGCTAAAGTTAGCTCTCCTTAAGTCCATGGCTGCAATCTTACTTGTTGTTCTACTTCCTCCTCATCTGATACTGAGCTCCACAATCTCATGGTCACTGAGCCAAGGCTGCCCCCAACCTTTACACTTCCAACAAGCTCTTCCCTGTTTGTTAGTAAAAGATGATCAGACCACCATTCCTTGTGGGATCCTCCACTACCTGTGACAGAAAATTGTCATCAGTCCTTTCCAGGAGCCTCCTGGGCTCTTTGTATTTTGTTGTGTTGCTTCTCCAGTGGATGTCAGGGTAGACAAAGACCCCCACAAGAACCAGGTCTGGCTGCTTCCAGCTGCCTGTTTAAGGCCTCATCCACTTCCTCCTCCTGGTCAGGTGTCCTGTAACCAACACCCATAGCAGTGTCACGCGTATAAGTCTGCCCTTTCATCCTAGCCCATAAGCTCTCAACTTGCCCTTGATCCTCACCAAGACAGACCTCGATGCCATCCAAGTGTTGTGTTACAGAGAAGTCAGCTCCATCACAGCACCTTCCTGGTCTGTCTTTCCTAAGGAGCCTGTAGTCCTTCTTGAAAATATTCCAGTCATGTGACCTATCCCACCATGTCTCTGTAATGGCGCTGAGGTCAAAACCCAATGACTGCACACAGACCTGCAGCTCCTCCTGTTTGTTCCCCACATCGCATGTGTTTACATTTGATTGTCTCAACATCCCAGTAGGATTGCAATGGCATGCCCCACAGTCCTACTGTGTTACATCTTTGGCTGCTCCTGCTTGATTGAGGTATTTCCTCTTAAGACTCCTTTTGCTACTGGGGTGGTCACTACAGTTCTCCCTTTCCCACACCTTGTCTCTTTGAGCGTAGCTATGTCCCTGTGGTAGTTTTGCCTGGCCCAGTTTTTGCCAGTGAACAGGGTGGGGTACAAAGATGGCTCCTGCATGTCGTGAGTAAAGAGTCTGGAAATTTTCCACCATGTCCAGCAGAGCCAGTCTCTGATAGCTGTAAAATGATGGACATGCTGCTGGTAAAACCTGGGCCAATTAGAGATGTTATTTACGCCTCTGTGAAAACATATTTAAGAAGAAATCAAAACAATGTGAGCACGCACTTCTTTTTAGCCAGGGAAGGAGGAGGACGAGGTAAAAATATGTGAGAGAGAACAACATGGAAGCACCAAGGTCAGTGGAAAGGCAGGGGAGGAGGTGCTCTAGGCGCCAGAGCTGAAAACCCTCTGCCAGCCGTGGTGAAGACCATGGAGGGAGCAGGTGGTCTCCCTGCAGCCCATGGAGTCCAGGGGATGCAGAGAACCCCCCACAGCCCTGG
>VZRL01005705.1:31784-55088 GCA_013397895.1 Origma solitaria
ATAGAGAAACAGTGTCTGCAGTAGAAAAATTGCGATGGACTGACCTAAGAAAAACCCCACACCCTGCCCCTGCCTGGGAGTTGTTAGTTAGTTAGAAAGGAGGGAGGGGGGTGAGCTGAGAAGTAGTGCCTTAAGAGAGAAAAGAGAGGTGAGTGAAGAAATGGTGTCTTAAGAACTTATTTTTATCTCCAATTTATCCTCTGACTCTGTTAGATTAATAAATCACTTTTTTTACAACTTTAAGTTTCCCGCCTGCTCTTGCCCTGAATCTCGTGCGGCCCTTATCAGTGATCTTATCTCAACTCATAAGTCCAGTGTTTTGTGTTAGTTTTTCCTCTCCTCTGCATAGCTGCAGCAGGAGAGAGCATAGAAAGCAAACGTTGTAGGTGCCTGGCATTTAGCCAGGGTCAAACCCACGACAGTCCCCATCCCATTTCAAATCTGGTTTAAAAGTCTCTCAACAAGCCCTGCTAACTCCTCAGCTAAGATCCATTTTCCCATTTGAGACAGGTGGACCCCGCTAGTTGGCAGCAAGATTGGTATTGTACAGACTGATGAAAAAACCCATATGACTGAGTATATTTGCTATAAATAAGTGGTGTGACATTACTAAGTAGCCATTACTGTTAATGATTTTTAAAGCAACATTATTATTGAGATGATGATGATGATAATGGTGATGATGATGATGATGATGATGTTAGTGGGAATAGAATACTATATAACTCTAAAGAGATCAAGGTTTGCTACACTACTTATATCATTAAGAAAGAAGTTGTGCAGATATGTATAAATAAAAGAAAAACACCCCAGCCGATTATTTTAGAAGAATTGGAACTGTTCTTAAAAACACAAATAAACCAAAAAAAAATGTAAATTTCAATTAAGAAAATATTTTAGTACAAAACATTTTGACTAAAATTGGGACAGACTACAGATATCAATTATGCAAGTAACATAAGTCCAGTAATCTCTTTTGACAGTATATTAGTGTTGCTGGCATAAATGAACAGCAAGAGCAGTGAGGTTCATGAAAGTCCTGGTAAATATACTACAATCAGAGCTTCAAAGCTGTTTCCAGAAATGTGAGCTGCTCTTTCTTTCCTCACTCAATGGCATCTTTGAAGCAAATCCTATGACTAGACATGTACGCATCAGAAGGACCAAATTCTACCTTCTTTACACACAAAAAGAATCATATTCAGCAGTCACAAACTCCACGTAATTTTCATCTGTACTGTGTGAATGACAGCAGTAAAAAATCCCATGTTTGCAAATGAGACCATATCAAATCCACATGATATAAAGTCTTTTAAAATATTTCAGAATCCCTTACAGTGTTTTACAAGGCTTGTCAAACAGTTATCATCCTGTATTGAATCTCTCCTTTGCAGTGAAATACTAAGAGTATTATAGTAGGGCAATTCTGGTTTCATGCTGAAATTTTTGTTTGTCTGTTCCTTTCAATCAAGCTATAAACATGAGGATGATACAGAGGCTAAGTTACCCTTATACACCAACTCATTTTTTACCAACAGAGTAGCCCAATGCCCATACAGATTTCCTTACATCTGTCAGCAGCTTTTTAAATGATTGGTCATGGTCCTTCATTGTAACTGTCCTTCACAATGAGTGAATGATACACAGGAATAACTGTTTGAAGGATTTTAGTCAAGATCTTTCCACAACATTTGTGAACAGGCCAGTACCTTTTCCCATCAAAAGCTGAGGGTCAGATGAGGTGGAGCTGTCTAAGACATAACCACCTCACAATGAAGGGGATTGTCAGCATGTCAGGGTAAGTCAGCAATGTTCCAGTTGTTTATTGCTTGCCCTCCTTGCATGTCACCAGCTACTGTTGATCCTAGGTTTTGCCTGTGCTCAATGCATCATTGCATCCCTACTCTATTTTGTGTTTCCCACGGCTCATCAGTTTTATATTCCATCTGTTCAGTGACCTGGGCTACAAAGCCTCAAACATTGCTGCAAAGTCCAGGCAGGGAGCTCAGTAAACGTCTTCATCCCTTGGGCACGTAAGAAAGCTCATCCATGCAGGAGAGAAAACTTCCTCCTGGGCTGGCTAGAGTGGATCTTTCACCACAAATATGCTCCACCTTTTATCGCTGTGTCTCCAGGCTTACGGGTTTGCTTGCTACAGACACACACTGTTTTCATGCCTCACATCCCACCATTTCTCCTCTTGCTGCAGAATGACAGACTGTCTGCAAAATTTATCTCAAAGGGGTCTTTTCTGTAGTTTACCCAAGGAAAAGTGTTGCACAGTTTGGCATGTAATGCAACACCAGCAATCTGGAAGCCTGATGTTAAGAGAGACAAGTTACTGCAAAATGGTCTGGTCAGGACTCTCGTACACTAAAGTATCAAAGTGTGAGGATTATTCTATAAAAATGCAGCAATGCTATCAAAATGAGTAGAATTAATCTGTACTTTTGTCTTTGTGCGATACATAGATTGAAAAATTGGTATACATATTTTCTGAATCCTTTTTAAGAGCACTGACCAGTCAGAACATGAAAGACTTTATTAAGGAAATTTTTTCCTTCAATGATTTGGAAGCGGTGATTGTATTAGGCCACTTTTACAAAGAGTTTCAGTTTCCTATTCGCCCCAAGTGCCTACACCTGCTTTTGTCACTGCTATCCTGAAATTAACAAAGAGAAAATTTTTTTTTGCTCTTTCTAAGGCCTTTGTTTCGAGGTGGAGAAAAGGAGAGAGACTGCACGTGGAGGCAGTGACTGCTATAGGAAATGTATTTTTAAGTACCAAGACATAGTTATGTATATCTTTGAAATGGTGTTGCAGTAGGACATGTTGAGCATGAGAAAACTAAGGCCAGGTGCTGTTAACATGCATGTGCAGTTTGCATGCCTTTTAAAAACGTGTCTTCTTGCACCCAGTCCTGCCTTTCCTAGTATTGTAAAATCTGGTGGCTTCCATTTGGGTAACAGCTACAACTTTCTTGGCAAGAAGCAAAAGGTTCTAAGACATGTTCTTTTGCACTTCCTCATGGCACTCTCACTGCTCAGACCTGTGAGAGCTCTGGGGAACACATTATGAAAAATCCTTCACAGATTATTCATCAGTGCCCAGCTCATATTCTACTGTAATCTTACTTAGAAAAAAATCCTTAAATGGAAGCTTCTATTAATGAAGAAATACTGTCTATCAAACTTGAAAATGAAAAACACTCGAAAGAGCTGATGAGCGCTGGTTCTATCTAACTGTTGGTCTACAGACACAGTGCAATTCACACCACTCTGCCCTGAAAAGAAACCTTACAGGGCTCATGGAAAGGTAACTCTTCTCATCAAATTTGAGAAATCTGTGACATTTATGAAATCGGTACTTTCTTTTTCCAGCTTTATTTCACTTCCCTTAACTTCCATGCCTTTGAAAATCTTGTATTTCTTCTATACACACTGTATTGACACCATTCAGATTTTTAAAAAAGAAGTGCTCTCTACATGAAAGAAAATTCCGGCCTTTAGAAGCAAGTTCACTTCAAAATTTAGAAAGCAAACAGAAAACTTAGATGCAAAGTAACAATTCAAGGAGGTGAGAAAAAATTCAAGAATGACTTTTCAGAGGAAGATGAATAGCTTGTTTTCATGTGTGCTGGGAATCTAGAATTTATATCAAAAAATAAGACACATGTCGTGCTGTGTCAGATTCTATCCTCACTAATGTAAAAAAATGCCATTTTTAAAATTCTCTAATCTCTATAAAAAGTAACTGTGGAATGACATGGTGATCTCACCGTGTATGGGAGGTCTATTGGGGAAATTCCAATAGGAGTGGGACTTTTCTAGAAACCAGAAATCACCTCTAAACCAGAGTATAAACACAAAAAATGAAAGAAGGGGAAAACAGGACCATTCAGTCTTCTTCCTTCCTCCCTTCCTCCCTTCCTTCCTTCCTTTCTTCCTTCCTTCCTTTCTTCCTTCCTTCCTTCCTTCCTTCCTCCCCTCCCTCCCTCCCTCCTTCCTTCCTTCCTTCCCTGTGGGTCTAAGAAGTGCTAAGTTTGAAAGTGACCTCTGAAATATCAGATGCAAAGGTAAAATGGAAGACAGAAATGCATCACTTCTGTTTTCTTGGAAAGCAACAAGTTTGTAGCCAACACATTGTTCAGATTTTTGTTTTTCAGTTGCACATTCTGATCAGGTGTGTCTTAAACAGGAAATTAATTAGTCAGTGTTTAGAAAATATCTAAACAAAACTGGTGAAGTACATCTGCATACTGATGAGACAGTATCTTAAATCTTTATAGTCAGAGGCAGGATTTAGAAAAGCAATGACAAGAATTTCCAGATGAAAGTCTGCCAGGCAGTTGGCTTGGGAGAAGAAGAGTCTAGAGGGAATAATGTAATCTTGTATTTGACTAAGCAAGCACCTGATTCAAAATCCATGAGGAAACATCACTAGCATAGCTTTGTGAAAGACAGAACAGCAGTCTGGCAATGATAATTCTGTTCTGTACCTCTACTTAAGGAACATTTGGAAAAGCCACAATCAGGAAAAAATGCTTCCAAATTATATTGATCAGATCAAAATCAGAATGTAAGAAAGCCTATGACAATACTGGGGAAAAACTAATTTGTGTTTTTAGGGGTTTTTTCAGATTTTATCAAAAGTATTGCTGCTTGTTCTACATTTGCCATGGCTTTCAAAGAGGTCTGAACTACGTTTCCTCATTAATGTCACAATGTGATCCAGGGATCACCAAAAAAATGCATCAAAACAGTTCCTGGTCCTCAGTAGCCTAAATGCTCTGAAATTTGAGAACAAATATTTCACATAGCAGGAAGGGTAATGCTTTATGGTCAGAATACACAGTCAGTCATCTTTAAAGAGCACTAAATAAATATTGATTTTTAAAAATTTTTTAAAACCAAATATTCTGGGGACTTAGTGCTGAAAGCCTGAAATGTAAGCAGGTAGGATTAGTGCTGCATGTTAATTTGGACTGGAAAAAAAAAAAGACAACAGCTAGAAATTAAATTATACTCACAAAATCAGGCCAAAACAGTCTTATAAAACTGAGTCTGGATGATGCCCAAGGGTTTCCATGAACATTACTCTTTAAGTCTGTGCACAACTTGTTAGGAATAATATTAGTTCTGTAAAGCCCTTTGTTGCACTGCCTAATTTTAGAAATTACATAGCACTGTATCCAACATAAATATAGCTCAAAAAATCTAAGTCAAAGATTTTTTTTTAATGTGCATACAGATCATACATTCACTTAGCAGTGCTGTGTGCAGTACGAAGTTTTGCGGTGAGAATTAGTGTAACCAAGAGGGTGATCTGCTCCAGCAGGAGCACCTTTCACCTTGTGACTTTTAAAACACCATCCTGTCTTCTAATCTTTGCTCATGTGAGTATAACACAGACAAAAATAACGCCACATATAACACAGGATACTGGAAACTCATGTTGGAAAATTGGTGCCTTCCCTAGTAAATCCCACCAACACATTTGTCACTATTTTAAGCCTTTCCCAACAGCTGATCACTGTGACCAATAATCCTCAACATTATCCCATTCTGGAGCTCTTTATCCCCATTAGGCAGAATCACGTGATGCAATTTGAAACCGTGAAGCTTGATTGCAAATCATTGTTGATGTCAAGATTTTCTTTTTTTTTCCCCTTCTTTTCTTTTTTTTTTTTTCTCCGAGCACTACAGGAGACAAGAAGAATGATTTATATTCCAAGCTTAAACATTTATGAAAATTAGACAAATGTAACACAAAACTGACTAGATAGACACAAATAAGACTAATAGCACTGTATATCTAATTCCAGATTTCATGCTGCCATGAGAACTAGTTCATTAAAAAGTATTTCTGTGTCCTTTGTGTACTTTTTATGACAACAGGGGTTTTTATTCGAGTGAGTGAGCACAGAGGGGAGCACTTGCAGAACTTCTTTTTTGTTCTGATTACTTTGGTTATAAAAAAAGATTTTGTCAAATTAATTCCTACTGAAAAGCTAATGCAAGCCTGATGGAAGCATTCACAGACTGGGACTGTCTCATGCTCTGTACATAGACAAAACTCCAACTGGTTCATTACTTTAAAAATCTTTGCTTGTGTTCAGCATCTGACCTGAAAATATTGGGTTTCACTGAAAAACACAGACACTGTCTGGTTCTTTTTTTTTTTAAATTTACTTCTGCATCTAACTGAACTTAAAGGGGGGAAAAAGCACCAAGCCATAGCTAATGCCCAGCTATGGATACCATGGAATACCGTCTTCATACCCTGTGAAACATATGGAGGTATGACAGCTAAGAACTCAGTCTTAATGCTACTTTATGTTAGTTCCTGTTATGATCTTAATACTTGCTTTGGTTATTTTACTTTGGACCACATTTTGTGTAACAGAGAGGGAATAAACGAGTGTATGCTTACAAAGGACTTTGAGAACTATAATGATAACTACTACATAAAATTCTGTGTGTTATTATTCAGTTACTATAAATTCTGTGTTCTGGTTTAGTTTGATAAGTTTTGGTGACTCACTATCTATTCAAAAGCTCAGTGTATCTGTAATGCAATGATTGGCAGAGCATCACGGGGATATTTGTAATAGGAAAACCTCACCATCTTACAAATAGTGTCGTATCTTCTTTCCACTGAAGTATGTGGGAGTTTTGCCAGTAATTTCAGAGGAAATATGTCCATTCACATAATCTGCTTTGAAAATTGCACCCAGAGGAGAAGACAAGAATTACTTAAATACAGAAGGAAGGGCTCTTAGAACAGCATTTGGTGTTGTGGCAGCGTCAATACTGGAGACTTGATTTGTTCTTTCATTACTAAGGAAATATAATCCCTTAGACTTAACGTCACAGTCATAGTCATTTGTATGTGCACTAACATAATCTTATCAAATGTTTCCATCAGGAGCCCTCACAGAAATATGTGGCATAGATTGCTCGAAATAGTTTGAATGAGCCATTATTTTCCAATATCTGAGCTGTATTGTGTACCTAGATTTCAGAGTTCCATTCACTTTGCTTTAATAAAGCCAGACTCATACTTTGTCCAGCAGTTACTGAGTGGGATTCTGGATAGTAAACCATGCCCTCGTGTTTCAGAGAGTACTTCTGCAGGTTCACCCCCCATTTCTTTTCCCTGACAATATATGCAGGCCATCTCTGTTGGAAAAGAGAGGTAAGGCAACTGGAAATGGATTTAATGAATGTAGCAAAAACCTTCAAAGGATACCCCCTTCTCTGTGTTGATGGCCATGACAAATACTTGCAACAAAAGTCACCTGGAGCATCTTCACCACAAAGCAAAGACAGTGCAGAGAGTCTGAGTCAGCTTTCACTTCTAGTTTATCATCATCTACAGTTACAGCAGTAATAACTTTCCCCTGTGAGCAGGAGAGAAAGAGGGGTTGTTATCAAAGGGATGCCCAAGATGTGTGGGCATTTAAATTTCAAGGTGTTAACAAAAGTACCAGGGTGCTTTTTAAAAAGAAACAGAGCTCATAAAATTATATGCTCCCATCCTTCTACCTTGTAAACAGCAGGAAGAACAATGGCCCAGGAACAAAGGAAAGACTGATCTTCAATCTTCATGAAGGCAAAGCACAAATCACTTATAAATCCACCAATGTTTTAATGCCCTCAAGACTTCTCTACTTATGCATCATTTTAGTTTCTGGACAGTAATAAATATCCTTCCTCTTCTAAGAAGGCTATAGAAAATAGAAAGTATTTAGCAAGATGTCTATCCTAACCAAGACAGTAAAACCAGGAAAAGAAACTTAACTTTACTGGCAATCAAAAGGACAAGAGTATTACGGAGAAAAGTCTGTACTGTGTTTAAGGTATGTCAAAGCTTGGCAGAGTTCAGAACATTAATTTAGTCTGGGTTTGTAATTGTATCAACATAGGATTTGGATTCCTAACCTCCTTACTCATAAAGGATATCAGAGGTGAAACACATTAGAGGTGTTTCTTCTCTCACAGATGCCTTCTGTAGTAATTTGATCTGAATTGTTTAAATGCAGTTAATTCTCCATTTTTTGTAGGCAGAGTGCTTTGGTTTGCAATCACTGAGAGCTAGTGTGCAGCAATGACACCACACTCTGTGGGAGCACAGCCAGTTCAGGCACCGGGGAGATGATTAGCTGAGGCAAATCGAAACATCCAGCCCAAAAATATGTGAACCTGCATTCGCCTGAGGGAATCTGTGTAGACATTTTCAGCTCTTGGCCATGCTCCCTTGTTCTAAGGGCTCCCATGGTGTGTAAAAGCTTTGCGAGTATCCCTGGTGCACTCCTGATCTCACTTGTCTTGCTCGAAGCACAGCACCATTTAACTTGAGCTGGCTTTGCAAACACAACTTTCAGTCAACACAGAAAACCCTGTGCCCAAAGAAATAAGCCCTGCTGGATATTAGCAGACTTTATGGACATCTGTGTCATGGTAGCTGCCATAAGAAGGAACAGATCCAAAGAGATCCTATAATTTCCTGATTTTCATATTTCCAAAGCATTCTGGCCCCACATTTCCCATGGAGCAGAGGTCTGAACTGAACTAATTAATTCATCATTATGACATAATCAAATTTATTTTGAAAAGCTCATTGGTTAAAGGGCATAGATTGGAATTTAGCAATCCAGCTGCCAAGGGGTGGGTGACTGGCATCATCTGGGACAAGTTCCAAGGGAACTGAAGTAGCAGCTTAAAACCAACAGGATTAAAAGTAAGCCTCAACTTTTTCTTTTTCCTTTGTATTTGCATACAGGATAAAAAGAAAGAAAGCAAATTGCAACATTCAAAAAGTAAAAATAGTCTAAATTTGCCATTGTAAGCCATAATTTTGTGATCTCCAGTTTATATTCTCAAACTGGAAAATGATAATTTATCTTTGAATGGCATTACACCTGTCATCCAGCTGAAAATATGGATTATAAATGAGCAGACTACCTTTATCTTTGATTTAAAGGATGAGACTGAGAAGTTCTCTCGATTTCAATGGTGATCCAGTCAGAGGAAATAAATACAATCATAAATTCTAAATCTCAGAAGCAAACATAGTCGTATACTTCTACGCAAAAACGCTTTTGGTTGGCCACAATGGCAGTTTTTGCTCAAGAAAAAAAATGCCACCTGACCATGTGTGAGAGACAGGACTGGTTGATGACTCAAATAATCAACCACTTAACCAATAAGGGAGGAGGATGATGAGAGGCAAACCAGATGAGGTGGGATAGTGCTTTTTATCATGCCAATGCCCTCCCTTACACAGTGGCTCAGGTGTGAAAATTCCCCTCTGGGAAATATCGGACATTCACACATAGCCTGAAGGTATTCACCCCTTCTCATGAACCATAATTGACTAAATTGCCCTGAGCTGAGAGGCATCTGTGGCATCTTGAGAGGTGTCATGGACCATCAGAGACTCCTGAAGTGTCCCGGGATCCACAGTATTACATTCAATGCAAAACTCCTCACTCCAGAGCAGATACCCCACCTGAACCTGAGCATCTATAAAGCACGAAACTTTGGTGTTTTGTGGGCTTCCTCCATCCCTGATGGATCGAGACAGTGACCACCACTTCAACCAACAGACACTGGAACTGCAATGGTGAAGACTTGTCACGAGATCCAATGGGTGGTGACTCTGTACCTTTCTACTCTTATTCCTTCTCTTTCTTTTCCCTATTTCTTTCTCTCTCTCTCTACATCACATTTACTGTAAATAATCTGTTCTACTGACCTCAGCATATGGTTTTGTTTAGAACCTTAATTCAGGCAGAGGCATCTCTCTACTGATTTTAATAGTTGAATCTCAACACCATGATTTGGAAGCAGGGAGAGGTAGGCCAAACAGTGCCACCTCCTGTAAACTGATGTTTTCAGTACCAAGGGCTGCTTTTGCAGATTTTTTTTTAAATTTTTCATCAGAAGAAATATTGAGGGAGAAAATATTTCAGTTAAACCATAACAACTGCAATTTATGTTATTTTCTTTCAGCTTGCATATTTACAAGAGATTCCCTTTCTTTTATCATTTTGGGATCACAATTTTTATGTGCATATTTCAATGCACAGCATCACCATGAAGCTGCATTATGTGGGGCTTGGGAAAATATGCAAACTAGATTACTTCATTTTTCTGTCTCTGGGTAATAGGTGTGTTGATACACAAATTTAAAGATATCATGTGCCTTTGATGGCAAAAGAAATAATAAGCTTGGTGCAGCTTGGTACAAATCATTACTAAAAGTTTACTTTCACCTCTTGTTTCTGTTGGACCTAATAGAATGAATGAAAGACCCATATGATGTTTTTTTGAACCACGACTTGCATGACCAACTTTTTTAGCTCGGAAAAGAAATACATAATGTTTTAGCTTAAAAATACTGGTTGGGAGCTGCTCTAATCAGTGTTCTGGCCAGAGGTCCCTGAGTGAAAACATTGCAGTAAAAAGATACAATTAAATCTGCCATATTAATATAATAGGGAAATAGGTGTCCAACACTTAGAATGACCATGGATTTCTTTAGGAAATCAAGGTACAGAAAGCCTAGAGCACACATTTAAAGAAGCTAAAATGTGCAGCTTGTTGATAGCCAGAATAAAAATTCAGAAAAGGGTTTATCCACACAGGAAGACTGAAGAAACTTCAAGCTCTAGGCAATCATCTGAGTGTTATGGTTGCATCAGAAAAGAGTGTCCATCCAACCAATGGTGCATACATACTGGTTTTATACAAAAAGCAAAAGATATTGAATTTAACAAGATGTATATGGTCACTAGAAATGTAGTTTTGAAATCCTTTTTCTTCTAAGTTCTGGTGCCAAATAGTATAAGCCAACTCAGAAGAAAGGCCACCATTCATAGTTATAAAAAATATTGTAGATCCCCAATGTGTCTAATGCGACACGGAAGGTAAAGATCTCATCATTCAAACATATTACTGACCAGTGACTGGATTTGATGGGTAAAGCTGATCTCTTGTTACTGACCTAACATAGATACTATGGCCACAAATTTCTCACCCAGAGCATGGTGATGTTCACAAAAATATCTACTTTGTGAGTGAATCAGGTAGAATTGGATTATCATACGAAATGAAATCATAACACTCCAGAGTATGGGCCAACTACAGAACTCATTAATTGTTCTCAAATTACAAAACAAGTGGTTTCTTGGCATTCTATGAGGCATCTGACAACTATCCAGCGACAAATAGAAACAGTAGCTGAATGTTTAATGAAGCAGAGAAGGATATAATGTTGAGTGACTTACCTTAACTCTAATCTTTCTATACCATTCTAGAAAACAAAGGGTAATATCTGTGCTGTTCCTATGCTTGGTTGTATCTTCTGGACAAATGCAGAACTGCTTCAACTCAGCAACTCTGCACCTTTCACCTGTGTAAATCTTGGTATCCACAAAATAGGTGGAGACTCACCGAAGACTCATGAGAGACAGCCTGTTAAATCAAGTTGCAGCACTTGTGCACTCAACGGCAACAGAGAGCTCAATAACAAAGAGGAAGCAACCCACTTGTATTTGCCCCTTTGAAAGGCAAACAGAGATCACAGCCAGCCTTTAAAGCAAAATGCTCACAGATGACTAGGGAGGCTTGTGTTCTGGGGTCCACTGAGGTCAATACAAATAAAAGGAGGATTTTTATAAGCTGTAAAACTTTCTGCCTCAAGGGAAAAAAATTTGGTTGCCATCCTATGCAATGTAGCACTTATCTATACCCACAGCAACACAGTGTGAACTGGTTTTCTATATCCACAGTAGTACAGTATGAGCTGGTTGTTTTTACAAGCACAGAAATGAAAGCAGTGCATTTTGCTCTACAAAAGAAACTGGATATAAGCCAAACAGCCGCAGAAACATCAAGTATCTGGAATATGTGATAAACGAAACATCTTGCTGGCTCTGCAGGACATCTTGAAACCCTGGTGTTATGGAATGGTCTTCTATCATACACCAGAGTGAATCAGAAATTGGAACCTTTTAATAGTTCCCTAGACTATGAAAGAGCTTGCTGCCTTACACTCTTTCATTAACACCTTCCTCTCCATGCCAAGAGTCAGGTTAGGTGTCCCTGGCTATCTTCTGCTTTAGGTGACTTCTGCAATTTTTTTGCTATTAACCCCATGAGGAGTTCATCATTAACAGCACTGAATTTTCAATCATACAAGACATTGGGGCGCTGTAGAGTGTCCAGAGAAGAGCAATGAGGGTGGTTAAGGGTCTAGAGAGTGAATCATGGGGAGCAGCTGAGGGAGCTGGTTTTGCTTAGACTGGAGAAAAGGAGACTCAGGGGAAGGCTTAGCATTCTCTACAACTACTGAAAGACGGTTGCAGTCAGGTGAGGTAGGTTTCTTGTCCCAGGTAAAAAGTGATAGGATGAGAAGAAATAGCCTCCAGTTGTGCCAGGGGAGGCTTAGATTTGGGAAAATTTCTTCATAAAAAGTTGTCAAGCCTTGTAACAGGATGCCCAGGGAGGTGGTGCAATCACCATCCCTGGAGTTATTTAAAAGATATGTAAACATGGCAGCAAGGGACATGGTTTAGTATTTGGTTTACAGTTGTACTCAATGATCTTACAGGTTTTTTCCAACTTAAATGGAAATGATTCTGTTATTTTTAACTTCTAATTTTTTTTGTCTAACACATTTGAAGACCCCACATTTTGCCCATGAGACACTGAAAACATCCTGTGGTTTGCCACTCTATTTATTCTTGTATACACTTGTTGTGTAATCCCTCTTATTTAGTATGTGTATCCCTGTATGTTTACTAAAGCATGTTCATAAATTATTTTTGATAAATTACAAAGTGACTCTTAATTGGAGAGAATTGAAAGTACTTACCTTTTAACACAGCTCAGCATTTTCTGGTATATTTTCATCCTACTGAATCACAGGAAGAAAAAGGGATTTGCATTCATTTATAAATTCAGCTTAAGAGTAGGTTGAAGAATGGTCATCATAAAGGTTTTTTTTAAAGGGCCCTATCAGCAAAATTTTGCACAGAATAGTGCACTGTACAACATTTATAAATCAATGAATGTCGAGGGAATTGCCAACGACTTTATTGTCTTTCCATGAGGGGAGATAACTAATGTCTCTATTATCTGTTTTGAATAACACTTAAGAGCAGGAAACACACAGGCATGGAAGCATGCATCCTGGGAAGAGAATATGGGTGGTACCTAGCTCTGTAGGGATGGGGTCAGGAAGTCAAAGAGGTGGCTGCAGATGAAGCTGGCAAGGGACATAAAGAATAAGAAGGGCTTCTACAGGTGTGTCAGCCAGACAAGGAAGATTAAAAAGCACGAATCCCCCTCATGAGCACAACTGGAAAACTGATAAAAGAGTGGAGGAGAAGGTTGAGGTACTCAACAACTTTTTTGCCTCAGTTTTCTCTGGCAGCCACATCTCTTAACAGGATAGACCACAAGAGAGGGAATGAGGGGGCAAAGTCCCTTCCACTGTGGGAGATGCTTAGGTTTGAGACCCCCTGAGAAAAGGGAATCTGTGTAAGACTATGGGAGCTGTCAAGATTCATCCCATAATCCTGAGGGAATTGGTTGATGTAGTTGCCAAGCCAATCCTGATTATATTTGAAAAGACATGACTGTGAGGTGAGGTCCCTAATGTCTGGAAAAGAGCAAACATTACAACAATTTTTTTAAAAGGATGAAAGAGTGTCCTTGGAAACTACCAACCTGTCAGCCTCAGCTCTGTGACTGGGAAAATCTTTCCACAAGCTGTGCTAAGGCACGTGGAGAACAGGAAGGTCATTTCAGACAGCCAGGACAGCTTCACCAAGGGCAAGTCATGCCTGGACAGTCTTGTGGGCTTCTATGGTGCCGGGATTTCACGAGTGGAAAAAGGAAGACAGACTGAAAATTAGGTATAAGGAAGACAGTTTTTTTGATGAGTGTGGTGAAACACTGGAACAGATTTCCCAGAAAGGTGATAGATGCTCCATCCCTGAAAACACTCAAGATGCAGACAGGGTTGACAAACCTGATGTAGTTGAAGATGCCCCTGTGCATTTCAGGAGGGGTTGGGCTAGGTGCCCTCTAAAGGTACCTTCTAACCCAAAACCATTCTATTGATTCTACAGTTCTATGACTCCATGGTTCTATCCACCCATGTGGATAAATGTCATAAAAGAGGTGGCAGAGCATGTCACTGACAGTGTCTAATTATATTCAACATCATAAAAAAAAGGATTAACATATGTTGGTTACTCTAGAGATTATTACCAATCAGCCTTCATAATGAGAAACCCAAGGATGACAAGAATAATTAATATTCAGGTTCCAAAAGTAAAAAATACAAAAACTCTAGAAAAATTACTCTTAAGATTATATCACCCAATTTCCATAGCTTTAAAGCCATTAAGGCATTCCAAATTCTTAAATGTGTATGAATATTTATTGTCTAAAACAAAAGGAGCAACCTTGACTCATTCCCCTTTATTCTCTATGTTGTTTATGAACATGTTTTCAAAGAATTAAGGTGGGGGAGAGTGATTTAATTTCATAGGTGAATAATGACAGGTTACATGTTTTGTATTTTATGATAGTTTTGAATTATATGATGATATGTCATTAACATGTCTTGTTCACCCTTCATCTACCATGCAAATCAATTAACAAGTAGGGTAAGGTTTTATGTAGATTTTTCTCACTCTTTACCAAATTGTCATCATTGTTATAGTGGCATAAATCTGGGTGAGTTACACTGAATTCAACTGTATTATTTCAGAATTACACCAACTTAATTAGAATAAAATAGTTACTGCACAACGAAATTGACAGGTATTCTTGCAAGACAAAATCTATACTAAAGGCAGCAGGGCTCATTTAAAGCAAATTGAACATGATCTGTAGATGAGATGGCTCCACTAAGAGAGCAGGGGTGCAAAATTAATTTATGGCCTGGATTTTCCAGAAAATATAATTCTTGTAAACACACTGCCATTCTTCCCCAGAAAAGCAGCCCTAAAAACATCATGCCAAGGAATGGGGGATCTCACTGGCAGGATGCCAGACAAGCGCTGTCCCATGGCAACTCAGCAGGCAAAAGGGAGTGCCAAAACAAGAGAAAATGTCTCTGCCCCAGTTCCCTGTAAAATACATATGGTGAGCCACTCGGGGCTTATATCTACCCTCAGGCTGCCCTAACTCAGCACAGAGAGAGCTGCTCTGAATAGAACTGTAGCAGGGCTAGACAAAGGAAATGAAGTTATTTGCATTGTATGAAATTGTTTCCTGCTCCTTTTAAAGATTTCTCTCCTAGGATGTCTTATATCTTTCTTTTTTTCGTGATTTCTAGAGAGTACACAATGGAAAAAACTGCTTGTTTGCTTGTTGCTTGCTTTCTTCTTTTTTTTTTTCTCTCCTGATATATTCCCAGAATTTTCCCCACCTGTGTTTAATACAGCTTGAAGAAATGGGGAATAGGTCCCATGGAAATAATTTAAGGAGGCATTGCAGTTAAAGGTTTTATTGTTAGTCATATAATAGCAGGGGGCAAAATAAGGAATGTAGTTCTGACATGAAAATATAATTTTTCTGAACAATGTTGTAGGGGTCTAGTTTCAATTTTAAGAGCATCTTTTGGTTTAATGTGCTAAGCATTCAGACATTTTTCTTCCTTTTGCTGACAGTTCTTTATGTCAATGGTCAAATCACCTTTCCATCCTTCTTGTTATTAGTGTCATTCATGCTTTTCAAGCTCTTCTGCCTTTAATATCAATTCTAATGAACTGGATTGGGGTGTAATAAACGGATCCACCAGGGACTCAATAGCGAGAAGGTGACATTTTCAGAGAGAAAACACATTTTTGAGAGAGCACATCTCTTTCAGTTAGGTAGCTCCTCCCTTCTGAGCTCTTTGCTTTCTGTAGCATATACACACAGAGATGACAGCAGCTCCTCCTAGCTCAGTAATGTCTCTGGAGATATGCAAGGGAAATCCAGAACCACCAGTGACTCACCACTAAATTGGAACTCCCAGGTAAGGGGGCACTTTTTAGAGGACTGAAAAGGACACCCATCATTTTCTGTGCTTCACTTGTTTCTGAAACAGCAGGTAGCTGGACATAAACACGGAATAAACTGCTTTAAGGTATTAGGTTACAAAAGAGTCTCATATCTGAGTTCTCTCTTACATAAACCCTCTAATGCCACAGCAAATGTATTTGGTCCAACATTTTCTCTGTGTGCTTAATTTTTAGTATTTCAAGTCATTCAGAATAAATACCAGTATAGGTGTTTCTGTTTCTATTGGATTAAACAATTTAAATAGAATTTTCATGGTCTGAGAAATCAATGCAGGTAAAACTCTGAAAGGCACAGTTCATGCTTAATAAATCTATTGTGATTGGCAAATGAGACAGAGTTTTTAATCTTCCTGGTAGCCATCCCAAGATTTTTGTGGCACTCAATTTTTGGTTAATGCAAACCTTTAAAGAGTTGGTTAATACAGGCATTTATGCTGTTTGAACTAGTAATTGAATACTGAAGAAAGAGTTGAAGAGAGACAAGGCAATTTGAAGAATGATTAAGAAGTCTGTTGCAGTATATCCACATATTATACTTGTGGATAAACAAGGAATTATCCCTAGCAATAATACAGTTTTGACATTTACAGAAGATTCTGAATGAGATTGCAGAAACATATTTTCTTCCTCTTTGTTAACTGGAGGCAATATAACTTCTTGCATTAGCTACCATTGAAAAATCAGTCGTTAATATAGATTTGTATTTTAGTTGAATTGAACAGGAAGTTTTTCAAAGTATGAAGGCCCGGTCTGTGATGTCTGAGCACTGAATGCACACATCTCCCTAATACTGTGTGTCAGTTATGGTATTAGTAAAAGCAACAATTCCACATGCAGCCAGCAGTTTCATTTTTATCTGTGAACATGAATGCACTGCTGTGACACTGCCTTATGGATGAGGCTTTTTAACACACAGGGATTAGATTTGTGAACAGTCATTAGATAGATCTCTTTTTCTTTAATAAATGCAAATTTTACTATTACTGGAGAAGATACTTTGTTCTGACTTACAAAGGGCTTCTGTAAATTCAGTGCTCCCTCATTATTCATTTATATAATCATTTCAGTGCCTGATCTTTAACTAATGCAACTGATCCTGCTTGTTCTGCCCATGTAGATTTCTCTCTTGGTAGATGACACTGACACTCCCACACACGGTGGGAAGTACAGCTCAGAGGATTCAGTTTCCAGGTCCTGCAAGACTCTGAAATGGTGTAGCAGCACTTAGTTGCATAGAAGGTGTCAGGGACAGCATATCCCTATCAGTGCTCCAACCCCAACACCCCTAAGCACAGTCAAAGGTCTTCCTAAAACTATCCTGACGGAGAAGGACCCACAGACACATCTCTGTCCTGCTCTCCAGGAACACGCAGGAGTTCCCACTGTGTCTCAGCCACCCGCGTTTTCCAGAGTCTGGTATGCAAATCCCTGCCTTGCTGTGATTTTATTTGCTTGTGCCTTTGATGTCCATATTTATCTCTTAATCAGCTCCAGCAAAAACTGTCCCTCAAACTGTGACAATACCAGAACATGATTCACAATGCAGGGATGATGCTCTGAAACCCCTATCAGCACTGTCTGAGCTTTACTTTGAACACCTAGGACTGTCCATTTCCCAGCTTTCAGCCACATGTCTTTTGCTGGCATGCCTCCTTCGAGCAAGTTATACCTCCTTTCATCAGAAATGTACTGCAAAATAGGATAATAAATCCAAAAATGGCAACAACATCATCCAAGCTCAGGCAGCCAAATAGTATTCGAGAATTCATTATGAAGATGCAAAGTAGTTAAGGCTTCTGTAAAAACTTCAGGAAACTTAAGAAGCACTTGAGACAGGCTTCACTAGATATTGGAAGTGTTACTCAAAATAAGAAATGTTAACCAAGGCTTGTAATTTTATAAACACTTAGAGATTTTTTTTCCTATGAAATCCTTTGATTTTCAGACACTTGAGGAATCATTGGAACCTGATTTCTAGTTGTGCATCCTATTAAATGATTAGAACAGATCCTTCACTTTAAGTTCATTAACAGTAAAATTACTTTTTTTCTCTAAACAACAGTCCCTTTTGGGAATGCTGCGTCTGTAAAGTCAGTAACACAGTAACAAGTGTATAACCTGGTTCAGCCTGTTCCCTAACTTATAACAAGTTGACAGGCAGAACCTATCTTCTCCCTTACAGGGATACCTACGCAGTAAGAACCTTACTCTATGTGAGCTAAATCATTACCTCGAGATTTATTTCATTGGTGATTAGAGCTTATTTGTATTTTACTTAAAATTATTTTTTTTCAGTCAGTATACTATCACTGGTAATCTTCGAAATTTAACCTGTCACAATTTCATATTATCAATGTTTTTATTTAAAAAGTGTGTTGTTCCATAAACTGTTTAGTATGAGTTCTCCAAGGGCACTAACATTTACTGGCAGCAGACAACATATTTAATTGAGAGTGGGGAGATCCAGGAGGGAGTCTCTCTAAATTATAGTAAGGATTCATCTCCAATACTATGTTGGCACAAGTCCCTGAAAAAGTAAGTGGAACTGCACCCTGATAATGTAGAGTCATCATAATGGGGCACTGACAGAGTGGTTGGGCACAAGGGTCTCAAATTTCCTGAGGTATTGGCTCACTGATCAAACAAAAAAGTTCAAGGAAGCCTCCTTTTCACATGACCCAGACTGACCACGTCAGATGACGAATCACAGAGTCTGTTTTCTTTTAAAATAGCAATAATGAATGATCCCTATATATGTTTACCTGCTGTATTGTCTAGTTCTTCTCTTAGTCTAACCTTACATGTCCAATTCCCAACTCACTGGCTCATACAGCAAGGGAAAGGCCAACATTCTCCACTGTCAGCTTCTGTCTTCCTATAAATAATTTTAAAACCTTGTAAAACGTTTGATCTTGAAACTACAAATGCACCTTCTCAAACATTCCCAGAATTATCTGGGTTTTTCATTGGACCCAAACGAATTGAACCTGATTTGACTCATCAGTGCCTGCTGTCAACCCTAGCTGTATCCAGACGACCAACACCGTAATGAACTCCCTGTTCTGAGCTTTCTCCTCCTAATCAATCATCTCTTCAGAAGCACTGATCAGAATTTTGCAGTACCTGGACACTTACCAGTTTAAATGAGACCAGACACATTCACTGGGTGAATGCAAGTGGAAATTACAAAACCTCTTTTCAAAACCCTTGAAAAGAACTGCCTGTTTTGATCTACTTTCTGTGGCAGAGGTCACGGAAGTACCAAGGCTAGAAAAATATATTTTAAAATATCTCAATGAAAATATTCTATTGAGAAGCAAACAATTAGTGAATCTTCATGGTTTTCTGAAAAGTTATTTCCCCTACCCTCTTCTGATTAAGAACTGGAGCAGGTATGTCTAAGATGAAGGACTAGAAAACAGTTTTCTGGAAGAAAACGGCACGTTCAAGGCTGCAGGACTGTTTTACACCTGGGGCTCAAAGCAGCAGGAATCCACGGATGTCAAGAAACTGACTTGCAACTATCAGTTCTGTCATGGAATTAATATATTATGAGAGTTTTAAAGTTAAATCTCAACTTTCTAAAGTAGGAAGAAACAGAGGAGCTTGAAAGAGGATCAGCAATGATTAAGAAGCATATGCAACAGAAGAGACTTAATGCAGGGAGGCATGAGGGATGTGAGGCTCCCGGCTCCTGGCTGGGGAGTGCCCTCAGCCCCCGTCACTGTCACTGCACAGAGAGCTGATGGAGGGACTCAGGATGTGCAGACTTCTCAGGTTCAAAGGTCTCCACAAGCACTGGCTGAAGCTCAGTCCTCCCTGGCCTCAGGGATATTAAAAGCCCAGACTTTTGCAGGAGATGTGGCAGTTTCTTCTTCGCTGATGGGGTGATCAGCAGAGGCTAGTGTAGATATGCTTAAAAAATCTTCACTGAGACACAGCCTGAGCACTGATAGAAACTCCCATGCTGCTAGTGGCTGTAGAGCAGCTCACACTGGTTAAAGGCTGTGCTTATTATGTATCATTAGCATTAATTCCCTAAGTATATAACTAATATATTCATAACCTAATTCCATAATGTTGCAGAGGAATTATACCTATCTTTTACTGCATCTATGTAGCACACACATCTGAAGAATTTAATGACTGAGGGCTGAGGTATCTTATGACTGATTTTGAGTTTCTTCCAACACTTTAATAAAAAGTCAGAGCACCCTATTAAAGCACTACAGGAGTTTAGGAAAGAAACCAAAACCAGTCTGTGACTGACAGGTCTGAACATGCAACATCCAGACCAGTGATTTTTCTATTAATAATTCTAGTTCTGAGATAGGCATGTTACTACAATTAAAATATCTAAATGCGGATTTTGAAATAATAGATAAGGATTTATTTTTTAGCAAACTATAAAGATATTGGCATACAGTTTGCCAAAATTAGTTTCCTTGAAGGGAGAATAAAGATATACACACAACATATCAAGATAGGAAGGATGGTCTAGCAATTAGGCTATCAGCTAAATGGGAGAATTTTTTTCTCAGTTCTCTCCCACATTTAATGAGTGACTCAAACACAATGTTTCCTCCACATTCTCCATTTGCAGAATGTTCTTACTGGCTTTTCCCTTCTGTACACCAGTCCTAGGCAAAGTAATCTAGCAAGTGCCAATCTGTCTTCATTCTCAGCACAGCGGCTCTGAACCTCATATTTATGACAGGGACTACCTGAGAGCGTATCATTTTCAGTGCCGTTGGAGGTTAGCTCATTCATTCCTGCTTTTTGTTGCAATAGGTCTTCTCTGTTCTGCATGAGGTGGACAAAGCTCTCAAGTGTGTTGGGACTAAGGCAAGCAGTCCCATACTCAGTGGCTCTCTTATGTGTTAACTAATGGGACTGAAAACTTATGTAATTAATTTAAAAAGAAAACTAGCCTAAAAGTTTAACCACAGAACAGCAGTGGCTGTCCTGACAAACTACTTCTAGCACATTTTTTAAATTTTTCTTTTTTAGAAACAGTGTATAATGTACTTACAAAGAATTTTAGAATTTCTAATAATTTTATTGCAGTAACATTAGAGAGAAATACACAAAACTGAAAGAGCATTCAGTTGATTTCTGGATATCACTACATTCATTTTGATGCCTGAAGCACAGCATAATAACACAGGTTTTGCAGATAAATCCTCTTCATTTTATATGGTTTTGTCAACACAAAGTTGATTATACTGCTTCCAGAGTCCTTGAAAACACCAGGGCTCTTTCTACTGGTTTCTATTACAAAGGCCAAAAAACTCTAGTCGGATTTCCTAAGAAGCAAATCCCCAGGAGCATTTTCACACCAGTTTTTACAGCAAGCCATGACGGCTTTCTCAGTTTTCCCAGCTAAAAGGAGAAGCAGTTGCTTCTATACCAAGTATAAAACATGAGCTCTATTACTTGCTCTGCAAGGAAGTGTTCCAACTTTCTTACGGACAAGATAAAGAGAATAATAGAGTCATAGAATCACAGAATGTTAAGGGGTTTGAAAGGACCTTAAAGATCATCCAGTCCCAACAACCCCCTCCACCACAGGCAGGTGAACCTTCCACTAGATCAGGTTGTTCAAACCAACACCCAGCCCAGCTTTGAGCACTGCTAGGGTTGGGACCTTCACAGCCTCACTGGATATCTGTTCCAGTGTCTCACCACCCATACAATAAAAAAATTTCTTCCTAATACCTAACCTAAATTTTTCCTCTTTCAATTTGTTTCCATTCCCCCTCGTCCTCACTGCGGTTCCTGATGAACAGTCCCTCTCGGGCTTCCCTGTAGGCCCCTTCAGATACTGAAGGTTGTTACGATATCCCCACAGAAACTTCTCCAGGCTCAACAGCCACAACTTTCTCAGCCTGTCTTCATAGGGAAGGTGCTCCAGTCCTCTTATCAACTTTATTTATTCTATCGGCCCTCAGTGGTGTGAGAGCCAGACTGTCTGCCTCATAGACACAGCAGCTCTGTCTGAGGCGGGGAGAAAGAAGCCAACTCTGTAGTGACTGTGTCTGTGTAGAAGAGACTTTCCTCCTCTACCTAGCTACTGTAAGGAACATAAATTAGCAGGAAGCTTTTTGATACTGACATGCTTTTAGTAGCTGGATTTTTCCATTGTCAGCAGAAGAGTACTGAGGTGATGTCTGCCAGCAGGACTGTAAGCTGGAGCACTGCCAGGATTTCTGACATAAACCTCAGAGGTGTATTCACCCCTATGTAATAACACTTACCATAAAGGATCCCAAAGTGCCTTGAAACTGCACAAGATAAATTCAGGGAGTAATTCATCACTAGAGCTTCTCCAGGGCACAGCCATCCCTACACATACTGTCAGCTCCTGGGATCTTTAATAGTAGCATCTTCCATTTAGATTTTAAGGCATAGGGTGGGTGGTATTTGTGCTCAAATAACTCTTGCCTGTAGGGTTTATCCTATTTAAAATAGAAAGAGAAAAAAAAAGTAATATTGAGCACCATCGTAGCTCAGTTCCTTGCAAGTTCTTCTTTACAACACAGACATAAATGCTTGCCCTGTTGAGACCAGCCTGGTAAAATCCCCTAAGCTGCTGAAATCTGATGAAACCATCACAAGTTCTGAGCTGCCAAAATTCTCATAGATCCAAGACAGCTCAAATTACTGTCACTTCTGGATCATTTTTATGATAGTTTGTGTTTTCACAGTACACATATGTATCTGAATATTACCTTAAGAATTTGTGTTACAGTTTAACCCCAGCCAGCCACCAAGCCCCACACAGCTGCTCACATACTGCTCCAACAGCTGGATCATGGAAAGAAGCAAAACGGTAAAAGCTGGAAAACTCCAGGCTGAGATTCACACAGTTTAATAAGGAAAGCAAAAGCCACACACATAAACAAAGCAAAACAAAAGAATTAATTCACCACTTCCCACGGGCAGGCAGTGTTCAGCCATCTCCTGTACAGCAGGATCCCATCACATGTAACAGTGACCTGGAAAGACAAACACAATCACCCCAAATATTCCCCCCTTTCCTCCTCCTTCCCTCAACTTTTTATACTGAGCATGATGTCACATGGTCTGGAATATCCCTTTGGTCAGTTGGGGTCACCTGTCCTGGCTGTGTCTCCTCCCAAACCCCATGCATACCCAGTCCCCTCACCAGTGTGACAGTACCAGAAGCAGAAAAGGCCTTGGCTCTGTGTAAG
>VZRL01005705.1:55136-73861 GCA_013397895.1 Origma solitaria
TATCATCAACTCTGTCTTCAGCAAAAATCCCAGACACAGCCCCACACCAGCCAGTGTGTAGAAAGTTAACCCTATCCCAGCCAAAACCAGCATGCCTTGAAACAGCTTGTATGAACACTATTGCTCTCATTCCCTTCTGTTGCAAATGGTTAAACTGTATCAAGTATTTTGCAAATGATTTCTCACTGCTGCTTGGAATGAGTAATAACAACTATCTTCATTATGGGGTGCTTCTGAACAGGAAAAAAAAACGTGCAATTGCAAGGTTGGGAGAAGCTTCATTAAAACTAGTATCCATAAATGCTCATTACAGTGAAACAAGATTATAGAATTGCTGGATAACATTAAGATTGGAACTCAGAACAGAAATTGGCTGCTGTAAAAATTACCAAACTAACTATCAACCTGATGTATTTTAAAATAAAGTCCAGTAGTTGTGAGTCATGAAAAAACTAAACATACAAATAACAATCCAGTAGGACATGCCTCCTAGGACAGAGGGAATGGTACCTTGGCACAAATAACGAGGCAAAGAGAGTTCCAGTCTCAACACATAATTTCTGATTTCATTCTAGAAAGAAAGCAGCAATACCCAAAGGATAAAAAACAGTAAGAATTATAATTTATAACTGCTAATTAAAGCAATTACAGATAGACCAAAAGCCGTAGGCCTTCCATTGGAATTCTGGTCAGCTTGATGACCTCAGGCTCTCGGGGTCTTAAAATGACAGAATCATGATATAACAGCAGTACTTGAAACAAAAAAGAGAAAGCTGTAATCTTACACAGGATAATAGCAACAAACAGTTGAATGTTCCTCATCAAAAAAAGAATCAGTCCAATATGCCATTTGAAGGGAAGCTCTGTCTTGTGAGCTCTGACACTGGTGTTTGATGGACAGTCATTTTTACTTGGCTAGAATGGAGGAACTCCATTACCAGGCATCCAGATCTAAATTTATGGTGATCAATTAAGCAAGAAGAAGAGAAAAATAACCCAAAATCAAAACCCAACAAACAAACAAAATTAAAAAACCCAACAAAAACAACCAAAAAACCACCTCTGTTAAGTGAACAAATTCTTTTACAGTACACAATTTCAAATCATATACTCTGAGAACAGAATCAATTTTAAAAGCTGGTGTTAAAGCCAATATAACAATTAGCATAGAACAGAAGTTCTTGGTGGTTTCTCCTACAGGTAACTTAAGAAAAAACTGTATCAGCCCAAGATGATTTAAGACTTATGATTTCATTGTCTTTTGGAATTACATGAGGACAATCACAGCCTTGGAAAAGCTCTAGCAAATTATCTCAAAAAGAATTGAAATGTTTGAAGCTTTCTATTTTCAGAAAATTTATGGAAATGACATATGACATGTGATGTTTAAATTTCAGAACAAAGTTCATTAAAAACTAGAACACTGACTCTTTTTGAAGCTTGCTTTCCCAAAAAGTGATATTTATGTACTGTGCTATTTGTTCATCCCTATAGAAGACAGAAGAACATATTCCAGTTATTATGTAAAAATAATATATATTTAAAGTATTTTAAGAGAAAACAAAAATTTATCTTTCCTAAAGGGATTTTTGCAGAATGAAAAATGTGCAGAACCTGAGGCTTTAGAAAAAAATTCAACCTGGTGAGCCAGTGTGTTCTGATAAAACTGTTTTGATTTATAAATAAAATCAGTTCTACATGCCACATGCAATCTCAGCAATTTGTTGCTAGTAGATATGTTGTAGAATAAAATAAATTTGTTTCACTTGTGTATTCATCACTTACACTGAATAGGTTTAGAGTCCACTGCCCCAAACCAAGAAATAAAAGGAATCTGGAAAAGATGTCATAAATAGAATCACAGAATCATTAGGCTGGAGAAAACCTCCAAGCTGATGAGAACAACCTTTGACCCACCATGACCCTGTCAATTAGACCACGGCACTGTTCCACATCCAGTAATTTCTTGAATACCTCCAGGGATGGTGGCTCCACACCCTCCCTGGGAAGCCCATTCTAATGCCTGACAACCTTTTATACAAAGAAATTCCTCCTGATGCCCGGACTAAGCCTCCCTTGATTCAGCTTGAGACCATGTCCTCTCATTCCCTCACTGGTTGCCTGGGAGAAGAGGCCAACCCCACCTGGTTACAGCCTCCTTTCAGGCAGGTGTAGAGTAGGATAAGGTCCCTTATGAGCCTCCTTCTCTCCAGGCTGACCACCCCCAGCTCCCTCAGCTGCTCCTCACAGCACTTGTGCTCCAGACCCTTCCCCAGCTCCGTTGCCCTTCTCTGGACTCGCTCCAGCCCCTCCATGTCTTTCTTGCACTCAGGGGCCCAGAACTGGACACAGCACTCGAGGTGTGGCCTCAGCAGTGCCCAGGACAGGGGACAATCCCTGCCCTGCTCCTGCTGGCCACACCATGGCTGATCCAGGCCAGGATGCCATTGGCCTTCTTGGCTACCAGAGCTGTACTGGTTTTGCATGGACTGTTGTTTTGTTGTTTTGGCGGGGCCACAGAGGTGACTTCTGTGAGAAGCTGCTGGAAGCTTCCACCATGTCCAGCAGAGCAAATCCCTGGTGGCTTCAAAGACGGATGTGCCACTAGCCAAGCCTGGGCCAGTTAGAGATGGTGGCAATGCCTCTGTGGTAACAGATTTAAGAAGAAAATCAAAACAAAAGTTGTTGTGCAGTTTTAACTCAAGCCCAAGAAGAGCAGAGTGAAAACATTTGAAAACAACTCTGCAGACACTAAGTGCAGAAGGAGGGGCAGAGAGGTGCTCCAGACACTGGAGTCATGATTCCCCTGCAGCCTGTGGTGAAGACCATGGTAATGAAGCTGTGCCCCTGAGCCCATGGAGCAGAGCTCCGTCTGCACAGATTCACCTGCAGCCCATGGAGGAGCCCCATGCTGGAGCAGGTGAGTGCCTGGAGGAGGCTGGGATCCAGTGGGAGATCTGTGAGGAGAGGCTCCTTGCTGCCACGCTGGAGCAGGCTGTGCCTGGATGACTGCACCCTGTGGAAGAGTGGCCCACACTGCAGAAGTTTTGGGAGGGCTGTTGCCCATGGGATAGAATCACACTGCAGCAGTTCACTGGGAGCTGCTGCTCGTGAGATGGACTCACATTGGAGAAGTTCATGGAAAACTCTCTCCCGTGGGAGGGACACCACAGTGCAACAGGGGAATGAATCCTCTCCCTCAGCAGTGGGAGAAGCCATGGGTGATGAACTGACCATAACTTCCATTCCCCATGTCCCTACACTGCTGGGCTAGGAGGCAGAGCTGGGAAGGAGGGAGGGGTCATGGGAGTTGTTTCTAAGGGTTTATTTTACTTCTCATTATCCTGCTCTGGTTTTGTTAAATATAAATTTACTTCATATCTCTAAGTTGAGCCTGTTTTGCCCTTGATGGTATTTGATGAGTGATCTCTCTGGGTCCTTTCCTCAACCCATGAACCCTTTGTTAAATTTTCTCTCCTCTCCAGTTGCAGAGGGGAGTGAGCGAGTGGCTTTTGTGGGTGCCTGGCATCTGGCACAGGTCAACACACGACACTGGGCGCAGCTGGCTCATGTTCAGCTGCTGTCACCATCACCCCCAGATCATTTTCTGCTGGGCCATTTTCCAGTGACTCTTTCCCAAGCCTTTAGCACTGCCTGAGGTTGTTGTGAACAAAGAACAGGACCCAGCACTTGGCCTTGTTGCACCTCAAATGAAAATATAATGAGAAGTTATAACAAAACCGAATGAAATATAGAGTATATTAAGCAGTAAAACACCTTGCAAAATGTATAGTATATGTAAGATTTCAAGGGCAAAAAGACAGCACACAGAGGTTAGAAATTGAGCCTGCATGGTGACAATTGTGGATTTTAAACAAAATACTCCTTTGGCTTAATTTTTTGCCATGCCCATACATTATCATTAGCATTCACATATATAGTTGTCATGGTCTAGGAACAATATTCCCAGCTCAGTTCCTCACCCAAGACTCCCCAAACCACCAGGCCAATCTCTCCCACTACCCCAGTTTTTCCTCTTGTCCCCAATGCAGCCAGCTGGAGAGGAAAATTGGAGGCACTAAAGAGGGATCATGGGTTGAGATAAGAACGCTTCACTGGAAACAGCAATTAGATAAGAAAATGAACAGTAACAGCAATAATGCTAATGACAGAGGGTATAAGAAAAGAGGCAAGTCACACAGAAGAAAACCAAACAACCAAACCAAGCAATAACAGACAAAACCGGACGCTTCCCATGCGAAGTTTTCTCAACCAGAAGGAACCCCTTCTCCCTGGAAGAGTCCCTTTACCCTAGCCCAAGCAATGGTATAGAATAAATGGTATAGAATAACTTCCATGTCCTAGGCATGTCCCATTCCAGTCACTACAAAAAATTAACCCTGAACTGGCCAGAAACAGGGAAACAGTAAATGACAGCTTGCTGCTCCAAAAAAGGATGCCTAAGTGAACAGTATGGAGAGGAATGATGCAGGGAAAAGGAGTAACAGTAGGATGAACTGAATGTATCCATGTAAGACAACTTTCCCCTGAATAAGAGAAAATGCTATTTCCTTATCTTTCATTTTGATTTTGCAAGGCTTTGAGTTTGGTAAGATATGTGTGATCTTACCCAAGGGTCAGAATTCCAAAACACAGACACCCACAGTAGTTTTCTGACTGATGGAGCCCTGAGTACATGGCAGATTTGAAAGACTTGAGCAAGCTAGAGAGGAAATGTCCCATACTCCACTAGTGCAAACCAGAGCCTCAGCTATTTGGACAAGCACCCTCCTGCTCAAGAGAGATGGTTTACACCACGAGGTAACCTGTGGATTTATCTGCATGACCACACAGAGGACATGAAATGTGACAGACATGTCACTACAGAGGTGGAACTTAGCTGCATAATACAATGAGAAATGATAGGAGTCATGTTTTTCTCATGAGGCGAGACAGTCAGCACAAAGAGATTTGCAAAAGTGTTGCTTTTTTGTTCCTGTCTTTGACTCAGCATCAGCTGTAGCTTTGAGTGCAGCAGCTGGCATGTTTACAAGCAATTCAGAGAAGCAATGTGCTTCCTTCCAGATGCATTTGCCAGCAAGGCTATATGTGAAGATGGGTACCTTTCAGCTGTTACCTGGAGAGAGTTCTGCCCTAGCTGAGCATCCTTTCGAGTAAGACTACTTTGCTTTATTATAGCAGTCCTTTTGCTTTGTGCTATAAATAAAAGAGCCTTTTTAATTACACTCACAGCTGATATGGCCACTTGCTTCCAGGAGCAGAGTTTTCATGGGATGTCTTGAAGGGGACAAAAAAAATGCTTTGACTTCGACCTTCTTATTACTATTCAAGAGGACATTTCTCAACTGTAAGTGATATGATGGCTAAGTGATCGTACCACCAGCGCTGAACTTGTTAGCAAGAAAAAATTCTTGGGTACAAAAGGCCCCATATGGTTAAGTATGTATTTTTGAAAGAGAAAAATTTTCAAAGAGAAAATAATGAAGCTCTCTTTTTCATTATACATTAATGGCTTCTTTATTATGTGCAGGAAAATAATCAGCCACTAAAGAGAGAATATAGAATGAGACTCATTTGTCAGTTAGTTGAAGATTTATTTTCAGGGCTTAATATTTGTCTGGAGATGCTCATGTTAACAAATCTGTCTCATAAAAATAATATTTTTTTAAGGATTTGGCACTTTGAATTATAACAGGAAATGCAATATTAGAATAAATTTATGACCAGTTGAAAGCAATTCTGAATATATTGATATTATATATTGACTCAGCAAGTTTGCTTTTGACACCAGGCTGTGTGGGGCGGTCCCACTGAAGGGAAGGGATGCTATCCAGAGGATCCTAGACAGGCTTGAGAGATGGTCCAGTGCCAACCTGATGGAGCTCAACAAAGCCCAGTGCAAGGTCCTACCCCTGGGTCATGGCAATCCCAGACACACCAACAGCTTGGGTAGAGAAGTGATTGAGAGCAGCCCTGTGGTGAAAGACCTGGAGGGATGGTTCATGGAAAACTCAGCGTTAACCAGCAGTGTGTGCTCACCGCCCAGAAAGCAAATTCTGTGCTGGGCTGCCTCCAAAGCAGCATGGCCAGCAAGACAAAGGAGGGGATTCTGCCCCTCTGCTCTGCTCTGCTCTGATGAAACCCCAGCTGCAGTGCTGCATCAGCTCTGGGGTCCACAAAATAAGAAGGACAAGGAAATATCAGAACTAGTCCAGAGGAGGCCATGAAGCTGATAAGAGGACTGGAGCACCTTCCCTATGGAGACAGGCTGAGAAAGTTGTGGCTGTTGAGCCTGGAGAAGAGAAGGCTCTGTGGCGACCTCGTAACAACCTTCAGTATCTGAAGGGGCCTACAGGGAAGCCTGAGAGGGACTGTTCATCAGGAACCGCAGTGAGGACAAGGGGGAATGGGTACAAATTAAAAGGGGGGTAATTTAGAAAGAAATTTTTTAGTATGAGGATAGTGAGACACTGGTGCAGGCTGCCCACAGAGGTTGTGGACGCTGCAACCCTGGTGGTGTTCAAGGCCAGGGTGGATGGGGCTTTGAGCAGCCTGATCCAGTGGAAGGCATCCCTGCCCATGGCAGGGGGGCTGGAACTAGATCATCTTTAATGTCCATTCCAACTCCTGCACAGTAGAAACATTCTGTTTCTATTACTCCATATTTTGAACCCATCCCCATCAAGGCTGAAGTAATAGCCTATACTTGTAATCAGATATGGTTACGAAGCAGCTTGGGGTTTAAGAGTATTTCAATAGAAACATATTTGATTTTGAGTATTTTAGGAGTCTTGTCTTGCTAAGTTAACCACATACTTGTATTGTTTACAGTGTTCCTATAGAAAGCTATTTCACTGTTTTTTTCTAACTCTCGGTAAAACTGATTATATGCCTGAAAGTAAATGCTGAAAATTGTATTTTTTTCTTATTTGACAGTAGGAATAGCTGGCAAACAGCAGGGTTTTATTTTTGTCTAAAAGGATAATTTCAAAAGTAACAGGAGTTTAGAGGACTTGTAGGTCATTAACTCTATGAGCCTTATTTTTAATTCAGATATTATATTCTTCAGATAAACTTAGGGCAAAAATGAGATTTTAATGGATAGCTTGAGATGTGAATCAAAATTGATATCTAATATTTGCCCTAACTAGAAAAAGAAAATCAAATAGAAGTTAATATTTTCTCACAGTAAAAAAAAATTCCAATGAATTGAAGACATTAACTTTTATTCTTGCAGCAGGAGGAAATTTAGTATTGCACATGGATGTTACAGTACCATTAACTTTAGTAATTTATTAGTATCTGCAAGGGGTTTGTCAAAACAATTATACCATCTAAACATCAGCTTAAATACACACCTCTTTAACAGGATATATCACCATACTAGAAGTAATAGCTATAATTTTTTATGAATGATAAATATTCTAATTTTATTAAAAGCAGTGTGATTATCCTGGCTTTATCTTATTTCAGTAGCAGCTGTATGGGGTTCTGGTGATTCTGACTGCTCCAATTGAAGAATTCTTCTACTGATAAAAAATTTTGAAGTTAATGTTGTGCCATCTGAGTAGAGTTCAGGGAGAGTAACAAAACTCATACCTCCAATGATCAAAAGCAGATCTATTTCAACACTCAGTGTAATCATATAGATCAAAGAATATTTTCTAAAGTCTTCTACATTGATATCAATGCGTTTTATAAGTTGAGGATGTTATGAAATTGTTGTCTATTATTATCTAGTATTATTATCATATATAACAAAATCATAGAATTTTCTTCTATAAGATCCTATATCATTCAGTTTTCCCAACAGACAAGGCTAGTAGATTTTACTCTCTGTTACCAGTTGTCATAGGAATCTACTTCTTAGGACCCAATTGTATTAAGAGTAGCAATAACATGTTTTTTTAGGATGATCTTTGTATATCATTTTACCATTTGGTGAAGTACTTAGACTAAGTGATATTGCTGCCTTCATTTTACAGATGAAAAACAGAAAGGGGCATATTAAGGTCAAAACATTTCCTAATCTAAAGTATACTAAATGTAGATATCTGAGACCTTATTTTGAGACAGTTTTGCACTGTGCTAATCACTATGTATGGAAGGAACAGCTCTCCATCCTTTCAGTTTCAGTTAAGTGTCATCAGATGCTCTGCAGATAGGACCCCACTAGATGAGCCAAGTATCCATTACAGGCTGACAGCTACCAAAGATCTTGGCTTGGTTAGCCAGTGTAGAAGGAAATAAGAAGTCAGTGAGAGAGGCACTGGAGCTGCCTTTTCTTCCAAATAACATACAGCTGCATCAGGAAGGTTTCCCTTTTCTGCAAGTTGCTGTCTTGTTTAGCAGATGCCTTCTCAACCTGCCCCACCTGAGGGAGAGCTCTGCCTTCCTTCCCTGCTCTTGTGTCATTGCTGTCCAGCAAGTCTCATGCTCAACCTCACTGTGACAGAAGGACGAATGAGGAAAAACCATAATCATGAAATAAAAGCTAAAAGGAGTAGCATTTGCAAAGTGTGGACATCAGCCATGCTGGAAGTCTTAATAGGGAAGTTTTGCAGCCTGTTGCCAAATTGCTCTGCACTCTTAATAATAACATGAGCTCAGCTTAAAGGGGATATTTCCCTACTTGTTTATCATTTAAAAAACCCTAGGAAAATAGCAGAAAGTACATCCTGGGCTTTCGTATTTGAGCCTGTTTTGCTCCTAGTTCTATAAGAATCAATTTGGTTCTAATTTTTCTAGTGTAAATTTATAATAGCTTGTTTCTAAATGGAAGCATTATTAAGCTAGCCCTAGCCTATAAATAAACTGTATTTAATTTCTTTATATAGATATTTTGACTGTTCTGTGATCTCTAATGATCAAGATAAATTTAGGTTTATTACGTACATGAGACTATTTGAAATTTAGGTCATACTTGCTTAGTTGTTTAAGTCATCCAGGTTTTTCTCCTTCTTTTTGACATGAATGTTGACTTGCAAGAGTTAAATATTTGCTTTCCAAGAAGAGGGCTTTGTACGAATCTGTTGTCATGCATGTCATTTATTCACTTCATATTTTAATGGATAACAAACATGAAATAGGAAGAACACTGATAAAACACATTTGCCTAAAGACTAAATGCATATTCATGTAAATGTCTTCCTCTACAATCATCTATTGGTGGTATTTCATTCAGGAGATTTTCACTTCAAGTCTCCAAGAGCTTCACAAATAGTAATTATTAATAATGAAAGAAAAGATTCTTCTAAAAATACTGCATGACAGGATGGTATGGGCCTTATGAACTTTCTAGGTAGGCATTGCATACTGAGGCTCAAGTTTTAAAAGATTTACAAAGCCAAAGGACCACTTAATGGAAACAGTGGGACAGAGTAGAATGCGTTTATGAGGGCAGTAGATGTCAGAGGACCACCAACAAAATAAAGCTCAAATACTAGTTAAACGCACCCATTGAGAGGCAGCTTGAAGTGCTGAAAACCGGTCACCCATGAAGTACTAACATCCAAGCACATACCGGCCACCAAATATTAGTTAAAATGCCCCAGGGACTTCAAAGCACCCTGACAATAGCAAAACTTGCAGAGTTGTTGCAAGAGTTCACAAAACTGCATTTCATGAAACTGGAGAGATGCATCTTTGTTGCCTTACCTGTCAGAGCAGCTGAGCTAGAGTATACCTGAAGGCTGCAAAAAAAGCTTCTCCATGACTTGCTACAGTAGAGACAGCTCTTTAGTTTTTTATTACAGAGTGAGCAGAGCTCGAAAGCACAGCAGGAGCTCTGGATTCAGAGTGTGACATCCACACTGATTTTTTAAATTCCTGTGGCTGAAATTATTCAGGAGCTGCGCTGATAGTATTCCTGGAACCAGGCAGATAGTGGCCTTCCCTAACCAAAACAAAGTTCCAAATTTACACAGAAAAACAGAAAATGTACAGTGCTTCAATTAAAAACCCCACAACACTGCGTGGACCTTCAGCTGTGTATTTTTGCTGCTGTTGTTTCATTCCCTGAATGTAAGACGGAGGGTGAGTTCCAGAGTATGGCTGATGTGCCTATTTCATTGTCCTGGGTTTGCACCGCAGCCGTCTTAGCAACCGCATCTCCACAGGCATTGTACACTTCTTACAGCTCCATCAGCCCTTCAAAGTCAGCCGCAGTGCTCCTGCGACATTTCATCACTGTAGCAAGCAACGGCTAAAGGTTGTACTGGCAGTGCTGGGGACCTGAAACTCCCTGCCGTGAGTACAGCTTTCCAACCTGCCAAACCTACACAATGGACTTGTCTGTCTTGTCCTTTCAAATGGTCCCCATGTCATGCCCGCCTCTTTGCATAAGTTAATATCCTAGTTTGCAGAAGATTGAGGGTCAGTCCAAAATCTGCATCAGTCATGATCATGATGCACAACTTTGTTCTACCTCCTGCCTTTGTTTTTGAAGGGCCTTTTGCCCCAAGAAAAACCTCTTGGGAGGTTTTTCCATTGACTCCTTGGAAGATAAAGAGAAGCTTTGAAGGGGAGGCTTTACCTTTCCCTTATTATTCATCTGCAGAAAGATTTGCCACAATCAATTTATGTCTAATTATGTCTCTGTCATTCTGATTAGTCACTTCATACGATGCCAGTAGCTGCATTTGAGGCATGATAAACCTGTGCATCAGACATCCGGTATTCGGCTCCTATATCAATCTGTGTCCATGCCCTGTAGATTTCTGCAACATCGAGATGGGCATTTTATAGTGCCAATCAAATGCAGTCCTAGCTCTACCCCTGAATCCTTCTCAGAGGGACACTGACAATATCTTTACTTTGAACACTGGTCTTTAAATATACAGGCTCTGCAGAAATAAAGGCTTTCCCTGTATGTCAAATAAGGCCTTTCACAAACATTAGTGGTGTTGCAATGGTTCAGAGGTCAGTTTTCCCTTTAGTTTACTGCTAATTGTATCTGTTACTTGTTGACGGAAATACCCTTTATGAAAGCTGTGCTAATGACATCCCGTCACTCTTTAGGAATGGTAGTCCCCAATCCACAGCCTCCACCAAGACTCTTCCAAACCAGATGCCTCTGCCTTGCTTCCCCTTTCTCTCCCCTTGTCACTGAAGTGTGATGGAGTTGAGAACTGGAGGCCCAGAAGGTGAAGACCATGGGTTGAGATAAAAACAATTTATTGGAAACAAGAAGATAAGGAAATTAACAGTAACAGCAACAATGTTAGTAATAAAAGTATACAAAAGAGAGGGTGATTTACATGCATCAATAGTTGCCATGGACCCAGGGTGACAATGAACATCAGCAGCTGGCTTTCCCTCTTCCGCCATTTTTGCTCAACAGCAAACCCTGCCCACTCTCCTTCTCAGATGCCTGGGAGCCCGTGACCCGCCATCCCTGGCAGTGATGTGCGATGACCTCCTAGCCACACCAGCTCAGCCATGCTACTGCAGAAGGGTGACTCTGTCCTGGCCAGAACCAGGGCACATCCAAAGCATAGATACCACTACATTTTTATCCTTCTTTGTTGGGTGCAAATGGGTGCTATCTGTAGTTTAATAACATGCATAGCTTCATCCATATCTTCTGCATTATGTCATGTTTAGGTTGAAACACAAGAAATTATGCCCCAAATCTGGCATTTTTAGACAGCAAAATCTCTTTTTCCTTAGAAAATGGGTTAGTTCTCAAAAATTGTGTAAACAATGTGGGGTGGGTTGTTGTGCCAGTTATGTTATTGCCTTAGTAAAAGTTATCTCTATTCCAATACAGCAAATGTCAAAATGCAATATAGTTCCAGGAAATATATCTTGATGCATTGCACAGCTTGTCTTTGCAATATCTATTTCTGGAGGTCTTATAAAGACCTTTCTTTCTCAGTGAAGTGTCACACAGGAGAAACAAAGCGGAATACAACAAAAATTGTATGGCCAACAAAAAAAGAAAAACAATCAGAAATAATGTGGTGAAAAAAAAGAATATTAAGGCCAAAAAAGAAAAAAATAAAATAAATATGAAAATAATATGAAAGGCTATGAATGGTAGATGATCATGCATAAAAATAAACTGTGACTCGTTGGTCAATATTTAAGAAAATTTGGGCAGATTTTCTTCTCTAGGTCTCTAGGTAGCTGACAGTACATGATTTAAACAGAGATGGATTATGAAATTCTCACTCCACTTCCACACTTTCTGACATGTGTTCCCTTACTCTCTAAGCCATTAACGCATTCCTTTTAGGCAATCTGCTTATCTTAATATCCTTTCTGTGGTGGTCTCTTATGTAAACTTGAACTCTTTCCTTCTCAGATTCCATATAAATTCCACAAAATATTTGCATTTCTAGCTATAAAAGTTCTAAGTTTTCTCAGGTTTCCTTTGAAATTAAAAAACTTAACATAGTGTCAGCCTTTCCATTTAATTTAAAATTAAATAATCACTGTTCACAGCTCTTTTTTTCTACTCCTTACCAGGGAAGTAAAAACATGGTTACATTTACCTCTCTAAGTAATATATGTCAAAAATGTCAAAAATCCATTCTCACAAGGCAAGAGTGGAAAAAGTCCTATCAGTTGTCAGCTCTTCTAAAATGTCCAAAGAGACAGTATGAGCTCTGCAGCTATCCATCATCCATTCCAAAGCATTTAGATCTGTTCATGCCACCCCTGTTTTCTACAGATAGTATGTGATCAGTGTATAATATGATCCTTTTTTAGTTAATTTCTCTCTCTCCTGAACACTGCAGATCTCTCAGCCTCTGCATTCTGTTCATAACACTGTTTCTTACTTACTAAAATCTCAGTTTGGTCCTTTCTGGCACTCACTTTCCTTACGTTATTGAACACATAGTTCTGTACTGAGTGTAAAGACATAAGAGTTGACCATTTCAAGTCAGTGCACACATCGTTTCAGACCTATAGTGACTTGTTGATAGGATGACTCAAGAAACAGGGCACACATTGATTCTCTCCTGACACACATTCCAGCAGAAGCCATGAGAACTTCCTCGCCCAAATGTTACATGCGGATCACTACCCACAACTTCCAGCAATATAGACCTGTCTCACTACCTATCACTTAGTCTGAGACCAGGGGACTTAGGCCACTGCCTGTAGTACTATAAACACATCTTATAGTGCTGCAATCTGTCTGAAGCCAATATAGTTCTACTTCTGTGTACTAATGTCTGTGCTCTTTATTATCACTTTTGCATTTTCCTAAGTTTAGGATCTCAAAAAGTGCAAGATACTTGCAATACTTAAGCTCCTTTCTGAGACCCCTTCTCTTCTTTAGTGTGAAGCTTATAAGCAATATGTAACACACCAGATTAGGTGTATCAGTAATTTCAAATTCAGTAAGAATTATAGGGATTAATATCATCTCAGAAGCCCATATTTTATTCCTGTGGTGAGTTGACCCCAGACAGCTACTGCACCTAACAGTCAATTAAATCCAACAGGGTGGAGGCAGAAATTCAGAAGGGTAAAAGTGAGAAAACACATGACTCAAGATAAACTTAGTTTAGTAACTGAAGGGAAGAAAAAAAAATATGCTGGATTGTGACATCTATGTCAGTTCCACCCCATCCCAATGCGGGTCCAAAATATGATTTCTTGTGTATCAATGGTATTCTTTCCTCACCAGTGCCTGTAATGCCTCTCTGGTGTTCTCACATCCCTGAAGTCTCTCAGCTGCTGTATTTTGTAATGTATTTTTCTTCTTCATGCCTTCATTTTTTCTGTGAATGATAGACTGAAACTAAGTGCAAAAAACAAGTGTGTCTCTCCTTCATGCATTATGGTTGTTTTCAACATTAAAATTAGTTTTCTCTGTTACAAAATCTAACAAAATTTTGTATCCAAGTGTCATGGCTTGACCCCAGCTACCAAGTCCTAAGCAACTGCTTTCTCGTTCTGACATCAGGGAGAATAGAGGGGTAAAAGCTGGAAAAAAGCTGGTAAAAGCTGCGTTGAGATTCACAGTTTCATAGGGAAATCAAAAGCCCTGCACACAAGTGAAGCAAAACCAAGGAATTAATTCAATGCTTCCCATGGGCAGATGGGCAGATGTTCAGCATCTCCAGGACAGCAGGGCCCCATCATGTGTAATGGTGACTTGGGAAGACAAACACCCAAGACACTCAAATGTCCCTCCATTCCTCCTTCTTCTCCCACTTTATATACTGAGCATGATGTCACATTGTCTGGAATGTCCCTTTGGTCACTTGCGGTCACCCAACCTTCCAGACACTTCCATCTCCCCTGCCAGCATGGCAATACAAAAAGCAGAAAAGGCCTTGGCTCTGTGCAAACTCTGCTCAGCAATAACAAAAACATCTCTATATGATGAACTCTGTGTTTAGCACAAATTCAGAACACAGCGCTATACCAACCACTGTGAAGAAAGTTAACTCTACCCCAGCCAAAACCAGCACACCAAGAAAGTTCATAAATCCTTAAAGATGATGAAAACACTTTTTCACTTTCTATAAGTCTCACTAGTCTTTCCCATCCATAAAACAAATCTTATTGGAATCTTGAAAAAAGATTTCACTTAGTCTTATAGTTCAGGATGCTCAAGAAAAAATGCTTTCACTAGAAAATAAAAAGCAGAGGGAAAATAGAAACAGACATTCTCCTATTCACTTAAAGAGCCCAAATTATTTGGAAAAAGTCATAATTTTTGAAAGGTTTTGGAGAAGAAGAAATAAATAGCTGTGTTTCCTCACCCACATTTAAATAATGTGTCAGCACAGATGTACTGAAGTAACACTTATTTCTCAAAATAAATATTAAACTGATCAAAAATGCAATTAGTTCCATATATATTGGATGATTCGCATATATAAGACTGTACAGGACTGAAATCGTAAGCTGGATATCATTTCATTTCCTAAGGCACTATTACTTCCTTGACTTAACACTTGGAACTGTTGGCAAAGGGTAAGGGACATGATGGTCTATCAAAAACTGTGATGGTCTGCCAAGTGTGCTCTTGCAGCTGCCCAGGTCTGTGAGCTGTACATTCACACACAGATGCTGAAGCTCTGCCCTTGCTGTGGCAGGAACGAGCACAGAGGAGGCACAGGGAATACTGGTCCCAGCTCGCTGCGTGACCTATGAATGGCACTCACTCAGCTCTCCCCTTCTTGGCTTGTGCAGAATAAACCATGGCCATTGTGAGCAAGGATCCCTGGCCACAGCCAGGGACTCTACCCTACTGCTGCACCATATGCTTTTTCAGCAGAAAACATGAAAGTTAATCTGAGGTACTTTGCACCAATACTTAAGTATTGAACTTCCTGCATTTGCTGTCAGGAGGAACAAGGGAACAATCTGTTTTTTCCAAAGCACTTTCTAGGTGCTGCAGAAATGTGTTTTCTATCCAGACAATCAGCTACCCAAGTGTAAGCTCATCCACCAAGAGTTTTCCTCTCTCCATAAAGAGCTTCTAATATTTTCATACTCTATTCATACTCAGTAGTAACGGTTCTTGACAATACACTAATCCTTAGAATTGGGATATCCTAGCTATCTGAAGGGAAAATCATGTCTCTTTCATATGTCAGGAACCTTCAATAGCAGTTTGAGTGTGACAGTAAACAGTTTTTGTGATTATTTCAAAAACCTACACCTTTATGCTATTCACGGTCATTTTTAGCAGTTTTCAGTGTTGCCTTTATTCTCAATGGTTCTTGTTTTATGTCATAGGGAGCAAGTCCTTTGCCGTCCCCAAATGAGAATCTAACACATGGTTTGCTCTTTCTACAGTGCTACCTGTCTGCAAGGCTGCAGAGCATGTGCTTCACCTGCAAGCTAGAACTACCAGTTTAATAATGCTTTAACAGGAGAAAAACAGCAGCATCATTGCTGGCCAGAACATCTCTGAGAAAAAGCAGAATGTCTGACACATAGAACTTTACATGAATTGCCTTGTCCCATGGGGCTGGAAATTCTGCAGGAACTGCCTCAGGCCTGTTGGAGAAATAAATTTAGTCAGGCCTTTTTGTGTCAGAGGATATTGTAATAGGCTCCTTCCCATTCCTGCCATGCGGCCAGCAAGCAGATTGCTTTCAGTAAAGGTGCACCCCTTTGAAAGGCCAAATGAATCCTGGGGCACACCAAGAATGGCATCCAAATTGGAAAGAGTGAATAAAAACTTGATATTGCATCAAGTCAGCATTCAGACTGCTCTGCATAAGACAGGTAAATACAAAGAGACATGCAGTGTCTGCACAGAAAAATGCACGTCAGGTGGAAGTAAATGGAACAGAGTGAAAAGGAGAAACTTGTAGAATCAGGAGGAAAGAAAAATAAAGTAATATTATTAATAATCTAGTTTGTTAAAAATAAAAAGAAAGGGCAGACTGCTGACTGATGTAGAGTACTGCCTCTTTATGCTTCTGAACACTTTCATCTTCTGAGATGCTGTTTAGATGAGCAGTTGATGCAGTCTGTACTAGCAACAGCAAGGCTGAGCTGTTTACATCCTAGAATGTGCTTTGTGGATTTAGACAAGCTATTTCCCCTAAAACAAAGAACTCAACCCCAGACTTCCCAAATTTCAGGGTCTAACTTAGGAACTAAGATAGAGAAGGTCATATAGAACGACATACACAGGCCACCTAGTTTGCAGATTTGGGTGGACAGCATTTCCAGGTTAACCATACACACTCAGTATCTCTTATAAGGAATTGTATTTTTCCCAAATCAGAAAGAAAATTTGTTTAAAAAGAATTGCTAATAGGACCTGAAACCTTTTATACCTAGATTTTTAATTCTTCTTTCTTTTCAATCAGAGCAGGTGTCATCTCAGTGATATTTTGGATAGCAGATGTCTGCTTGCTGTCCACACTAATTGGTACCTTTGGCACCAGTCTTAATATGAAGTCCAAATTATAGGTGGCTATAGATCCTGACACATACTTACAACTATGCATCAAAAGGCAGACTAGATAATCACAGCAGGAAAAAATCTGCTTCCTTTGCCTATGAAATTGACAACAAGCTGTCCCTGAGCCAGCAGTGTGTCCTTGTAGCCAAGAATGCAAATGGCATCCTACAGGGCATTGGGAAGAGCACTCCCAGAAGGTGAAGTGAGATGATCCTGCCCCTCTACTCACCCCGGGTGAGGCCTCACATGGAGTGCTGTGTCGAGTTCTGAGTTCCTCAAGACAAGCAAGACATGGATCTCCTGGAACGGTGTTAGGATCCACTTACTAAGTTGCCTCTGCCCAAAATGAGGTACAAACGATACCATGTGCCAAAGTCAATAGTATGGATTTTGTTTAACAGCAAATGTTACTGTTAAACAAACCTCCATTTAGGCTTGGAATTAACTCCTTCCAGTTTGCAATCTGTGCTTATGTTATGGGAATTTTGTCTTTGACAGTGTTTTGAGACAGTTCATCATGCTAAGTCCTTACAAGACCATCCAACAGAGGACTGTGGACAGTCAGGACACTGAAGCATCTCTCTCACAAGGAAAGGCTAAGAGAGCTGGGGCTGTTCAGCCTTGAGAAGAGACTGAGAGAGATCTCATCAGTGTACACAAGTGTCTGAAGAGAGGGTATCCAGAGGACAGACCAGACTCTTCTCAGTTTGGCCGTGGGCAAAAACAAAAACAGGGAGTTCCACCTGAACATGAGGAAGAATTTTATCGTGAGAGTGACAGGGGACTGGAACAGGTTGCCCAGACAGATTGTGTATTTTTCTTCCCTGGAGATATTCAAAAGCTGGTTAGACACATTCCTAAGTCCTGTGCTGTAGGGGACCCCACTTGAGCAGGGAGGCTAGAATAGATTCACCTCCAGTGGTCCCTTATAAATTTACTCATTTCATGATTCTCTGCTAAAAAGGATGTCAGCTGCCTGATTTCACAGTGTGGTCCTTTTACATACATTAAATTAAACTAAAAAAAGAAAAAAAAAGGAGGAAGGGAAGAAAAAAATCTATTTTCTGTCCTCCTCTAGGAGTCTCTGGCAGATCTAGCAAAAAAGGTAATCAAATTTTCACCCAAGGAACTGAAGTTCATCAAAAGTATTATCTGTGTCTTTATTAGCTGTCTCCTAACTCCCATGTGCATGACTGTTGTTAGTGATTTTTTTCAATATGTAGTCATATTATAAAAATAATTCTTTCACTTTTATTTGAAACTTCTTTGTATATTTAATTAGGAAAGATTTTAAAATGGTATTGGTAAGGACAAAAAATCTGAACTTTCAAAATTGATTTTTTACAGCTTTTCCAATATCCTAAGTTGACTGATAAGTGGCTTAAATATAACCTCTTACTAGTTCAAAGTGTTTGTGACATGCATTTTAAATGCTATATTTTGGGGCAATATTTTTATGCACTTATTTTTAAAATGTTGTTTTCCAGCCTAAATATAAAAACTATGCGTCTCAAAGTCAAGGTTTGACCCTGGCTAAATACCAGGCACCTACAACGTCTGCTCTCTGTGCTCTCTCCTGCCACAGCTATGCAGAGAGAAAAAAAATTTAACACAAACACACCGGACTCATGAGTTGAGATAACTCTCTCTCACTGGTGGGAGAACGCACTGACACAGGGCAGAAAACAGCTGGAAAACTCAATGTTGCAAAGTGATTTATTAGCCTAATAGAGTCGGAGGATAAACCAGAGGTAAAAATAAGCTCTTAAGACACCATTTCTTCACTCAACCCCCCTCCCTCTTAAGGCACCAT
>VZRL01005705.1:74138-88428 GCA_013397895.1 Origma solitaria
CCTGCTCCTCTGGTGTGGGCACCTCCCCACGGGTTGTGGGGGGTTCTCTGCATCCCCCTGGACTCCATGGGCTGCAGGGAGACCACCTGCTCTCCCCATGGTGTTCACCACAGCCAGCAGAGGGTTTTCAGCTCTGCCGCCTGGAGCACCTCCTCCCTCACCTTCTCCACTGACCTTGGTGTCTCCATGTTGTTTTCCTTCACATATTTTTACCTCCTCCTCTTCTGGCTAAAAAGAAGTGTGTGCTCACATTGTTTTCATTTCTTCTTAAATATCTTTTTCACAGAGGCGTAACTAACATCTCTAATTGGCCCAGCCTTGGCCAGCAGCATGTCCATCATCTTCAGCACCATCAGAGACTGACTCTGTTGGACATGGTGAAAAACTTCTAGAATCTTTACACAGGACACTCAGGAGCCATTTTGTATCCCACCCTACTCACTAGCAAAAACTGGGCCCAGAAAAACCACCACATTCAACTGTTCTCAGAGCACTTATTTGTTATGAAAGTTGAACTACCACTTTTCATAACTACTCTATTGACATATTAAATATAACCCAACTAAACTGAAATGCACATTTCCTTTTTGATGTCTCATGGACACATTTTAACTCTTCATTAAACATATTTGCTTTCTTGTGTCTTGCCATACCCCATCACTTGTTTTCTATTTCTTTTTTGACTATTCCATCTGGCCAAATTTTATATTGTTGTAACTTTCTTCAGAACATTCTTCTATGCAATCCATTACCTTAGTTCTGTCATAAAGCCTAGCTGTGTTGTGTTTCCTGCTCAACATCTCAGACACACTGACAAAACGGGGAGAATTCTTCTAGCTTGCAACAATTTTCTGTGGCTTGTTTCCCAGATGCCAGATGCTAATGGATATATGACTCCATCAAAATAAGGTGTCTTAGGTTATATGGAAGGGGTAACCAAAAGTATGTATTCTATTACCATCTCCATAAGCTGTTAAAACAGGTGGGGCAGTTCTCTTTGTGTCCAGCATGACCCAGCCCTGATAACACCATCAGGGCTATCTCTGCTAATGGGCCATCACAGTCTCCGTGAGTGACTCATAAAATTATATCAGCCCATTGTGAGATGCCCCGCCTAGAGGGGAGGAACTGAACATTCCTACCTGCTTTTAAGCTGTGACCCTGGAACACCAGGGTACCTTTTTCCACTGGATTCCCAGAGGAGAAGAGCTCAAGAGCCACCACTGGACCTCCAAAGACCAACGAGACCTTTCCACAAGATCACCATTTCAACAAGACCACACCCAGGACTCCAATGGGACTGCAGCCACCATTTTTAACTGGACTGCTAGCACCACCCTAACAGGGTGCAGGTTATATTCTGACTTTGTCTATCCGAACCGTTGTTTCTGTATTATTGCCTTGCTCTATTAGTGAAGAACGGTTATTCTTTTTCCCATATCTTTGCCTGAAAACCCTTGATTCCAAAGTTACAATGATTCAGAAGGCAGGGGGTCACATTATCCATTCTAAGGGAGGTTCCCACCTTCCTTAGCAGACACCTGTCTCTCAAACCAAGACAAAGGCAAGTTATAACATTAAGGAAAGGATAAGTATTGTATTCCTTAGAATTATTCTCTGTGTGTTCCGAATATGAACACCCGAGGTGCCAATGAAACTAATGGCCTTAGATTAAATTCCTCTGGCCAATATAAGTAGTAACATTTGAGCTACTGATCTAGAAAATTGACACATTTTTTATCTGAAAGTAGATAGTACTTCAAAATGCAATAAATTATACTCAAAAACACCCATTTTTCTCCTCCAGGTGATGGAGACAAATAGCTGTATAGCATAGGTTCAGTTTAATTACATCCTTAAAGTCCAAAGGTGTTAACATGCATAATGCTGCATAGGATACTCAGGGTATGAACTGGTGGAAGTTGGAGTGTAGGGGCCGATCACTGCTGAGGGCCAGGCTGGGCATTGGTCAGCCGATGGGGAGACCTTATTACACAGCATTTGACCCTCTTGAAACATAGGGTTTTCTTTCAGACACTTAAATGTAGAGATTTTAGATAAAAGTTAGTTCCATTGAAATCAACTAGAATAGAAAAAGATGCAGAACTCAGCTAGAAAGAAAATGATTAAGTGCAGAGTAGTTTTTGATTATCTGATATTTACTCAGCTGTGCTTAGAATAGACAATTAATAATCTTAAGAAAAGAAGTTCAAAGGAGAGCTTAGACAGTTACAAATTTTGCCCAGATGCAACCTACTTAGAAGCAACAGAAGAGAGCATTGGGAGTTTTCCAGGGTCAAATGCATTGTCAAAATCAGCAAAGTAAGAAGGTCACAGTGAGGAAGACCTATTTTACTTCCTCAAAAGCAGCCCTCAGACCCATTTTTAGACCACCAACCCAATTCCATTGCAGGAACTGCGCATGCTTAATGACTTTTTGCTAATTTCCATACAAAGCAGGGAATGGGAGGCCCTTATGCTATGAATATGTATCTGTATTTTAAATATGCATTATTGTTATAGATAAATAAGTTCTGTGTTGCATTGTTACTTTGGAACTGTACATTTGGGAGTTATCCTTGAAGCTCTCTGGCACTGAAATAAACATACGCTTTCTAACCTTAACAAGAGACCTTAGACAGTCTTTGTCCATCTCAGGTGGATATCGATATTAGATCTATATCTACATTTTAATAATCCACTCTTGAGTTTTATTCTCCTCTCTCCCTCCTTTTCATTCCTATTATATTTATTGTGATTACTATTATATTTTCATTTATTTAACAGTTCTTATCTCAATCCACAAGTTTTAATTTTTATTTCAATTCCTTTCCACACTGGGAGCCATAAAGGACTATAATGTTTTAACTCCAGACAGCAACCCATCTTATTTCAAATAAGAACAAGATAAGAAAAACAATTAAATAGTATCAAACTAATAATAGTGCTAATCATAGAATCACAGAATCATTTAGGATGCAAAACCTGTAAGATCTAGAGTACAACCTTTGATCAATTACCATCCTGTCAACTAGACAACAGTATTAAGTGCATGTTCAGTCATTTCTTGAATATCTGCAGGGATACCCCCCCTAAGCAGCCTGTTTAAATGCTTGACAACACCCTACATAAAGAAATTCTTCTTGATGTACATCCGGAATCTCTCATGGCATAGCCTGAGGCCATGCTGCCTTGGGGTGATTTTATGATGATACTTTATTCCTGTTTGTCAGCTTTATGCCCAGAAATGGGTCCTGTAGCTTCAAGGTGAGTCCAGGGGAGGGGCAGGAGCCAGGGGAATTCTGGCACAGGCTGCGTTCAATCTCTCACTCCCGAGTGCTCAGCTTTGCAGAACAGATGGGTTACATTCCTGCTTTTAGCTAGCTTGATTCTTGTTAACCGAGACAAGAAGTTTTTTCCCTGGACTGCAATAGCAATGCTCCAACAGCTTTTGTGGTTTCTTCTGGAATGGTTCAACTTGGTTTTGGTCCAAGAATCAGAGGGAGCCAGTCAGCATGGACCAGCAGGAAAGCCACGGCGACACCGTATCCCAGCCCCAGACCTCAGGAGAAGCCGAACCAGCAAAAGAAGAGACTCTAAAATCCACCAGTTTTGTCTGCAATGAAAAGGAGACCAACAACATTGGAGTTCACCAGGTTCCTATCTGTTTTTCTCTTCCCCGAGCTGCTGCCTGGACTCTTCTTCCTCCCCTGAGACAAAGGTTGTCCACCATTTTGTCCCTTCTCTCCATGTGGCAAAGGTTTTTTTTCCCCTTCCTCTGGCATTTTGGGTTTGTTTGTTCTGCTATGGATGGTGGGTGTGGGTGTGTGTGGAAGATAAAGTTCTGATGGTTCAATATCTAATAGTTATTCATTTTCTCCCATGTTGTCCAGGCACCTTGTTTGTCAAATGAACAGGTTTTTTTCACTTTCATCTACTAAAAATTCACTTTGTATCAGTGGGAAGGGATTGTTGAAACCCTTTTTTCTTTAGAGGAAATGTTTATTGCAGACCGTTTCCTCCCAAAACTTGTCTCTAAACCGAGACGCATGTCCTCTTGTCCTGTCGCTGGTTGCCTGAGAGAAGAGACCAGCTCCAACATTGCTACACTCTCACACAGTTGTAGAGACTGATAAGATTTCTCCTGAGCTTCCCCAAAAGAAAACACCCCTCAGCTGCTCCTCACAGCACTTGTGCTCCAGACCCTTCCCCAGCTCCGTTGCCCTTCTCTGGACTCGCTCCAGCCCCTCCATGTCTTTCTTGCACTCAGGGGCCCAGAACTGGACACAGCACTCGAGGTGTGGCCTCAGCAGTGCCCAGGACAGGGGACAATCCCTGCCCTGCTCCTGCTGGCCACACCATGGCTGATCCAGGCCAGGATGCCATTGGCCTTCTTGGCCACCTGGGCACAGCCTGGCTCATGTTCAGCTGCTGTCACAGCACCCCCAGGGCCTTTTCCCCTGGGCACTTTCCAGCCACTCTGCCCCAACCTGTGGCATTGCCTGGGGCTGTTGTGACCCCAGGGCAGGACCAGCCTTGGGCCTTGTTGAACCTCACCCCATTGGCCTCAGCCCCTGATCCAGCCTGCCCAGATCCCTCTGCAGAGCCTTCCTGCCCTCCAGCAGATCAGCGCTCCCACCCAGCTTGGTGTTGTCTGCAAACTTTCTGAGGATCCACTCAATCCCCTCATCCAGATAGCAAACAGGACTGGTCCCAGTGCTGAACCTTGGGAAACCCCACAAGTGACAGGCCACCAACCAAAAGTAACTTCCTTCACCACCGCTCTGGCCATGGCCATTCTGCCAGTTTTTAACACAGTAGGCAGTGCACCTCTCCAAGCCATGACCAGCCAGTTTCTCCAGGAGAATGCCATGGGACATGTGTCAAAGCTTTAACAAAGTCCAGGTAGGAAACATCCCCACAGGCTTTCCACTAACCAAGTCACCTGGTCATCAGTGGAGATCAGGTTGGCCAGGCAGGACCTGTCTTTCACAAAGCCATGCTGGCTGGGCCTGATCTCTTGGCTGTCCTACATACCTCGACTGTGATGGCACTCGGGATGATCTGCTCCATGACCTTCCCTAACACCAAGGTCAGGCTGACACACCTGTACTTCCCTGGATCCTCCTGACCCTTCTTGTAGTTGTGACCATTGGCCAGCCTCCAGGCACCTGGGACCTGCCTGGTTTGTCAGGGCTGATGATAAATGATGAAGAGCAGCTTGGTGAGCTCTTCTGTCCCCTCCCTCACTACCCTTGCATGAATCCCGTCTGGGACCATACACTTACGTGTGTCTAAATGTGTCAGCAGGTCACTAATTACTTCCTCCTGGGTTTCAGGGGGTCTTTTCTTCTCCCTGTCCCTGTCTACCAGCTCAAGGGACTGGTTGCCCTGAGGATCACTGGTCTTATGGTTATAGACTGAGGCAAAGAAGGCATTAAGCACCTCACCCTTTTTCTCATCTTTTGTGGGAATGTTCCCCTGTGCATCCAATAATGGTGGGAGCTTTTCTTTGGCCTTCCTTTTTTGTTCAAGTATTCGTAAAAACACTTTTTATTGTCTTTCACAGAAGTGACCAGATGGAGTTCTAGCTGAACCTTTCTAATTTTTCCTCTACGTGACCTAGCAACATACTTGTACTGTTCCAGGGTTGCCTGCCCCTTCTTCCAGAGGTCATAAACCCTCCATTTTTTCCTGAGTTCCTGTCAAATATATTCAGCCAGGCTGTTCTTCCTCAACAGCTTCCCTTTTGGCACATAGGAATGGCCTGGTCCTGTACCCTTAAGATTCCCTTCTTAAAGTATGTCCAGACTTCCTGGACCCTTTTGTTATTAAGGCCTCTTTTCCAGGGGGCTCTCTGAACCAGTGGTCCTAATAGGCCAATAAAATACAATAATACATTAATAATAATATTGAGAAAGAATGAGATGGAGAGAGGAATAAAACCCATGAGAAATAACTGATATACAATACAGTTGCTCACCACAAGGTGAATGATGACCAACTCAGCCCCCAGGGGAAACAGCAGCTCCCAGCTTACTGTCCCCAATTTATATAATGTGCATTATGCTCTCTGGTATATAATATACCTTTGGCCAGTTTAGGTCAGCACTACTGGTCATGCTCCTTCCCAGAATCTTGTGCTCCCACTCACTGACAGCATAGGAAACTGAAAAGTCCTTCATTTAGGGTAAGCACTAATTAGAACAACTAAACCATCAGTGTGTTATCAATATTATTCCCCTTCTAAATTCAAAATGCAGCACTGTACCACCTACTAGGAAGAAAATTAACTCTATCCCAGCCAAAACCAGGACATGGGAATACTCTAGGTGAGAAACCTGAATGATTTCATGGTATTCTTACAGAAAAGGTATGTAAAGGATGATATGTCATGTCTGTTGCAGCAAGGCCTGTAATCTAGAGTCCAGCAAATCTTTTTAATGTAATACAGCCATGCAACTCTAGTCTTTCACCTTTTGAGACCATGACGCTTTGAAATTCAAGTTGATTACTTTAATTTTTATTATTCAAATACTGTTTGTAAGTTGTGGTTAGGTATAAATGTAGCAAAATAAATTAGTCATAGATTAATTATAAGGTTGTTGCAAATTATGGTGCTGAGAATGGGCTTAAGACTGATCAAAAGGTCAGAATTCTCAAGGGGTTTGGGATCTAAAACTGAATTCATGACTCAGCTCATTAATTCATATGGCAAATCAAAGGCCACTAGCATTTGGATTATTGGGTTTTTTCAGCTCTACAGGCATTAGAAATTAAATTGTTATGCAGTGTTTAAATGTCCCATATCACAGTGGTTGCCGTTAAGCATCTTGAAAGGACATGGTGCTCACAGAGTAGGGATATTATCTTGGGACCTCCCTGGGGATAGAACAATATCTTTTTGTGTCTGGCTGGAAGTCAATATCTATTTCATACTTCACTGCTATGCAGGGGCCAGAGGAATACACAGGAAACAGTTACTAATATTAGCTTGTCCTGATTTACAGGTATACAGCGACCACGGAATACTCCAGAGTAGTCAAACCAGTGATCAGAAACTTGCTCCTCCTCATAATAGCACTGGTTTTGCTGCAGGCACCTCTCTTGATGGCCTTCTAAATATCTGGATCTTAAGTCCACAGACTCATTCCTAGTCTTACTTGAGTTGCTCTGATTCCTAATTCATTTAATTTACATGATTTGCATGACACAAAGAAACCATAATCTCTGAAAATCCCTTTTGATCACTCAAATGTGCCTAAGAAATGCTAAGGATTAAATGGGTTCTCAGTCTTCCTGATTATGAGTGTTAATGCCAACACAGACACTCTATTCCCACAGTACTGTAGCAGAAATAAAATGTTTTTAAATGAACTTATCATTAACTCCCACCAGATATTTACTCATAAAACAGTCCCTGATTCAAGAACATCTTTGAAGCTGACTCTTAAAAAGATGCAGCACATGAAGATCCAGAGCATTTCCTAGTACAACTATGAAATCTGAATCACAAATTACTTCCTTACGAGGGCTGTGATACTGTTTCTGTTGAAGTGTGTTTTGCTGTTGGAGTGTAACCAGGATTTGATGGGAGGCATTTATATAAACTTTCAAAACTGTTGTGTGGAAAGCCTTTGAGAAACGCTGAAGGGAAGATCAAAAGAGCTACAAATAAGTTTCTGAAAGTGATTACTTCAGCTGATGCCTGTGACAAGGAGAGACTTGTCCGGAAGGGTCAGCTCGCAGACAGATACTTTTTATGGAACTGCTGGGAGCCATCCGCACAGGCAGAATCAGGCTAAAGCATCTTTCTGAAAAGGATCAGCAAAAACAACATTGTAAGAGACACCACTAATGTGAAGTCTAGCAATTTTTTTCCTGACCTCAGTCAGCTCACACGTGGTGATATCCAGACAGTATTAGAAAAAAACAAGAGGCCTTGAAGTAACACACATTTTCTATGTTCTCTGACATCTATGCTTCATGCCTCTGTATAGCATTTGGTTAATAGTTACTGCCTTTGGAGTAGTAGTGACCAATCGATCACCTCCTTACTCTGCTTTTGTAACGACTCAATGTTCAACAGTCATCTATAGCTGTTTGCCATATTCTGACTGATTGGCTTACACTCGCCTTGAAGCATGAGTATTTTGATTCAGATAGCTCAAATCAAAAGCTTACATGTTCCTTTTTCCTGCTAAAACAGCCAGAACCCAAAAGAACAAACAGTCCAGGAAACAGCTAGAGATGCACCTCATCAGTGTTAAATGGTAACTCACACAAGCCTGGGAGAGCAAGCCAGGCCAAATCTCTGCAAAAGCGGAAGGGTGGCAGGACAACAAACCTGATCTCACCACAGAAAGTATTTCATACATTCATTAAAAGCTTTTTTTTTCTATCCATATCAATAATCAATTGAGGAAAAAAATTAGGCTGTAACTCTTTTATTGAGAAATCTGAAAAAGCAATCATTGTCTTCAGCTCAATATGTGCCTTGAAATAATACCAATGAAATGTGATGTAGTTCATAAACTTTAATAAATGCACACTACAGTATCCCAGATTGACTGGGTTGAAGGTCCTTCAACTTACATGCATTTTATGGTCTCTGCCACCTTCGTAGGGAATTTTGTTTTTTCATTCGGTTTTGTTGATTAGAATTTTTTTTAGAAAAGAATTCTGGTCTTAATAAAGTTGCTTTTTGACTACAGAAATTTTTCTACTGGAGTGTCTTTTCAAATCTCATGTTGGAATTGGAAGGCAGTATCTTGAAGCCTCCACTGGAAATGCCAGGTGACATACTTCCCCCATCCCAGCCCATGCACCCATCCAACACAAAATGTTTGGCTCACTGGTGACTCGATCCAGGAGGAGAAGCAGCTTTCTTACACAACAGCACTGTTGGGTGAAGGGTTCCTGTGCTGAGGAAAGCATGAGGATGCTGTAAACTGCAAGGAAAGGAATAGCAATTAGAGTTTGGAACCAAAAAAGAGAAAAGGAAGGGCAACAAGGAAAGGACTGATCCCTTCACTTCATCACCTGACCTGTATCCTGACTGTTTATGCTGGATCTCTTCTGGCAGCATAGCATGAGACAATATCCTTCCTTCATGATCTGGCTTTGGGTGGGCCAGGTGACAGGCTACTAGGGGCTTAGGTCCCTTGGGGCTCTAGCCTCACCCGTCAGGGTATTGTACCTCAGCGAGGATGATCTTCAGAGCAAAAACATGGCAGAAAAGGACACTCCATTAGAAAAGGGAAGACCCATTAGAATGATAGATGAAGGACTTTTCAATTAATTACAAAACTGCGTGGGCAGCTAAGTACCACAGCTTTTAACTTAATGAATTATTTCCCTGTACTTAGCTACTGTGGGCCAAACCTTCACTAGCTGATACAAGATCAAAGCTGTAGCAAACAGATGATCCCTATGCAGTGTCTCTACAGCTTCAACTCGATATTTTGCAGTTTTTAAATAACAGCCATCCAAGTGTGAATAGCTTCTGCCTCAAAGTTTATAGCCAGCCACGCAGAACATCAGCAAGCGTGTTTTAAGCAATGAGTGCTGCTTTGTATGATCCATTTATTCTCAGTGAGATAGAAATCAGAAAACATGGTGTTTGCATGTGGCAGATTCAGCGTATCTGTCACAGCAGCTTGGCAGAGTGGTGGCTTGCTCATGTCAAGTCTTCCCTCAGGGTAAGAGGCTGGTTTGGCAGCAATGCTCAGACAAAGCCGCGTGCAGTGAGGAGTTGATTAATAAGCTACCTTGCTGAAAGTGGCAGCTCTGCTGCAAAATCTCATCCACATATAATCCCACCCTACAGAAAGAAATTTAATTTAGGAGGGCCAGTCTCATCCACTCATCCATGATTTTAGCACCCCAGGGCTCAGTTATTCATTGAGAATGGCTGCAAAGGACAGGGAAACAAAATAGTCCGCACTTTCAAAAAGTATCCAAGGCTAAAGAGGGACAAAATACATTTGGGTTCATCAAGTCTCCTGCTTGTTTGCAAACTACTCACAAAAACTAATTAAACCAACTACTTCCAAAGGAAAGCAATCAGTTTCATTTCCCTGTTCTCTACTGAGAGGATCCAAACTTACCTTGTTTCCTGCCACATACAATTCACCCACCTTCCTGTAGAAATAGCTACTCCCCTACAGACACATCTACACATCTGTAGACACACCAGCATGCTTGTAGATATTAGTCCCAAGTGTTTGAGTTTAATATTTGCCATGCCCTTGTCTCCTAAACTCAGTCCCCATTGAGGATATAGATCTCAGCACAGGACCAAGGAAGAAACAAGGTAGTGCTAGTGAGGGAGAATGCAGAACTCAGAAAATCAGCGCAGAATTACACCCTGCAAGTGGCTGACTATGTCACCCCAGTCATGCTGTCACCTCAGTCTTGATACACAGCCCACCCGATTCAGCAAGTTTAAAGGTTTCTGTCTGTGTGAGAACAGTGGATGAGTCATTTCACAACAAAATACAGAACAACAGAGAATTTGAAAAAATAAGTAAAACTAAACCCAGACAAGCTTGCCCTCAACAGCTTTTTTATACACTCTACTAAATAGAAAGGTTTTCTGAAGTTTTGTCTTTCATTTAGAAACTCCCTCCTTGTTTTCTATTGTAGACACAGGAGCTCTGTTTCTGTGTTGCACAGACAAAAGCAAACTGCCTTATCAAATACAGTAAAAAAACTTTTAATTCTGCTTTTAACACTGCTGTGGTTTTTGGGTTGCTGCATTAGGGTTAAGGGCAATCCACCCTCAAAACTTCATACCACTTTGCTGCACTGATTTAGTAATACATTTGCTAAAGTCACCATGAGTCAGAGTAGTTTTTAAAATAAAATGCTTTACAATGAAGCTTAATTTACTGGTATTTACAGCTGTGTTTTCTTGTGTTTTCTCAGGTACAATGGAGTAATTGTTGCTTCCAAAATTAAAAGTGAATTTAACAAAAAAAAAATTGAATCACAGCTGTTGTTTCTACATACCATTTATTTAATCTTGACTTTTTGAACCAAATTCCAAGAAAGACTCAGTTAAAACATTGTATTACTTTCCCAGAATTAAAAAAAAAACACGTGTACCTGGTGTTTAATCTTAATCGCTAGCATTCAGCTCTGAATACTGCAACAACAATGGAAAATGCTATTACAAGCTGAAAACTGATCAAGCTCTAAAAAGTACTAGTAGTATTAGTTTATAGTACAAAAGGTAAAGGCAAGTAGATTAACATTCTCTAAAAGTTAATTCCTTATTGTCTACCAACCAAGATCAGTCAAACTAAGACAATATTCTTGTGCCTTCAAGGTCTTTTGGAGAACAAACTGATGTACCCTTTACACCACTGAGCTCCAAGTTCAGCGCTCAGCAAAGAACGGTTTGGGTTTTGACAGCGCAGTCATAGCTTGCTGGGATATCTTCCCAGAGGAAGTCATAAAACAGCCTTTCAGCAATGTCAAGTATACAAGCCATGGCACATCCCAGAAATCTTCTTGATTGAGTCCCTTTTGTATGACCTAAGAGCTTGTTTTGATAAAAAATCTTCTACGTTTACACTTCTAACATTAAGAAGTAGGAGGTATACTTCCACTAGCATGTGCGAGTTCCTGCCACAAGCATTCCAATAAGTATATAACAACTTCTACCTAACATGGCTTCCTGAGGGAGCACAGGAGAGAAATACATTATTTATATATTATTTATATGTGTTTATATATTATTTATATATTTATTTCTCTGCTTCTGCTCTGCTTCGAACTGTCTTGGCATCTTCAAAGCTCATAAAGTTCACCACCCACAACACAATTGTTCCTCAAATGCTTCAAGAGGGATGATGGACTTGTTCATTTTTCCTTTCTTTCATTTATACCTGAAAGAAGAGTAACATCTGATACCCTAAAAGTGTTTTCCACCCCAGCATCAGGCTAACATTCTCCCAATATCTAAGCAGGTAGAATACCAGTGGGATTAGTCAAGCACAGATCTCCTAGGGACTTAAAAATGGCTGCACAATGTTCATATCCTGAGCAAAAAAATTTAATATTCAGCAACACACTGACAGTTTTTAGGAAGGAAAAATGGCCTTTTCTGTGGCACAAGGTGTTGTTACAAGCTGAAAACTGATGAAGTTCTAAAAACTTCAGAAGGATTTGTGTAGTTTACAGTTCAAAAAATAAAGGTTAGTTGATTAAAATTATCTGAAAGTTAATTTCTCATTGTGTATCAACTGAGATACAGTGCTATCAAAGTTGAAAAAAAAAAGAAAGTATATACAAAGATAGTAACGATGCTATTAGCATATAGCTTGGCTGGTTTCAATCTGGCTTTCTAAATCAATTCAGTTTGTGTAATTACAGTTCTTATATGGCTTTATCTGACTCCCTCTTTACTCTTTTCTGCAGTAATTGACCATTTTCAAGTTCATTTGTGACTAGAGAAAGATATCTCAAATTATTGACTTCACATTTATTCTGTGAAAAACAGTACCTGCACAAAAAAAAGAAAAATCCAAATCTGTATTTCAGGGCGGGAAAGGTTGTAAAACAAGCAGTGGCACACACTTGGCAGAAGCTGATGGTCACTCAGCTAATAAGTATTGCCTGGCTCATCAGAACACCTTCCTGCATCATCACCACACAATCTTCAGCATGTGCTGGCTTTTCCTGGAGGAGAGATCACAGCTGTGATGGGAGTCAGGCACCGGAAAAGAAAGTGCAAGGAAAATGGGATGTACTTTTAAGGAACTAGGCTCTGTTATTTTCTTCGTTATAAGGACAAAATCAGAGACAAAAATACTCCTTCACATTAGAAAAATCATCTTTAAATTTAAAAAAATATTGATATAGTCATTTTTGCAACAAATTCTACAACAGTTTCAATGAATGTTGGTTGGTTTTAGAATGACATAAAACAGACAAGCAACAGTATTTATCTTAAAAAGAATATTACTTTTAACTGTCAATGTCTACACTTCAAGTTTGGGTTGCATCAATTATATTAGTGTGCTTTAAACAGAAATCAAATTAAATGCCACATATTTTAGAAGCAGAAGCTGTCATTAATGGTTTTTTACAAATGTCTTGGAAGCAATTAATAGTTGTGTTGCACTCAAGGTACCTTTTTAGGTGATACCAGCAACACAGACATACCTGAAATAATGCTAAAAAAGGTAACAGCATTCAGGGTTCATCCTTCCCATTTCGTAGGAATTTTTGAGTGTGCCCATTCAGCCAGTTCCTTATTCTCCAAGTGGTCCATCCATCAGATGCCTGTTTCTTGAATTTAGAGACAAGACTATAATGTGGGGCAGTGTCAAATGCTTTGCACAAGTCCAGGTAGCTCATGTCAGTGACTCTTCCTTTATCCACCTGTCATGGTTTGACCCTGGCCAAATGCCAGGTACTTATGACATCTGCTCTCTCCACTCTCCCCTGCCACAGCTGTGCAGAGGAGAGGAGGAAAAAAGAGCTAACACACTGACACAAAGGGCTCATGAGTTGAGATAATGAACCGGGAGAAGGCGCTCTGAGGGCAAAGCAGGTTGAAACTTCAAGTTGCAAAGTGATTTATTGTTAACAAAGTCAGAGGAGGCTAATGAGAACTAAAAATAAACTCCTAAGACACCATTTCTCCACTCACCCCCCTCCATCCTTCCCACCAGCAGCACCAAAGGACAGGATGTGGAGGTTTGGTCAGTCCATCACTAAGATTTTCTTCCACTGCTCAAGGAGAGGAGTCATCCTCTGCATAGCCATGGGTCCCTCCCATGGGAGGCAGCTCTCCACTAACTCCTCTGGCACGAGCTGCATCCCGCCTGAATCTGCTGCAACATGAGTCCCTCGTCTATGGGGTGCGGACCCCCGAGGCCAGGCTGCTCCATCTCAGGAGTAAGGCCTTTCTCTCCACTGGGACTCCCACTGGATCACAGCTTCCTGCAGGCATCCACCTGCTCCTCTGGTGTGGGCACCTCCCCACAAGCTGTGGGGGGTTCTCTGCACCCCCCAGGACCCCATGGGCTGCAGGGGGATCATCTGCTCTCCCCATGGTCTTCACCACAGCTGGCAGAGGGTTTTCAGCTCCGGCGCCTGGAGCACCTCCTCCCCCACCTTCTCCACTGACCTTCGTGCCTCCATGTTCTTTTCCCTCACATATTTTTACCTCCTCCTTCTCCTCCTCTGGCTAAAAAGAAGTGTGTGCTCACATTGTTTTGATTTATTCTTAAATATGTTTTCACAGAGGAGTAACTAACATCTCTAATTGGCCCAG
>VZRL01005705.1:88498-159016 GCA_013397895.1 Origma solitaria
TGGACCAAGCAAAACCAACACACCACCCTTGATGTAAGTCTGTCATACAAGGCCACTAGATTTGTCAGGCATGATTTGCCTTTAGTGAAGTCACATTGGCTGTCAACAATTATGTTCCTGTAGTGCCTGTACCTTAGCAGAGTTTCCAGGAGAATCTGCCCTATGATCTTGCCAGGCACAGAGGTGAGGCTCACTGGCCTGTAGTTTTTTTCTTACTTTGTTCTTTGTTTAGTATATTTACTCAATTTTCTCATGTTTGTTCTGTTTTTTTGGTTGGTTGGTTGGTTGGTTGGTTGGGTTTATTTGTTCTAGTCTGTCTTTTTATGGCTCTTGCCTTTAAGTAGACAACATATGAGAGAAAGAAATACAGGATTACATCAAACATCTTAGTAGCAGGAGGAACCTATTACTCTATTCTGTAGTGTTTATATTTTTCCTCTAAATCACAGTGTAATTCACAGAAACTAAGTTTTCTATACAAAGAACAATTTACTGTATAACAGTATTTTTTGCAAAAGACATTATACCTCCACCTTTAAAATATCTCTGTCACAACATTTGCTCTAAAAAACCCCACAACTAAGGTGCATATTTCAAATATACTTTCATAAAATAAACTGTAAGGTTTGAAGTTCACTGGCTTTATCATGCTTTCCACTTCAATGGGAACTTGTACAGATTTGTTGCTTTATTTTCCTAGATGGATTTTTTTCACTTTCTGGTTTAACTTATTTGACTGCTGAAAGAGGTGTTTTGATTAACTGTGTGAAATCTAACTAGGTCAGGATGTATTGAATCTCAGAAAAGAGTATTTTGATCAACCTAATGACTCTGTTCTTGTCTGTTGGAAAAATAAAACTGTGTAAACATCTTCAACGTTTTTGTTTATGGCTTTTAAAAGCACTTATGTTTCCTATGACTGACTGACACAAAACTATCCATATATGTCACAGAGAAATTAACTCTTTGGCTTCTAGAATTAGAAGTAGGATAAAATATCTTAACTTGATGTATTTTAGTTATACCTTTTCCTTCTTTGCACAATGTGATGCCATCTTTAGCTCCACAAGAACAAAACCCAGACAGTCTCTACCCCAGCTCCCTGGAAATTCTGATCCTTGGAATCACAATTTTCACTTTAAATTTAATTATAGGCAAAACATCTAGCTACAATGTATAATAAAATGAAAATGCAGTGCACAGTCTGTCCTCTGTTTTGTTGTTGCCTTGCAAATATGCTCTTCTTTTTAAAGGGTACTGCTTAAGCAAATTCTGTAATTAAACAGTACTATCTGAATCTAGAAGTTCACACTGCAATGTTCTTGTCAACATTTGCTTCCAGAAAATATTGACACATGTGTGTTTTGAAAAATTACACCTTTTTTCCCAGTATTTGCACAGCACATCTTGAGTATGCTGGTACTCTCAGAAGCAGAACATATAAGATTCACTATTGTAGATGAATTTTTAAAAGATCAGCCTTGAATATACATAGAAAGTTCTTCCGTATATTTGTTTAGATTAAAAATCAATTCAAGTGAAATGTTGCCAGCAATTTTCCCATTTTTTAGTAACGTGAAAAGAGTAAGATATTACTGATGAGCATGCCATTGTACGTTTCTATACTATAGTAGGTCTTCATATGAAATCTGCAACCACTAGCCATAAAACTCAGAGTCTGATTTGAATTTTTAAGCTGGACCTTATTTTTTCCGCATACAATATAACGTGTAAAGACAACTGCAGAATTTGACTCTGTGGAACTCCACGAAGGAAAGTGTCTTTATTGGTTTAATCATTTCTATTTTCTGTTCAGCACAGCTGAAAGCACCTGGGCTATCAAACCAATTTCTTGATGAAATTAGTGCCTAAAGATCAGAAGATATTTCGAATACAGTTTCCAACTAACTACACATGTGCCCAACTTTAGAGGTCTTTTTAGCTGGCAGACAAATAAGAACCCATGACTAAAAATGAAGTTTGAAATAAAAATAAATTTCACATATAATCTGACTCTTTAATGATGACTGTAAAAAGTTATTGTAACACAAGGGAAGGGGTTCATTAGTCATGAGCTTTAAATTGAATGCCCTTCTCAAAGATATGATATAACTCAGCCACAAATTATCACATTTGATAGTTTTCAAATACATAACATGGAAAATAATAACATTCTCTGCAGGAATTAGTGAGTAAAATTTTATAACTTATGAAAACATTTTGCAGGCATTCAGGAGAGATTGATTATTGTCCTTTCGAAATTTGCATTTTAGGACTGTCTTTTCTGACTATATCATCACATAGGGGTTTGGTCTATAAGGAGCAGAAATGCTGAATCAGATATTACTACTATTTATACATTATTTTATTATTATAATTCTATTTTCATGCTTAGTTAAATTGCTTAGAGTGTACTTTTCATTCTAGAAAAGCTACATGCCCACTTCTATGTGTTTAATCTTATTTTACAAAGGATAACCTAAATGCCTAATATTAATCTGATAGCACTGTCTTTAAGAAGATAAAAACACTGACCACAATATTGTAGATGATGTTCAATGATATACATTACAAAGCAATTTCTCTCCCACTAACTAAGCAACATTCGATCTGATTCTGCCTTCATTTGCCTTCAAATGTGTTTGACTATATAAAATTTTGTTTCCATCTGCTGGCACAAGTTCATAAAAAGTATAATTCTTTGCTGATTTATTTGCAATATGCATAATAATTTGTTATGTTCTTATATGTAGATCAATTATCTGTCTTTGATATATTGCTACCTTCTAGCCTTAAGAAACCGAGGCTTATAAAATTGTTTGCCAGTCCTCCCTGACAGCTTTTTAATCTGTTGGCCAATTTAATTCGAATTTTAGACAGAGGTGAAGTATCCATGACATTATATTCATTCAAGATTTGTGAAGACTGGTGAACCGTGGGAAGGAAAGCGACCATTCAAGGTACTGAACAAGAAATGAAGTTGGGGATGCAGAGAGAACTAAGGAGAGCTGCAACAGAGAAGTTGGAGGTGATATGAGAAGAGCCACCACTCTTGGAAGGAGGAAATCAAGGAGCAAAAAGCAAAAAACTGGGGGAAAAAAGTTCATTCTGGCCAAAAATTTATTCATTTAATTGATTTACATTATCTTCTATGATTTCCGGTAGTTTTATTTACATAAAAAGAGAAAGGGAAATTATCCAGCCTGGCCTGACAAAGCATTTAATCCTGAAAGGTCCTGAGTGCTTCATCCATCAGCTGGGAAAATCTTCAAAACAGAATCTGACTTTATTTCATTTGCAAGAGTATTTCTGCGGTTCTCTACTGCATTTAGAGTAAGCAACTGCTTTTAAACTGCAGGTCATAGCTTTATTATGAATGTAAGATTCATAATTGCCTTAAGACCTTCCAAAAGCACATCTACAATGGAAACATTGAGGTTTAATTTGCATAAGCTGCAGCACTCCCTTCAGAAAAGGAAATACTTTAATTTTTAACATAAAATTGTTCTTCTATTTATATTATAAACCAAAGGCACTTACAATAATGTGAAAAAGCAGGAATATTACCCAAACCACTCTGACATGGATAAGTTCAAAGCCTTTGCAAATTGTTCTTATTTTATCAAATAAAATCATTTCATCTTATATCCCAGTAGAATCTGGCACACACATACACATTACTAATTTACAGTAGAAACCAGGACTCCTCTTAGTAGTGTGTACGAATGAATCAAGGCCAGAGCAGGCATTTTCCTAGTACTGTGAGGGAAAGCAAGTGCTAACTACATCCAAGTTGGCATGACTGCAAGTAAAACACCAGCCAGGGAGGAAAAGCACTAACATATTTTCACTTTGAGATTGTGAAAAATGGCTCTACCTGCCCTGAAGAGAACAGGATAATGTTGCTTATACCTGCTGAGCAGCTCTGCTTCTTTACCAGGCTTCAAGCAGAAGAAGCTGAATGATAGTCAGGTCTTTTCTCTCTGCTTTCCCTTGTGCACATTTGGCTCCCTGCTGGTTTGCATTTTTGAGAGGCTTTTTCTCCTATTTTTCTGAAAGGCACAGTTGGTTTTTTTCTTGTCCTTGGGCTGTGAAGCTGCACTCAAAAACAGAGTAACCAACTTTTTTCCTCTGTACAACAAATGGATTCTGTAGAGTGGCTGCTAGTAGTTGAAAATCCAAGTGGCACAAATAACAGCCATTATGTTTGTGACTCTGTAAGTGGCTACAACAGGCTTTACCTTGCCCATGTGATCCTGGCCTTTCCCATAAAGAGGTTTAAACCTGATATTCTTAAGCTGTGGCACATCAATAGTGACTTCTGCTCAAGGTGACTTTTTCCAAGTCCCCCCTCCCTCTGATCAGAGTGCAAACCACAAATTGCTTAGTTCATACCCAGAGGCATGTAGATGAGGCTGAAACACTGCACAAGTCTGAGTGACCCTGGCAGGTCTGAGATCTTTGGTCAGAAGATAATCTAAATCAGTCTCTGGAAGTGTTCATGAGTAATTTCAGTGACAGTCTCATCCCAAAGGCATTTGCTAGTTATATGTAGTTTTTGCTGGCCTCCAGCACAAACTGTTAGAACTAATTCCCCTTCACCTCTCTGAGCCTGCCTCTAAAACAGAGCTGAAGGTATTTCTAATTTATTTTTAAGGATTCATCAAATGTCTGTTTCTTCTTATTTCTGTCCTGAAATCTTACCCAAGAGTTTCAGGCTCCTCCCTAAACTGGATGGATCACACCCATACAATTTAAGCCTTGCTCTACGAAGGATTCAGCTGTATTTAGAAAGAGCAGAATAGAGGCACCTTGTGTATACCCAGAGCTACTGACAAAGCTGTCTTTCTCAAGCACACACAAAGACAGAACCTCACTCAGTTTCTCTCCCTGTGGTGGCAGGAAGAGCAGCAGGCATCCATAAGGTTCTCTGGCCAGGTCATACTGTGGTTGCCGAGCATCCACCTTTTTTTTTCAGTGGTTATATGTGGCCAAGCCCATATATTTTCAAGTTTGACAACATTTTTATTATCCCATTCCTAACCATTCTGCATCTCAGTTTCTGCCTTTTTATCCTTTACACTCTCTTCAAGACGTTCAGGTGACTTAGTTTTGCTGTCAAGCAGATTTTGGATTCATTCCTATTACTGAGAAAAGAGCTCAACAGCACTGTGAGCAGAACTTTACCCTTTATCAGTCAGGGCAACTTCAATGCAACTTACAGTATTACTGTGGACTTAGAGAAAAACAGAATCTAATCCTACTTCTCCAAAAATACCAGGACTCTTCTTCTTTAAAAGTTAATCTCTGGTCCAACATCTAAGGTTAAAAATAACAGACTAGTAAAGTTTACCTGTCTTAATAAGTTCTTTTATCTTATAAACCGCCACTACTGCACAAGACAAATCACAGCTTTACTCCTTGAAACCATTATTCAGACTGAGTAGCCCCATCACTATTTCAGTCTCAAGACAACACAAAGTACTGACAGAAACACCACAGCAATCATACATGGGGGAATTTTGAGTAGAAAAAATACTTATGGAACGTCAAATGAAACCTGGAAAATAGCCACAAAAATCAGCCCAGATTCTGGGAGACAAAGGTTACTTTGCCTAAATTTTGCATATTATACTGCTTAATCTTTTTAGAGAAGTAAAAAATAAAATACTATAAAATTATTCAGAATATAATATATCATCTGTTAATCCTAGTGGGCTACCTTGGAGCACAGTCCTTCAGGACAACCTGTTAACTGGGCATACAAGTCATAACACGTGGATTGACTTCAGCTGCTATAGAAACTAAGAATCATGACTTTTAGAAAAGCTATTTGTACTCTTTGTTTGCAACTAATGTGACCCAGTCTATCCCATAATGATAGGTTGGAATCCATATCACACAGAAACAAGACTTTTAAATGCATTTAAGTCTTCATTATTCTGAGCTCACAGTATGATTCAATGAATGAATTAGGAACCCTGGAGATGGATGCATAAGAGGGAATAATCTTTCCTATACTGTGCAGTGTCTTAAGCCAGGAGTGAAAGGAAATAATTGACTGCATGCAAGATCAGTGAAGGAGTTATGAGGGCACAAGACTGATCAGAATTTTTTTGTGAAAAGATCTGCTTTCCTTAGAGACATGTTCAAAAAGAAAAAGAAAGTAATTGTCTGCAAAAAGAAACTGTTAGGGGTCATAGAGCTTTCAACTATAAAAACGCAGTTACTCATTCAAAGCCAATAGTGTTCACATACAGTGAAAAAATGTCAGCCAGTTCTCGTTCAATATAGTTCTGGACAAGGGGAGATATGTTCCACACCACATATACCTACATAATTAGCTACCTGCTGATGTTTGTTCTTCTCTGTGGTTTTTTTCATAAGTAGTGCAGAGGGTCATGGCCCTGATTCTTCTCCCCTTTTCTCCTCATCCCCTGATGAGAAGTCTGAGGTTCATTTGCCAGGATTTTGTTGGTTGCATGGAGAGGAGAAGATGTATTTTATCCCTTTAGGTTTTCAGAGACAGGAAGTAATCAGAGTGGTAATAAAATAGGAGTGTACTAGTCTGGTTCACTAGATGGGAATCAGGAGTAGTTTTGCTTTGAGCTAGGCAAAATTGTGGGGCAACTGCTATGACTTCAGACTATTATGCCATAATGTAATCCCAGTCAAAGCCACAGAAGGTCTAGGTTTGAGTTCTCAAGCCCTCCACCAATCATGGCAGCCCAGGCTTGGCCCCAATCTTGACATCCCTGGTTAGCTCACTTACACAGGTGACTATCAAATCCAGTGTTCGTTCTGTCTAGTAGGGCCATCTATCACCTGGCCTGAGAAGTTGTACTCCATGCATTCCAACCGTCTCCTAGATTGTCTCAGCTTGCTGTGCTTCTTTTCTGGCAGATGATGGGGTGCTTGAAGTCCCCCAGCAGAACAAGAGAAGGATGGTCACAGCATCTAGCTCAAATTTTCCCATGCTACATGAAATCTGGTTTGCTTCATTGATACAAAATTAGATTACATCATTTGTGCAAACAAGAAAATACACTTTTGATCCCAGACAGCACATAAACTGTGTCACAAAAAAAAATTGGAGTCAACATTCAAGGAATCAGAGGTCCACATGAATAATCCAGTCAAAAAAAATGAGTCCTTTCCCAGAACCAGTGTTTGTCCTAGATGCTACAGAGTGATGACACGTTCTGCTTCATGCTCAGCAAGCTTTCTTAGAAATTTATTGAGGCTGAACATGGATTTCTAAGGAACCAGCCATCAGATATCTCCTCTAATCTTAGCTTCCAAGTTATTTAAGGCAACACTAAAAAGAAACTATTTCCTTGGATAGAAATACATCAATCTAATTGAAACTAATAGAAATTACATGCCTGCAATTACGACAGAACAAATAGAGCCCCTGCTTCAAGTGCTGTATGCCATAGTTAAAACATGGTCTTATTTCTTCTAACTCTAAAGGAAGCATTTGACTTTGAAGAACTGTAAATTCAATCTGAACAAACTGATTTTAATCTGACTTATACAACCCAGACCACAGAAATCTTTTCAACTAGAAGAATATTACAGGCATGAATTTCTGATATTCCAAATAGATACTCACCAAAATGGTGACAACACACAAAGTTTTCTGACTTGAAATTATTTACCTGCCTCAAGGACCCTCTGTTATGTCAGAGAATTCATATGAGCTTCTTCAAAGTTGCATGTTATATATTCCAACCACATTACTGCTTTAGCTATTAGAACTTTTCTCAGGTTCAGCAGGAGCAGGCAGCCATGGATGTACAGCCGAGGGGTCTGTGCAACATGCCTTGCTCCAATAGCCCTGCTGTTGTTGTTTTGTTTGCTGCTATTTTTCCACGGCCTTTTAATAAAGCAGTTCACAATGAGCTCCCAATCTCAAAACCCTTCTGAGAGCGCTGCTTGGCCTTTATCTGACAGTATGGGTTTTAAGCTCTAAAAATTGCCTTTTGACTCACATAGAGCTGTATTGCAAAAAAACAAAGGCCAGAACCTGCTGTCAACTGTACCCTGTTTATCTCTAAACTTCATTGTCATTTAACGGTATGAGCAATTTCAATCATATCACTTAAGTGCTGATGTGTAGAATTTTCACTGGGGTAAGAGGCAGCATAGGCAGAATAGATGTAATTGTTGTACGGGAGCAGTAGTACATAAAATCATGCACCATGACTTCAAAAGCATTGTGTCAGTTTCTTTAAGAGCCTTGACACTGATTTCAGTGAAAAATAGAAGAAAATTTCTTTGGAAAAAGATACCTCATATTGAGTTTCTTCGGTGTAAAGGAAGTAAGGCTTTGAAATCTAATTTTTTTTTTTTTTTAAGATACGAAGAAAACAAAATAGAGGTTAATCCACTGCTGGCTCATTAGATTTTAAAATACAGCGTGGTAGTCTCATGAGGGACTGAAGAATGACTGTTTTCGTGGTGAAAGATTGTGAACGACAAAGCTCTGCCTTTCTAGAGCTGAGCAGGTCACCCTGTGATCAGCAGTGGACCAAGTTGACAGCAATGGCAGGTTTCTGGATAAGCTCCCTTTGTTGAATCAATCTTTCTGGTATTCTAACAGATATCAGTAAAAAACTGTTGCTCCATAGACTTCCTTGACTGACGTCTTCAATCATTTTCTAATTCTCCAATACATATTTTCAGGAATTTAAGACTTGCAGAGTGCCAGACCCTGAGTTAAACCTTATGGGCTGACAAAAAGCTATTTTTTTTAAAGCAGTAGTAGAAAACTATATGTTAAGCAGTTACGGGCATTTGGCATACACGTCAAGCTTAACATTTCAAACAGTATCTTTGGAGGATGAGCTCTCGTCCCTGGTGAATCATTGTCAGGTTTGCCACTGATGTATTAGAGCCACAGATTCATCTTGAATAAAATGCCTCATTACCTAACTATAATACAACCATGATTTCTAACAGCAAAAGTTTATAAAAAAACTTTTCAAGTGCTAGGGTAGCTCAGATAGCTATCTTAACTGATTTTTAGCACAAACTGTAAGTATGCAGCTCATTGAAAATACTACTCTTACTACTTAGCTCTACCTAAGTAGGCAGTTACATTCGGCCAACAAATAACAAAAATTTCCTAATTTTTTAGATAAATAAACAGGTGTAATTCCTATGCTACCTGCCATTTTAGTTATAGTTTGTTTTTCTTCTTCATTTTTACCGCTTTTTTTTTCCCTCTTGGCCTTAACACTATGAAAGCTTAAGATGATTTCACTCCTAGAATTTTACCCTTCAGCCACCCCATAAAACTTTATTTTAATCCTTTAATCATCTAAATTTCTTGATTAAGTTCTGAGTATTTGAAAAATAATTATACACATTTTCAGGAGAGATCATTCATTTTAATTACTGTTCTATGATGAACAGAGAATGTATATGATCATTGTAGAGTCACAAACAAAAATTACAATCCCACATAAAATGCTGCATAAAGTTGGGATGTATCCTACAAAAACAGAGATAGAAACTATATTTGTAAGGAAGTCAGTAAGTTATTTTCTGCTTCAAGGATAATAAGTTACTACTTCTAAATTACACAAAAATTTGTGATATACCTATAAAGCACCTGGTCTCAGTGTCAATTTTAACACATCAAAACATGTAAATGGAATAGCTCCAGGCTTGTTGCAAAGAACATTTTCCACCTGTACTCAGGTATAACAGGTTACAGAAGAGCTGTAGTGAATTCTTTCTCCATAAATGCTCTGTCCTCTTTGATCTTGAGTTGTCATCTGCTTGCATCAATACCAACCAAGCTCTTCCGAGCTCCTATTTTTCTTTGGCACCCAAAACTCTTCTTCTTGTGTTCTTCTCACATCCACAGTCAGCCCTGTGACGTGTTATTTCAGAGGGTCCTCTTCATCTCTTTTCAGCTTCCTGTGAGAGTTCTGTCCCTGCCGTCTTTATCTACCCTGTGCTTATCTCAAAAACACTCTCATCTCAAGAACGGACTGCTCACATAGCTACCTCTCTTCTCCTTACCCATTCCCTCCAGGGCAGGTTGTAATCCTGATCTCTCTGACATTTTTCATGGATGCTCGACTGCCAGTTTAAATAGCATGTGGCCAAAGGACAGCCGTTAATATCTTTTTAATCCATGCTGATGCTTCAGGACAACACTGCAATCCTTCTTGTCGTCAGGTCCATAAGTTGTGTCTTCCTTGACTCAGACCTCCCTCTATGTCGCTCCCTTTTCCCAGATACCTGAAAGCCTTGTGTTTTATTTCTGCATAGGCCTTTCCTACCCACCCATAAATATATATATTTATGGTGCAAGCTCATAGCTAATACTAATTGCCTTTACAGTACCACAGGAACTTTTCTCTGACCTAGAGAGAAGAACATTTCCTTTGCTCATGTCGACTCTGAACACTGTTGTGATTGTCAGTTGCCTCGACTATGTCTGTCGTGTCTTCGCATCTCTCGCTTATCTTCTCTTCTTTTTTTTTTTTTAATTCAAATGAATTGCATTTTTGCTTTGTGTTCAAGTCCTTTCTTGGCTAGTTAATTCCCTAGCTATCTCCTTTTTGATAACACAAGGTCAGCTCTCTCCTTATGCCTACTCAAGGACCAAAAATATCAGCCCCTACCTGGCACTTCTGTGTGTCTATTCTATGCTTTCAAGAGTCCTTTGTGTTTTCTCCAACACTGCTGCACATACATAGAAGAAGGTTCTATAAATACATATTAAAATTAAGTCATTAATGTTCTTCACACACATACACCCTTTTCCATTATTTCCACACATACACCCTTTAATAATTAGGTTGTTAATTATGATGTCTACATTGTTTCTTCACTTTCTTGTACATCCACAGCTGTCTGGTCTCCATCTGTCACCTCAACTACTTTTTCAACTACAAATTTTTGGGGTGCAATAGAATCAGAATTGCCTTCTTTGTTTGAGTAACAACAAAACAAGTTCTTGTTCAGAATGGTTACTCAAAAACATTTCCAAAATAAATATCCAACTGTAAAGCTGAATGTGTGGTCTAGGTGAGAAGCAGTGGCCATTCTGAGGAAACCAGAGCCATCCGTGAGGCCAAACCTGATTCTGCCTGTAACCCAGTCTGCTGGTCACATGTAAATGCTGTAAAGCCGCTCAGGTTTTTAGTGCTGTCAGTCTGCCCAAGTCCAGATGAAAGCCATAAAAACAAATCCACCTTTGTCACCACTTTACAAGCAATTTTACGTTGCCTGGGGAAATGAAACTACTAACTCATAAACCGTAACACTGGAGATGGTGAAACAGTCTAATCCCTGATCAGATGTGCTGAACCATGACAGGGTAAAATTATGAAAGCAACTTGTCCTTATTTTGTTTTTCTTGCCCATTCGGAGATACTGGAGAAACAGCTGCCTTCAGGATGCACTGAGCGCTAACTTCTGAAAATCAGGCACTGCTAATGATTTTGCCCTTTGCCAGATGGGGTCTGGGCTCACCACAAAGGACATGCATGTTCCTCACTTTGCTCTTCTGACAAATTCCTCTGCCTCTGGGGGTGAGGCCTCAGGATACAGAACCAAGTAAACCCTGCACTCACAGCATCATGCCCAAAGTTATGAGCACCCAGAAAAAGTAAGCTGCATGTACTCATGTACTACTTTGCTGTGTCAAAATAATCTCACTGGCATAGGTAGAAGTGGTGGTGAAGGCAGAGAGAAAAAGGCTTTTTTCCACATAAGCAGTGTAGATTAGACACTATCCAGGATCCCCAGACATAACATGTGCTATTTAAGCAAATCTACAAGACAGTGGTTAGGACCTCCATTTTGCGGTGAGCCACAAAGACAAGAGGAAGATCAGGCCAAGCAGGATATCCCTGTATTCCTGGGATTAGATGGCTGCCTGGAGGCCACTGAAATGCAGTGATTCTCCCAGAAGTAGAGCTGTCAGGTGTTTAAAGTGATGGCAAAGCTCTTCCATCTGATAACCCAAGGTTTCACCTCTGGGTTGACTTACAAGGTGAGGATATTTCAAAGGCTTAGGTTTTTTAAATCTCTTACCCTCATAGTTGTTGATGCTAGCAGGTTTACATGTGATAGATAAACCTGCCATCTATCTGAACACCCTAAAGACAGCAAAAGATAGCAATAAATAAAATCTGGTTTCATAGCCAGGGATATAAATGTGTTTTTTGCAGAGGTCAAAAGACACTTATCCCTCCCATATGCTGCCGAAGAGGTGAAGAGTCGAGGTCTCTTGCATGTTGAAAGGCAAGATGGGATGAGGGTTCTTGGCTGCTTAGATACAGCGCATGTGGTACTCTTCATTCAGAAAGGCAAACATGCAGCTGCCCAACATCATGATCCCAGCCATAAAGCTGGTATTGCAAAAATGTTAAAGTTGGGAAGTTACCTGGGAACAACCATGCACATTTGATATTGTGGCTGTGAAATTAAAAAAAAAAACAACTAAACTTCTAAGTACATATTTAAATCAAGTGGGCCATAAAGGATCTGAAATTTCTAAAGGTTTATATCCCAATTTGATAAAGACAAAAGTATTGATGGTTTTAAAGCCTAAATGTTTTAATGGGGAAAAAGTGCAATGAAAAATAGTAGATTATTATATTTTTCTTTTTCTAAGATAGGAGAAGTGAAAAATTAACTGAGAACATTCACTGCAAAAGCACTGAATAAAACTATTTCATGTCACAAATCCGCTGATCTCTTCTACAGAGAAATCAGGTTTCATTTACCTGAAGCATGTTCTATTCCAGCATTTTTCACAACAGAATTTCATTCTATTGAGCTTTATGAACACAGATTTAAAGGTCAGGTAATAATATGTTGGGGTTCAACTCACATATCTTTTGCCTGTTTAGCAATTTTTCATGACATGTAATCAATAGCAGCGATCTAAATACACATCTGATCTCACTTGTCTTGTATATAGCAAATAAATAGAGGAGGGGCTTCTATGGACAACAATTTCCTATTTCTGTTACCATATTCTGATTACACTTCACAGGTCCATAAAGCTGTTTTCTCCCACATTACACAACAGTGTTTGAGAAGACAAACCTTGGCAAACTTCCTAATTTTTAAGCTGACCAGCCTACAAAATGCTGAATTTCACTGTTTTCTCCTCACCCATTTATAGGAGCTAGTTTTCTCACAATGATGATGGGATTTTTGTGCTTAGGTGGCTAAGCAATTTCACGACACCCAGTAAATGTGTGAATCACTTTCAGGTCTAAAATAGTTCCTGAAGAATTCCTGTTAGAAATACAATCAGGATGTGTACATGCATCTAGAAATAGTTACTAGTATATCAATATCTGCTAGGTAACTGAGTTCAACTATGTACCCACAGAGGTTTGTAGGAAGTTTTGTCAAGTCTTCCTGGGAGCAGGTTCTTGGTTTGAGTTACTTTTTTAAACACTTGCAGTTTAAATGTTGTGTTCTCACCAGGGCTCTAAAGACACCCACTCCCTAATCCAAGTCAAAGAACTCAGTCCCTTAAGGTTGTCCCTGGTAACATGTGACATGTTCTGTGTAAGGTTGACAGACCTATTTATTAAATCCTCTCTATCATGCTAGTACATGGACAGATGTACAAGCTCAAATGAGCCTGCCCCCTCCTCCGCCCCCCTCAAATTTAGAATCAGCCGTGTGCTGACCAAAAAAGGAGCTCTACATTTCTGGAGTAAAAAAGGTTTAAACCTCAACATCCATGTCTGCAAGGAGCCGAGCATTAACCCACCATTTCACCACACCTTCCTGACCCCTGCTTCCCACTCTATACCCTCTGCAACATGCACAAGCCCCAGCAGCCCGGAAATCCTGCCATGGAAGGAGCAGTGTGGTGCAGCAGAGTTAAAGAGCCTGGACTTGGCCCTGCTGAGAAAGTATTAGAGTTGCAATCTAAGTGAGCCATAAGATCTCAATTAAAAATTGCTTAAATGCTGTGACCCAGATAAGCTTTGCTCAGGTTTAGACACAGCAATTTTATTTCACTAAGATTATTGTCATGTACAACAACAAAACAAACATAAAATGTATTTCTCCTATAATTGAAACCTTACCAGCTGAATAACTGACTTAAAGAATTATTATTATAGATTAATTATTACAGAAAAATAAAAGAGAAGCCTGGACTTGCCACTTTCCTGCTGTGCTTCGTTGGTTATTATTCCACCACTTCCTCCCACACACCCGGACTGTTTTCACTGAGTCCCCACTTGCAAGGCATTTGCTATCACACCATCCCTGTTCTTCTCTATGTTCTATGAAAATGCCATGGACATGGCACTGTTCAGCCTGAGAAGAGAAGGCTCTGGGGAGATGTTAGTGAGTATTTACAGTATTTAACAGGGTCCCATAAAACTCACAGAATCATTGAATCATTTAGGTTGGCAAAAAACTCCAAGATCAAGCCCAGCCTTCGACTGAACACCACCATGACAACTAAACTGTATCACTAAGAGTCGTGTCCAGTCCTTCCTTGAACATTTCCAGGGATGGTGACTCCACCACCTCCCTAGCAGCACATTCTAATGCCTGACAGCCACTTTATGAAGAAATACTCCCTGAACCTCCCCCAGCACAGCTCAAGACTCTGTTCTCTTGTCCTGTCACTTGTTACCTGAGAGTGGAGGCCAGCCCACACCTGGCTACACCCTCCTTTCAGGCAGTTGTCAAGAGTGATGAGGTCCTCACTGAGACTCTTTTTCTCCAGGCTCCTTCAACCGCTCCTCATATGATTTACTCTCTAGAATCTTCTGCATCTCCGTTGCCTTTCTCACTCCAGCACCTGCATGTCTTCCTTGTCACGACAGAGGCAGATCTGGACACAGAATTCCAGGTGTGGCCTCACCAGTGCCCAGTACACGGGGACAATGGCCACACTATTTTTGATATAAACCAGGATGCCATTGGCCTTCTTGGCCACCTGGGCACAGCCTGGCTCATGTGCAGCTGCTGTCACAGCACCCCCAGGACCTTTTCCCCTGGGCACTTTCCAGCCTCTCTGCCCCAAGCCTGGGGTTACTTCTACCAAAGTGCAGAACCCAGCTCAGGGCATTGCTGAAACTCACATCACAGCCTTCGGCTCATCAATACAGAATGTCCAAATCCCTCTGCAGGGCATTCCTTCACTCCTGCCCAACTTGGCGTTTTCTGCCAACTTACAGGGTGTGCACTCAATCATCTCATCCAGGTCCTAAATAAAAATATTAAACAAGACTGGTTCCAAAGCTGAGCTCCGGGAAACCCTAGTCACTGGCCACCAACTGGACCACTCTCTGGACCCAGCCAGTTTTTAACACAGTAGGCAGTGCACCTCTCCAAGCCATGACCAGCCAGTTTCTCCAGGAGAATGCCATGGGACATGTGTCAAAGCTTTAACAAAGTCCAGGTAGGAAACATCCCCACAGGCTTTCCACTAACCAAGTCACCTGGTCATCAGTGGAGATCAGGTTGGCCAGGCAGGACCTGTCTTTCACAAAGCCATGCTGGCTGGGCCTGATCTCTTGGCTGTCCTACATACCTCGACTGTGATGGCACTCGGGATGATCTGCTCCATGACCTTCCCTAACACCAAGGTCAGGCTGACACACCTGTACTTCCCTGGATCCTCCTGACCCTTCTTGTAGTTGTGACCATTGGCCAGCCTCCAGGCACCTGGGACCTGCCTGGTTTGTCAGGGCTGATGATAAATGATGAAGAGCAGCTTGGTGAGCTCTTCTGTCCCCTCCCTCACTACCCTTGCATGAATCCCGTCTGGGACCATACACTTACGTGTGTCTAAATGTGTCAGCAGGTCACTAATTACTTCCTCCTGGGTTTCAGGGGGTCTTTTCTTCTCCCTGTCCCTGTCTACCAGCTCAAGGGACTGGTTGCCCTGAGGATCACTGGTCTTATGGTTATAGACTGAGGCAAAGAAGGCACTAAGTACCTCCCTCTTTTTCTCATTCTTGGTGAGTGTTCCCCTCTGCATCCAATAATGGATGGAGATTTTCCTTGGCCTTCCTTTTACTGTTAATGTTTTCATAAAAACACTTTTTATTGTCTTTCACAGAAGTGACCAGATTGAGTTCTAGCTGAGAGGTCACCTTTCTAATTTTGTCTCTACATGACCTACAACATACTTGTACTCTTCCAGAGATGCCTGCCCCTTCTTTCAAAGGCCAGAAAGTTTCTTCTTTTTCCTACAAAAGCTCTCTGTTAAGACAGGCCAGTCTTCTTCCCTGCCAGGGAATGATGGGGAAGAATGTTTTAGCAGGGCCTGTTGTGGCATGATAAGGGGTAATGGCACTAAAAGAGGGTAGATTTGGTCTAAATACAAGGATAAAGTGTTTAACGATGAGGATTTCTGAAGCACTGGAACAAGTTGTTCGGAGAGATGGCAAACGTCCTATCCCTGGAAACATTCAAGGTCAGGTTGGATGAGACTATGAGCAAATTTATATATTTGAATATGTCCCTGTCAATTTCAGGGGGATGCAATGACTTTTAAAGGTCTCTTCGAAAACAAGCTATTCTACGATTCTATTGTAAAATTTTAATTCTACACAGAATTCTTCTTATTACTAGCTATCTCAAAAGTATGGTTATATCACATGATTGTAAGCAAAAGTGAAAAATTAATCACTAGCCACCAAAACACTACCAAAAAAAATTTGCAGCAATAAATAGCCAGGTTCAAGAAAGGCTACAGTCAACCCATGTTCAGAAAAAGCCTGTGATCTTGCTGGGTTAGTTTAACCTTCTGCCTCTTTACTAGTGATAATAATTTCACATTTACCAGGCTGCAAGGCTACAACTAGGTCAGTCCTGGAGTGCAGATGTATGGGCAGATGTGTACACACATAGTGTTCTCATCCAGAGAGATTAATCAGGTCTAAATTGACAAAGACTACAAAGTTATTAAATTTTGTGTACAGTTTTGTCCCATGTCATCCCAGAGATGAAATGCCAGTCTCTTCCTGATGTGCTTTTGGTTGTTCCATGCTGACTTTCAAACAGACCTGAGTTCAATATGTTTTGGAAGAAATCCTAATTGAACTGCCTGATGGAAAACACATGTGTTCATTCACCCAACATTAGACCTGCCATTTTCTTTCTTTTTCTCTATCATTTGTGTTTCACCCCCAATGGTTATGACCATTTTGTCCTCAGTACTATTTTTTCTACTTTAAAACCAATTCATACCCACTTGGGAGCTGCCATTCCTTGTTTCCTTTTCTTAGGATATCACCGCCTAAACTGAGACACAATTACAGATTTGCATGTTTTGAACAATAACTTACTGACCCAGTCTACTAGGTATTTTTTCTTCATATTTCTCAGAAACTTACTTGTTCTGGAACAGTTTTAAATAAATTTAGCCCACAAACTCATGTTCTGAAGCACAAAGAATCAGGTAGATTATATTTCCTGCATGAGAATTTGTGGTCTTTCTTCAAAAATGTTGGGGGTGGAAATAAAACTTTTTTTCAAAAAACATGCTAAAAGATGCAACCTCCTACAACCAGCTATTTTGAAAAGGGATAAATTTTAAAAATATATATTTATAAGAAACTTTATTGCACTTACCTATTAAATTTCAATTCATGTAATCCAAATATTACCAAAAGGTACTGATATGCTTTGAAGATGTTCTCCACAGAATAGTTTTCAAATTATGACCATTCATGCCTGTAAAGTGGCTAGAAAAGACAGTAACTGGCTAGAGCCCCCTCCTAATTTAGAGCTCTCTCCTAAATCTACTTTATTAAAACCTTTATTAGGAACTAGTTGAGAAAACAATTTGTCCTCCATGTGGCAAACATGACTATCATCCATCATGAGGCTTGCGTGCCTCTCCTTTTAAACAGCTTCCTGCACATTCTGAATACGAATGCATCTATTGGTGATATCACCACTTAACTGGGATTTTATTCAGCTTACAGGTCTTCTTTCTAGCTGGACACAGAAGCTGAAGAAGTGGAAAATAGCTGATAGATCCTTACCACCACAACAAAACACAAGACTCTCATTCCGGCATCATCTAGGAGGGCACAGTTTTTGTCGGCGAGGTGGAACAAATCCTCTGTAAGAAACACTGACTTCAAGGGACATTCTTTTATTGTACAACTTATTTGTATGCAGAAGTATCCAGAGGACTCCAATACCCTGAGACAGAAGAACTTCCTTGGCTCAGCCTCCACAAGGGTGTGAAGCAGAGTGCCTCTAATCCTGGTCACACTCCATTCTTTGGCACACAGTGGAACCAGGGGAACTACAGCAGAAGGGTGATTTCTTGATACCCTAGCCAAGAAAGGGGGTTAGCTAGCACTTTGAAGCCTAGCAGCTGTTATTAAGATCTGAAACAAGCTCAAACAGTTGTATAGTAGCATGACTGTCCCTTGGATTTGCATGAGGGGACATATTGTTACTTACAGCACCATCCAAACAAGATAGTGAGACAACCTTAAAGTTACAGCAAGCCATTGCAAAAGTGCACGCTTTCATCTCACTGAGTAATCTGGCAGATTCTGTGACTGAGGCAGATTGAAGCTGCCATGTATTACTAAAGCATAGCCCCAGACATCATTTAGGATATTTTGGGTTATAGCTTTCACCAATTCCTTTTCAATGCATGGTTTTATTCTGCATTTATACAGAAACCTCAAACTCCATTATCTGCCTCTTCACATACCTTGAAAGGAACTTTCCATTTCCTGAACAAGTTCTTCAGCAATATCCATGAGGCTTTTATTATTTTTTTATGTTTTCATCAATTTTTGCAGCTTTATTTATGAGGAACCACTGCTGTGCTGCCTCAGAGGTTAACAGATTACTACTGTTGTAGCCAGTGAAATAGAATATTGGTCTTAGAACACAAACTATCCTCCTGGGAGACTCATTTTGAAATAAGTCTTTAACTCTGAATAGATTTCCGTTATGAAGCCAGCCTTGCATAACATTACTTTGAGCCCATCAAATCATTTTCTGGAAACTGAAATAATCTGTCTTAATAAACAATGATCTAGTTCAAAAATGTTCCTCATTTTGAAAAGACCAGGGGCTACAGATTTTTCTTACATAGTGCATTATGAAAACAAAATCTGTTTCAAAAATCATGTCTGCCTAATAGGTTAGGAACCACTCTCATCATTTGTATTGTGGATTTCCCTTTCATTTCCTCTTTGTAGACATATCCATCTAAACTTCCTCTCAGCTGACACTATCATGTAGACAGGTTCCCAATACAACGTATTTCAAGGCAGTAACTAAGCTACTCAACTACCTCAGATCAGAAAGAGCAATAAGTATTTTCCAAGACTGTGGAACAAAAAACATGCATCAGAATAATTGGAAGAAACTGGTAATGTACCAGATGCAGAAGACCACTTGCTGGAAAAAAAAAATGAATAATATTAAATTAAAAATTATTTCATGATCTGTTCATGAACCTGCCAGGAACATTGCATTTGTGTGATGGATAAATTATTCATTGTGAAATACTTCTTCAGCACCATCTGTGACTAAAGTTCTCCAAGCATTGTACTGTTATTTCACTAAGGACTTAGAATTATTATTTAAAGCCTTTCTCTGTATGAACATCCTATAGTAGAGGCTGCAATAAATATTATAGTAAATACAAACAAATCACTCCAAGCATGAATAAGGTAAAAGAGATAATTGGACCAAAACCATGACTAAATGGTCAACTTTAGGTGTTTAGGTGCAGAAAATCATCAGTGACTGACATTAGAGTCACAACACGCAAAAAAGCTAAAATGGGAGGACACACCTCTCTCTCCTGCTGACACATGCACACTCCTGCCTGCCTTTCCCCTCCACTGATTCTCGTACAAACATGAGGTCTGCTGCTCATGCTGTCTCCTCCCTCTATTCCAGCCTGTTTTCTTCCTTCCACATCATTGCCACCAGGAACTTTGGTCTGTTTCTTCTCTGTGAGATCCTCTTCAGCACAGATGCCTTCATTCTTAATTTTAGTAATGTGTTCATCTGAGCTGGAGGCTACTGCTCCTTCTTGCTTTGTCCCTTGCCTTTCACTTTCCCTGAGCGTAAGAAAAGAGCCCTCGATATCAAATGGGGGAGACAGGGACAACACACTCACCACTAAGTCAATGAACATTCTCCTCTGTCCAACAAGCATTCAGACCACCTTGAGGGGTAATTTCACAGGAATATCCCACGCTGGGCTGGGGAGGAGCAGGAACCACACTTTTCCGTTTCAAGCTTTCTGCAAACAGCTGTCCTAGTTCACAGCATTTTGTTTCCCTTAACACCTGAGCCACTTCTGCCTCCCACTCCAAGGGTGCTGAAATGAAATGTGAAATATGGTTGCTAGTATGTGAAGGTTACTTTAAAACTATTCTTCGTGTATGTGTATATGCATGCACATGAACAAAAGAAATCACCCAAAACCAGCATTTGCATTCAAAAGGGCCAGGCTCACAGAAAATAAGTGTGACACCATTGTGAGTCAACTCCACAGAAAAACTTGGCATTGTTCATTTTTGGCATTGATCATTTTTCTTCTGACAGAACACATCAAATACAGGCTGAAGTCTGCATAATGCACACAATAAGTCCTGGGGAAAAAAAATCTTGTAAAAGAGCTTTTAGAGAGGTGGTTGGAAAGCAAAGAGGCTTTATGTTCTTTGTGCTTGTAGCTCCAAAATGCCTGCTATACACCCAACATTATTTCCCAACACGTCTGCTGGAACATATTTCAGAAAAGTAATGCTTCTTTCTCCACCCTCTCATGAGATTCAAAGCATAATTTTTGAGAACAGCAAAGATTTGCAGATGTTTTAAGACCCACTGTTGCCCTGCTGTTTCCAAATCTGACATAGGTACAAGAACTGCTGTTGCAAAAGCTGTACAGAGCTCACTGAGGTCTAAATCCAGCCAACCAGGGTAGTCATGGCCCCTCAGATGCATCGAGACCCTTTGGGTTGAGACACATCTCAGCTGAACTCTGAATCTGTCTGGGAGCTGGCTGTGGTCCAGCCCAAAAATACATAATAAATTGAGAGAGTTTTGCTTGAAGCTTGGAGTAAAAGTGAGGTCCCATTTGAAGGAACTCCGGATACCTGAGTCAAAGCTGAGTTAAGTATCTGATGGGAAGGATTTCTTTTCTTCACTATCCAGCTTTTCCTATTAATTCATGGGATGACAAACCAGTATCACCTCTTTTTAACATGCGCAGTGGCAGAAAACTGCTCTTCCTCATTGCTAAGCAGGTTGTATTCAGAGGAGAGTTAAAATTCCTGATCTAACAGTTATTCTGGAGAAAAAGTGGCTCAACAAGCCACTGGTTGTGTGATCACACCTGACAAAAACCTCCAACAGCTTTAAATTCCCTGTGAATATTAATCTGAAATTCTTACATAATGCTTAAAAGTTCTTCTATTTAAATTCTGATTTTTCTCTACTCCCTGAAATCAAATTTTTTCTAACAAATCTTCTATTGAGCAAAAGTTTTGGACATTGTTCCTGTAAATTTATTTTTTCTGAGGCTAATCTGAGGAACATAAATTATCTCTTGGTTATGTGCATATTTGTGCAAGAATAACATATTCTCTGTCTCCTATACTGTCTGTGCAAAAATTGCAGTAAACTTGGTACAAGATAGTACTTTAACTAAAACTGGGGTCAAGATTAAATAAATAAATATTTAAATACGTAGAGGAGAAAAATTACCTGTCCTTCCTTTGGTTCCTTACCATAACTAAAATTTTAGAACAGTCACAGAACTGAAAAAAACCCCAAAGTTAAGAACCTAAAGGAGTAAAGAAGTTTGTGAAAGACCTAGAAGTATTTCTTTCATCCTGGCTGCCAGATTTTTTTTCCTCTGATCAGAATTCCTGTAGGGAAGAATAAGATTTGAAGATTTTAGAAAGAAGTAAACATGTTTGTGAGGATGCATAAAACTGAGGGTGATTTTTGATAGGATTATTCTAAGCAAGGATTGAAGAGTTCTACTTTCAGAAATGAAGGTACTTCAATAAATATAATGCAATGTTTACCAGTTCCTTGATCCATAGAGTATTTATGAGCAAGATATTTGAGATATCCCATTGTGCTGGGATGGGCCAGGAGAGGGTTAATTTTTGCAGTAGGTGGGAGGAGCATGGCGAGGACCAAGGCGTTATTTTGCACCACCCCACACCATAAGCAGAGGGTGGGGGGAGAAGGGGTCCCATCTGGCCAGGTCAGTGGTGCAGTGCCGGGGACTGCGTGTTGAGCCCTCACCTGGGAATCATCTGCTTCTGTTGCGTGCTGTTATTCATATTGCTGCTGTTACCATTCATTTCTTATTTCATTGCTGTCTCTAGCAAACTGTTCTTATCCCAACCCATGTTCTTTAGCTTTTGAGCCCGCAATTCTCCTCTTCATCCCACTGCAGGGAGTGGGGAGGGTAAACAAGTGGCACATTGTTAGAAGGGTTTCAGTGAGAGCACTGAACTGGGGAGTAACGTCCCTAAACCACAACACCCATTTATCTGAATTTAATTAATTGAAACATCTACCATATTAAAGCAGATCTGCCAAAGCACATGGAGAACCTGGCCGAAGTCTGTGTATTAGGATTCATGCCACTCTCTAAAAACGTTTTACATTAAAACCAAGAGTTCGTCTCTGGTTGTTCAGTATACTAAATTATAGCGTACATAAGGAACCAATGTACAATATACATGCTGCTAATGTACATGTTTCAATTAGATGAAAATAACCTTTTCCTAGCCTCATCATTGTAAATACTGCATTTCAAATATGCAGTAAAGGTGAGGGGGTTTTCCTCTTTAAAAGTGAGCATGAGATGTTGAAAAGGAGACATGTTTTTTCACCTAGAAGGGTCTATGCTAGCTTTTGAACATTAAAAAAAAAAATTCTATGAGACAAAAAACCCCAGTCTTTTCACATTCTCATATTTCTCCGGGAAGACATCAACATTTTTTTCTGCCCAAACTCAGCTGCATTGCTGTCTCATAGGCCATGCTCTAGTCAGTTCCTGCTGAACTTACAGCATATCCCAACTACATTTTAACCAAGTAGGAATTTCTGAGGCAGAGCAATAGCTTTTCTGATGATGAAACACAAAATCTTGGTCAGTTGTCTTCTGGAGATATGTGTTTACAGCATAAAGAAACATTTTTCAGAGGAAGTTCCATAACTCATCACTCAGAAAAAAGGTCCAACACAAAGATTCAGATAGCAGATTTTATTACGGAGGCCACCTCAGACCTGACACTGATGGGAATTGCCAACTACTGCTTCTCCATATTTTGAACATAAAACTTCTGAAAAAAATATGCACTGTCGTGGTATTCAAATACTGATGGTCCCATGATCTTAACTTCTGCAATTTTCATTCTTTCTGATCGGTCTGCAGTTATATCAAGCCATGATTTTTTAAAAGTTATTAGATGGATAGCTCTCCCAAATTTACAGGAAGATACTATCCACTTTTTTATACAAATAATATTAAACTGTTGAACCTGCTGCCTTTGAGCACTACTTTGCAAAGTAGATGACATTTGAATAGGCCCTCACAAAAACTGCTTCTCAAAAAGAAGACCACATTTTATGTGTTCACACAGTATTTCCTTTATTCTTGCTAATAAGAAGGGGATTATTTCATTATCAAATATTCATAAAATGCATGCAGCACTGATAAAGTAGTTTTATGTTCCCAGATATTACAGCATAAAGCAGAATAAAGACTAGCTTGCTGAATTAAATGGAATCCAATCCACTAGTGCAGAGTCCCTAAATATACAACTTTTTTTGTGTGTTACCTCAACCAAAAAGGGATGCCCATGCAGAGGAGAATCAAAGAGACAAAACCAGTTCCAAGTCTGGGAACACTCTTGAACTTCACAGCAAGGTGGTAGCTGGCTCCCCATTGTGACTCTGAGCACTGTCAGGAGCTTTCTCTTGTGGCAGGAGAAATTTTGTAGAATGCAAAATAATAATGTCCTGGTTTGTCAGAAAGAGGACCTGACACAGCACCTGAGAGGGTTTTGCCAGTGATTTACAAAGTGTTTTCAACATCAATTGATGTATAGACAACTTAAAGTTTTCCTGTCAGCTGGAGGCCACCACTTAGCAAGTGGCAGGAACTCACACAGTCAATGCCAGTAGACTCTTTCCTTAATTGCTTTTCCCTGATTCATTAGCTCCAGGGATGCTTCCTCTAATGGGCTCTATGGGCTACAGGATTAAAAACCACTGAGTTTTTAAGAGAAACAGGAGAAGAGCCAAAAGCAGTAGTTTTTTAGCAGCTGATTCCAGCCAAGTTTAATTTCATTTGCCATGCTCATTGTGGTTCAGCAGATGATCCTTGCAGGTGGAGGAGTCACAGCAATGCCAGCAGGTGTTTGTTATCCTTGATGTGCTATCCTCTGGGCTGCTGTCAGTCCACCTGACATGAGCAGGAAGAGGAGGCAGCATTTCGGCCTGAGACAGTCTGAAAGTTTATTTTCGGATTGAGACAACCAGCTATCCATAGTGATGTTATTTATCACCATTATACATTCATGAAATTCATTCCAGGTAAATAAAAGTTTTCAATATTAACACTTGTTAATACTGACATCTTTTCCCAAAGGCCTGTTAGTGACCGCTGTAAGCGAAGAAATGAGTACTATTCAATTAAGAAAATATTTAACTGAGTATCGAAAGTGTGGTTTCCACTGCAATTAAACAAGACAAATCCCCCAAAAAACTCTACCTAAACACCTGAATTGCAACATTTGAAAAGCAGTCCCAATGACTAATAAATTATTGTTGAATTCCTATGGGATTTTTTCCACCCACTTAGAAATCACAGCACCGCTCATATCAATATGATGATTATAAAGAAAAAAAATTAAATCAGAAATAAATAGTAATGTATTTCCAGCATTAATATTTATGGTGTGATTTTTACCTTCCAATTTAGGCACTGAAAATACTGCTGAGTATTTATTCCCACAATATCCTTCCAATTACTAGAAGCAATGAAAAACTGAAGGTTTCTCTGAAGGAAGATGGAGTGATGAAGTCTGCAGCCAAACAACGAAACAAAACTGCCTTGCAAATGTTAGGCTTGTAATGCCATCCTTCTCATCCTGTCTGTACTGCTTGCATTTTGCAACCTGCAGAGATGACTGAATAACACAAGAAGCTATACTAAGACCTTCACATAAAAAGTATTCTTTCATTTCATTGCTGTTCTTTGCTGGGGTTGGGGCTGGAACAGCTTCTTTGGAGCATATTTAGAACTGTTTGCTAACATGTCCTTGTCTTGGCCCAACCCACAGAAAAGACCAGGCTGCTAAAAGCAAGGAGGCAAAAGCAGTGTTTTCTGTAGCAATTAAAGAATGTTCTTCACCACACAAAGCTACATAGGGTCCCACAGGGCAATCAGGCAGATACAAGGATTGTCATCATGGTCAATCCCTCACCCCATAGCAAAATCTGGGAACACACCTGCATGTCAGTGGCCCTATTTACAATACATGGTAGGGTCTTAACCCAGCCAGACCCAAGACAGGGCTGCAATCAGAAAGGCCATGCTGATAATTTGCTCCTGAGCAGTGGATGGCCTCTGACATACCTCTGGGTCATTACTAGCAGCATCCTCAGACTCTGTTCTGGAGACCATGAGCAACCTGATCATAGGACACAGGCAGTTTAGAAGAGGTGAAGGCAAGAAGGGACAGGAACAACACATTTATCCCTACTTATGGAATGGAAAGCACAAGAGAATGATGAAAGAGTACAGTGCATTTAGTGACCCTGCTTTGTTGCATTAAAATCTATGTTGAAAACTGTTTCTCTGCTTCAGTCAACAATGTGCCAGCAGTGAAGGGAAACATCAAAAACATTATGAAAACAATGAAGTTTGCACCTCTTGTCTCACTACATGCTTATGCTCTGAGTTCCGTGGCACATGACCTGTTGTCCTACAGCATGAGCACGGCCAGCTTAATATGCTGGCACCGCCAACAGCTACGGTCACATAGATACAGTGCTGAAAGTTATAGGGAGACCACACAAGAAAAATCTTAGCCTAGAATTAGTATGCTTGGAACTTTCTCCAGTTGCACTCTGTTTACAAACAATTTAAGATAACGCTAAAAATATTCCAGCTGATTCACTGTACATAATTATGAATGGTCCAATCATCCCTAACAAAATTACACTGTGTTGTTTTGGAAAGTTTCACTTTCCACAAAATTGTAGACTGATTCTTTAGTCCTGTCAAAAATAATATAATCTCACAGTACTTGCATCTGATTTTTTATAGTCCATTTTGATTCTTTTCAGAATATAAAAATATACTTTCTTTATTTCTACTCCTAGACTTTATTTTTTTATTTAGTTTCTGTCCTAATACCTAGAATCATATTAGCATATTCAACCTCTTTTTTTTTTTAATACACACCGTATAGGGTAAGACAGTGCTAGAATCTTAAAAATAAGTACCAAAAGTTCCTGGTTTTTTTAATGGGCAATGGCAGCCTCTGATAAACTATAATAGTAAACTGATTAAGCAGTACTCCAGCAGTACTGTAAAGCATTTTTACTGTCTTTTTAGATCCAGGCAAAAAATTCTTTCTAGTTGATCTTACTATATTCCTAATAACAACAATTAAGTGTTCGGTTAAAGGATAACAAAAAATCCACCATGCATAATTAAAATAAGCAAAACACAATTTCTTAAAAGCACAATATGTAGTGCATACAATAGATATGTAATATAGTTTTCATCTTCATGCTGTACTTTTAAATAGAAATGAGTTGTAATAATGCTGTTCCATTTTCAGGAGGATCTTCCTTTCTCTCAAGTGTGCTGACAATTACTTTTTCCTTTTGAGCTAATGAGTGGAATGAATCCAATGACTAATATAAAACAACCTGTGAATCCTTTCAAGAGTTATAGTCTTTGATAAAAGAGCATGAATACACATTTCAGTGCTGATAAAATAAACATTTGGTGACAAAACTCAGTAACAGTATGGGTTGCATTCCCTACTATCTCCTTAGACAGTGTAGCAGATCTGGCTGAGGTGGAGTTAAATTTCCCCATAGCAGTTCTCACAGTGCTGTGTTTTGGAAAGGTGTTGATAACACACCTGTGTTTTGGTACGGCTGGGCAGCATCAGCACTGGCACTTAAACTGTCAGTGCTCACACCCATAGGCTGTGGGCAGGTGAGATCATGGAAAGGGACATAGCCAGAGCAGCCAACCCAAAATGACCCATTTCATGTGATCACTGCTAGATATAAAAGCTAAAAGAAAGGAGGAATGGGGGGAGAAGGCATTTGTTATTTATAACATTCTGCAGCATTTTCTGCAGCAACTGCTACTCAAACTGAAGCCCTGTTCCCCAGAAAGCTGCTGGAGAGTACTTGCTGATAGGAAGTAGAGAATAACATCTTTTGGGGTTTTTTTCCTTTGCCTCCACACACACACAAATTTTTTGCAGTAAACCTCTTTTATTTTGAGCTGGAAAAAACCCCAGTGAGTTATTTTTTACCTCCATCCTGCTGAGGATGGGAGTGACAGAACAGCTTGGTGGACACCTAGCATCCAGTCAGGGTCAACAACCAACAGTCTTTTTTGACACCCAATATGGCACCCAAGGAATTTGAAATAAGGATAGAAAATGGGAGATGTAACAGACATGGGCTGAACAATGTTAGGGAGTGGAATGGTCATGGGCAATTTCTGGTTTTGTATTTGTGGGGAAGGGTTGAGGGGTGGATTCTGTGCCAATTGTCCTCTTTCAGTATTGATGATGTTATTTTGATGGGTGGATTTTATTTTTTTGTTTTAATGTGAAGGAATCTTTTGAAGATTGTGTGATGAATGTAGAGATTAGTGATAGTTATTAAATATGTGAATCACAGAGGCAAGGGGTTTGCAGAACCAGGTTTTGGTAGCGGGGTGGATACAGGGGTGGCTTCCGAGAAGAAGCTTCCCCAATGTCCAAATTTGGTGAATGAGTGTTTTAAGTTTGCTTGAAGAATCACCAACAAGGGTATTGGACTAAACACATTTAATATAAAAGTGAAAGCACAACAAAGTTCATTAGCAAGGTTCACTCTATTACTTACTAGATGGTTAAAGTACAGAGAGAAAAACAAAAAAAAATCCCAAATCAATCAACCCAAAACAAAACAAACCCCACACTAACTGGGTGGTGGGGGAAAGGTAGAGAAAACAATAGGAAAACGTAAGGATAAAAAGGAATATGTAATACCCTCCTGCTGAGTTCAAAGGTTCAGAGTAGACTCCTGTGCTAAACTGAGCCCGGACTTGACCAACAGCTTATGCCCAAATGTCCAACAGCATTTAACTCCATTTAAACTTAACTGCACTTAATCGATAAGTTAAACAACTCAGCAAAGGATTCATATAGGATTTACTCTGTCACAACAGTAACTCACTTACAGGTCTGACTTACTACAAATTTAAAATACTTCAGAATCTAGGAGAATATTCCTAGTACATTTGCTATAGCATATTCACAGACACACGCCCGCAGACGGAATCTGTACAAGGTACATAACTGTGCGAAATTCCCCTCAAATTCACTGATATACTCACTTTGGATGCCTCTACATCTTCTCAGCGGGCAAAGGATTGGGCGTCAAGGAGTTTGGGGGCATCAGCCCAGGATCTATCATTGTTGTTCAGTGATCCTCTAAGCCCAGCGAACTTGAGAGTTCACTAGCTCTGAGAGGTCCCACTCAGAGGGGATTTGTTGACCACAGCCACTGCTCCAGGAGATCTCGCAGGGTCTCACTTTGGACTGCTGTGTATAGGGTCACAAGAGAGTGGTCTTTAGTCAGGAATTTTCCATCCTGGCCGCAATTCAGGTTGATAACTTCCTTTGAAAGTTTGATAAAAAAAATATTATTCCACTTGGGTTGTTATTCAGGCAAGAAAAATAAACTTCCATGACTGTTCATTAAAAAACAGGAGCTCGTTAGACAGCACAAGTTCCTGGTAGCAGACAGGGTTTCTGATAAGCCCAAGAGGGGTTTAGCCCAGGTGCTGTTCATCAAGGCTGAGGCCTAAAGAGCATTTCTCATATCACAGTGTGGCATGGGAGGGAGAGGAGCACCACAACTCCAACAGAGCCTGTGCCAGCTGGCTCCAAGACAGACCTGTTGCTGGCCAAATCTGAGCCCATCAACCATGGTGGCAGCACCTCTGGGCTAATATATTTAAGATGGGGGGAAAGTTATTGTGCAGAAGAAATTGCAGACAAAGAAGAAAAGAGTTAGAAATATGAGAACAACAACTCTGCACACACCACGGTGAGCGCAGAAGGAGGGACACTGGAGCTGAGATTCCCCTGCAGCCCATGATGAAGACTGTGATGTGGCATCTGTGCCCCTGCAGTCCATGGAGGACTCCACACCCCATTAAAGCAGCAACAAATTCCAGCAATAAACTATGCAGATTAAGATCTACTCTCAGATTTACCTCTCATAACATTTTTCACTCCGCCTTTACTTTCATAAAATATGAATAGAAAAGTTGTGGCTGCCTTTGAGTGGGAGATGAAGCAAATCAATCACTTTTCACTCAGCAGAAGAAAAGTAGTCACAACTGAGTGAGGGGTTGTTGATTTATTCCCAACCTTTGCAAGGCAGCAATTATTTGAAGTATTACAAAGACAAGAGGCAGAGAGAAGATTTCTTTTAGGCAGCTGGGGCTTTGCAAGCAGCCTAGACCACAGGACAGTAGAAATTAGGGATTACTGATTAGAGGCTATAACTGGTCATTGCTAATCAGAATATGAAGCAAACTAGCCTTGGGTGGTCTTGACACACCATCTTTCTACAGGGAAGTGCATTTTTCTAGACAGTAGAACTTCTACTGATATAAAAAGCTCGACTTAAGGCATCACAGAGGTTGATACAGAGCACTGTCCCTTGCAGCAGACAGGAAGGAGCAGATATTGTTATTAACTCTTGGAATAATAACTAGATTCATTTGAAATTAATGACTTCCAAAAAATTGAAAAAAACCCAAACCATTTATAAAACATGCTATACCACTGTCAGCAGAGGCAGTCACATCATTTCACATGCTTTGTCCATTGGTCAGTGAGAAATATTGACAAATTTCAAAAACATTTTCCAAATAATTAGGGTAATGATACCAACACATTCTCCATCATTGTATCACATAATTAGTAAGGAGAAATCCATTGGAACTCAAGTCTGATTTCTCTGATGAGGAAGACTGTCCAGTCTCATGGCTAGGTTCACTGCCAGCCAGCAGTTTGTCAGATTACTTTGCTGAAATTACAATCACAGTTTCCAGCTCCAGTTAGCATGATGTGGAATAGCTTGCACCGTGACTTCTGATTCACAGAAAAAAAAACCTGTGATTGTGAGCTGTACTATAAAGTCCTGGGCCTTGTCCTGAATGACTGCTGAAGTCCTCGACATACATACAGGACTCCTGAGGATGTTACCAGGAGACAGCTCTTATTCTTCTGCAACACAGATGTTCTGTGAGATTCAGTTCTCTCTTTTCCACAGAGGTGTTTTATGTATGTCACATCAGAATGAGACTATGTCAGTTCATGGTTGCGTGCTGAATCAATAGTTTCGGAAAGAAGCAGGTACTTTTGATTCTTTCCCTGATCACCAGGATGACTGAGGTACCACAGTATCAACAATAAAACGACATCTGGCAAGGAAATCTCTCAGGACTTCTTTCTGGATATTCATATCCTAGAAAATCCTTTGCATACCTGGACATCAGGAAATATTCTTCAAAGTCTCCATAAAGCTACAGGGACAGATAAGTGAAACTAGTGCTTCTCCTTCCTCTGGCCATCTTTGCCCTTCTTTGAATTATTACAGCCCAATCCCTACTGGCTTGTAAAGATTTTGGGCCAAACAATCACAGTGATAAGGGAAATTGGATTACAAGGGGACATACTCCCTCTGGTATAATAGAGAGGACAAGAATGCTGCAGAGTTACTCCTGGGTAGGTAAATCTTGTCACACATAGATTTTTATCTTCAGGAAGACAAGCTGGCCTTGGAAAACCTCCAAAAATTTTTATATAAATCCTTTACAGCCCACACCTACTAAGTTTAAAAAAAGAAGGGAAAAAAAAGGAAAAAAAAACGAAACCAAAACAAAACAAAAACAAAACCACATCATTAGAAGCAAGAAAGAGAGGTTATGAGCAGTTCTTTCTCTGTTGAACCTGAAATGTAAGCCAATAATAACCCAAATTATTTCGGGAGCTTTCAAGATAATTTTTCTATTTTTTCCACCTATATTAAAATGAACCCATGTGCTCAACTGTGCCTAATCAAAAATAGTTACTATGGTTACAGAAGAGTTTTTCTAAATGTAGTACAGTATATTAAATAATCAGCCAAAATGACTATGTATAAACTGAAGGCAGGTGGGCAAGCCATTTAAAAATATCAAGTAAACAGAATAAAACCTCAGTAAAAATAATTCCTCAATATTTATGCCATCACTTTTATTACATTGTAAATAAGAACATAGTACTGGGGAAAGAGGGAGTGAAAGTAAATACTTGAGAAATCATCCATTTAACATTTTTGATACTAGTTACAAAGGAGCTAGCTAAAAGATAATGTATAGAGATAAACAAATTAATATACACTCTGAGACATAACTCAGTGAAACTACTCTTTACAGAGAGTGTTGCTTGAGACATCTAAGAACATTATTAATCAATTCAAGTATATTTATTCACAGACAGAGAAAAGAAAACAAACCAGATGAACTACATTTCACATGCAAGACCCTGTAAAGGTCAGCAGTTTCCTTTTAGATGAACCTTTCCTTTTCCATAAGGGAGAACAAAATCTGCATTCATAACAAAAGAATGACGATTATTTACAGAAATAAAACTTTGTTAAAAACTGACAAACAAAATGGACTTGCTTAAGAGAGTACTTCCCTACCCTCTCACCTTCCGTCTTTTTCTTTGTTTACAACTTAGATTTTGTATTGTGTGAGGGACTTCTGCTATTTCCCTGAAAGGACCTAGTAATTGACAGAAAACAACCACATTGTGAAACAAGCTTTCTAAAAACTTGTTCAGTACTCTGGGATTAGAGATTAATAGGAGCAAAAAGTGTTAATAACTTGCTTTGAAAAAAGAAGGTAGAAAGCAGTCCACTCTGCCAACGTTGGTGAGAACTGTGGAGCGTAAGAGAAGCCCTTTACCTATATCTACCATAAAAAAAAAAAATGCAAGCTAGTAACAGGGAGAGTCCCTCTCTTCCCCTGAGCCTCCTAATAAATAGAAATTACTTCTCATGGGTAACAGGTGTAACGAGGGGAGGCAGCTATGGATTTGAGAATAGATGATTTCCAACAACTCGCCTTTCATGGGTGAGTAGGAGAATCTAACCCTTGACAGTACCCCTGAAGAATGTTTTTCCTTGCTCATATGAATTGGTGCCTAAAAACAGCGAGTGATTGACCTCTCCTGTGTCAAGAAGTCGAGTTTGAGGGGGCTCTCAGCCAGCAGAGAAGGTTTACCATGCTTAAGGGCCAGTGCTGGAACAACTTAATGTTATCCTTGCTCAGAAGAGCACTCAGTTGAGTTGACTTCTACCTTCAGGTTTATCTGCCTGGTGCTCCCCAACTGGATCCCTTCTCATTCTTGATACATAACATGAAGAGCATCTCTGTGAGCTGGATCAACATCTGCTATGCTGCAGGAGAAAAATGGAGACCTCTAAATTGTAAGGCAATTCAAGGAATCCAGAATTCCAGAGGACCGTGGTCGCTCAGTACTCGCTGTCAGGAATTGAAATAATGTAGGCTTCTTCTAGCAGCAGTAACAGTGCTTGTTCAGGTGTTGGGTCACATCCTGCCATTCACATTGGAAATCCTTGCTTTAAGGCCTCAGTCTGACAAGTAGTCCTGCAGGAAAAAAAAAATTGCAAAACCTGATTGACTAACCAGGAAACCCACAGATAGTAGATTATAAACAGTACAAAGACGAGGATCCTGCATGATGGGGCACACAGACTGTAAATTAGATAGGCACAATTATCTTTGAGTAAATACATTGTAACAGGACAACAAATATTCCACAGTGTTACATAACTGATTTTCTAAAATACATAGATGTTAGGTCAACTATACATCTATTAAGTTATCTTTCTAGATGAAGCAGAGAAAGGCTACAAACTGTGAGATTTTGTTACTTTACAACTGGAACTGGCTGTAAGAAAGGTAGACGACAGCTGAAGAAAGTTCTCCGGCCAAAGATCAGGACCAATAACAGACACAAGGTTACACAAAATGGAGGAAGAAAACCTAGATGAGAGGACTATCAGAGCCTCAACTTTCCTATCATTCTACAGAAATTTGGTGAAGCTGGGTTTTATAATACCTTCAAAACATCTGCTTAAAACGTGGGAGAAAAGCCTGAATACTACACGGTAGTAGAACTAAAGCAGCTGTGTTTACTAGATGAGTATTTAAAATGAAACTTTTAACGCAAAAATCTAAATTAGAGAAGTTCTAGTTGTTCCAGAGACATTAGAAAGAAAGGAACTGTAAACCTATTAATTATTTTCAGCACAAATTATACGGAAGGTGACAGTATCAGTACTGTTATTTGTTTCCTGGTTCTTTTGAAAGCAACAACAGATAATAATTGGCAACCAATTGATTATCTTATTTTTAGTGCTGGAAGGAATTAATGGGCTGAAGACAAAGGGCAGTTGATTTGCAGGTAAGAAGCTCATGTTATTCTCCCTATCATAAAAAAACTCAAACAGAAAGCCCCAGCAACAAAAAACAAACAAATTAAAAACCACTGAGATGTTATGCATATTTTGTAGGGTGAGATACTAAAAGAAGTTTTCTTCTAAATGAAATTATTTCAACATATTTGGAAATCACTTTTGTACTTAATGAGGTGGAACTCCATATGAAAGGCTGTATTTTTTACTTGAGGGTCATGTTGTAAAACTTGGGTGCTTGCCCAGATGGTATTTACAGTATTATCATTAGAGCTGAAACTTACTTTTTTTTTCCTCTTTTTTTTGTAGGCATGGTGCTACCAGCAGCACCAAAAGTAGTGACTGTTACCATTATTGACCATATCTGTTTTCTCTCTCTCTGTTGCTTCCTGTGCAGTTTGAAATATCTTACACATTTTTGGTAATACAACATGGGGAAATTCCCACTGGGAAATCCTTACCCGAAAAAAATTTAGGCCACAGTCTAATCAGTCCAATGCCCTGAGGCTACACATGGTATTCCTAACCAGAGCTATCAATTTCAGATCACAGCTAAAATTCTTTGAATTCATTTACTATTAAAAGCAGCAGTGTCCTGATGTTGTCGTGCTAGATTTTAGTAATGTCCTAAGATTTGGGGAACTACAGACCAGCCAGTCTCATTGATGTGCCAGGCAAGATCATGTAACTTATTGTCCTGGAAACTATGCTGAGGCACGTGGAAAACAAAGCTGTGATAGGTAACAGCCAACATGGCTTTACTAAGGGCAAATCATGCCTGACAAGTCTGGTCACCTTCAATCACAGAGCTGCAGCTTTGGTGGACAGGGACAGAGCTACTGACATGCCCTACCTGGACTTACACAAAGTGTTTGACTCTGTCCCACACAGCATCCTCGTCTCTGAATTGGAGAGGACGTGGGTTTGAGGGATGGACCCTGGGTGGATCAAGAGCTGGCTGGATGAGCACTCACAAAGAGTTGTGCTCAAGGGCTCATGTGGAGACCAGCGGCGAGTGGTGTCCCTGCGGGGTCAGTGCTGGGGCCGATACTGCTCAACATCTTTGCCAGGGCCGTGGACAGTGGGATCAAGGGCACCTCAGCAGCTTCACTGACACCACCAGGCTGTGTGGGGCAGTCGACATGCTGCAGGGAAGGGATGGCATCCAGAGGGACCTGGACAGGCTCGAGAGATGGGCCAGGGACCTCCTGGAGGTCAGCAAAGTGAAGTGCAAGGTCCTACCCCTGGGTCATGGCAGTCCCAGACACACCAACAGCTTGGGCAGAGAAGTGGTTGAGAGCAGCCCTGTGGTGAAAGACTGTGGGGTGATGGTTCATGGAAAACTCAACATTAACCAGCCCGGAAAGCCAAGGAACTCCTGGGCTTCATCCAAAGGAGCGTGGCCAGCTGGGCAAGGGAGGGCATTCTGCCCCTCTGCTCTGGGGAGAGCCCACCCGGAGTGCTGCATCAGCTCTGGTGCCCCTGATGTAAGAAGGACAAGGAACTGCTGGGCAGGTCCAGAGGAGGCCATGAAGCTGATAAGAGGACTGGAGCACCTTCCCTATGAAGTCAGGCTGAGAAAGTTGTGGCTGTTGAGCCTGGAGAAGTTTCTGTGGGGATCTCGTAACAACCTTCAGTATCTGAAGGGGCCTACAGGGAAGCCCGAGAGGGACTGTTCATCAGGAACCGCAGTGGGGACAAGGGGGAATGGGCTCACACTGAAGCTGGGGAAATTCAGGTTTTGTATTAGGAAGAAATTCTTTGCTGTGAGGGTGGTGAGACACTGGAACAGGTTGCCCAGGGAGGTTGTGGATGCCCCAACCCTGGCAGTGTTCAAGGCCATGTTGGATAAGGCCTTGAGACATCTTGTTGGGTGAGAGGTGCCCCTGCCCATGGGAGCAGGGATTGGGACTAGATGGTCTTTAAGGTTTCTTCCAACCCTTGACATTCTATGATTGCATGATTAGGTGACCTCATTTCTAGCAAGCAATCCTACATTTTGCTCCTTGGTTAATTTTTCATAACTCTCTATTTCTACCAATGTGTGATATAGGCAAATATTTAAAGAATTTGTCTTCCAAAGCTGCTTAGCATTGACTTATTTACAGTGGTGCATGAATTTCTCAAACAGCAAAAATGCAATGTGCTCTGTAAGTTAAACTGTCTTGGGCTGGTCACCAAATTAGACAGAAAAGCTGGTTTAGACCTAACAATAACTTTAATTTCTGTAGTCCGTGAATGGTGATGACATCCTGTTCATTTTGCAAGGCGAACTGTGGTTTTGTAAAGCAAAAACTCCAGTAGCCTGTATGGAAATGAGCCTAAGTGGGAAGCAAAATAATGAGTATTACTTATTGCTCATGGTCCAGAGCTCAACATCAGTATGAGGAAGAATGGAGAGCAGGATGAGCAATCTTTCTCAACCTCTTTATCCATCTTCTAGGATGCAGAAATCATCCTCTTCAAGAGCCCAGGGTCTCCACCCTCATGATCTTGACCAAACTAAGACAGAAAGCAGGTTCTCCATAACATTGCTACCACCCTTAGGATCGACATGAATAATATTTCAAATGTGGAAAAATTATTCCTCACTTTTTCCTTTCCCACATTTCATTGCTTCTCTCCTGCTATTTAATAAGAGCCTTGCTCTGGCTGTGTTGTGTTCTCTGTAGCACTGCTGTGAGTTTCTGACCAGAAAGACAAAAGCAAGCCTTTAAGCAGCCTGCTACTGAAAAGGGTTTGACAAATCTTTGAATAGTTCGCTTTGCATGTTGTGCTAGTCTTTCCCAGCAATCTTGCTGCTGGCAGAACACTGAAAGACTAATCTTCACTGTGTTTGCACTCAAGGTTTAAGATATTACCACCCCCCACTGTTTGGCCTGTCCCTTTACCAGAGGTTTCTTCCCACACAGCAGGGATAGTTGAAGAGATCTGTGTATGTATCCTAGCCTGCTTTCTTTGCTTAAACTGATGATAAAAATGGGTCAGAGCTGGAACATCAGACTGTGATTCAGGGAGGAGGTAAGATGCAAGTGCCCATTTGCTTCTGACTCAAAAAGAGTCAGGGAAGATAACTGAGGAAAACACCTTTGATTGCCACAGAAAACAGCACAGCTAATCTGAGATAGCCAACTGGTAAAGACATCTTTTCTTTATTTTGTGGGTGATTTTCTCATTCTGTTTTCCAGGATCCAGTTCATTTAAATCAACTTCTTTTTTATGCAAAAACCTTTTGGTTTTACTTTAATACTGTATTAAGCCCTGTCAAATTATCGGTTTGTTTTTCCATAATAAAATTAATTTCTGCAGAAAATAAGTCATAGTGACTTAAAAACAAAAATCTAAGTAACCTAAAATGTAATAAAAGAATAAGAGAGAGGCATTGCAGCTTGTAACAAAGCTTTTCATGGCAGGAAAAGATGTTTTCATCAAAAAAGTAATTCTCAGAAAGATATTTTCTTATTTCTTATAAGGAGTCAAAGGGAAGTTTTCCATGATAGAAAGGGTCCTCTCTTCTCAGAAAAAAATCCTCATTTTCAATTGTTATTCAAAAGGTGTTTGTCTGGCCTTTTCAGGGAATATCTTTATAGGCTCTCTCCTTCAAGGATGTTTGCAGTGTTACACAGCTCGTTATCTCACTTGGTTGTTGGCCTACAGAGAGCACAGTCAAGCACCACAGAGCAGCATTCTGCCAGCCTGGCCTGCCTAAAACAAGACATTGACATTTGATTTCAATAACTGAATTTTAACTAGCCCATAGAAACATATACTTAGCACATCCCACAATACAATATTTTAACAAGGAATCAAGGAAAGGGGTGGAGCAAGGATTTCTGTAGAGATTACACAAGTCCGGAAATGCAGGTGGTGATATCACTGCACTGAATCTTCCTCCCACAAATCATCAGGTTTGCTCATTCCATAGGAGTGAGCACGCTTTTCTCTGTTACATCTAAGCAGGGTCGATGGGTGGAAAGCTGATGACTGTTGAGTTGATTGGTATTCTCCTTGCATAAACTTCAATACATTCCCTTGCATTTTACACTGTATGTAAATTTACTGTCTTGGTCCTAAATTGGTTGCCCAGAAACAGAAAAGAAACCAATTGACAGCTGTCCATTTCAAAATTCTTTGTATGACTATTACAGTGCAAATGGTCATGCAGTTGTAAAAACAATGATGGGCCAAATATCACAGTAATTAGGAACACATCCCAAAAAAATATGTGTTAATATAAAGGATCACACCTTTGCCTTAGCAAATATAAGTAGAAATATTTTTAATTGTCTTTGAGACTGAAATATTATATCCTGAAATCTTTCAGAGCTAATTTACAATGAAGCAATAAAATGTCTCTTCCTCCTGCCGAGTTTTCCCTCCATTTCAAAATGTTCTCACTCACCTTTTCCTCTCCTGAGCTTATGGAGCACACTTTTGAGAATTTGAGGCTCTGTGGTACTGTTTTGGAGTTGTTTTGCCCAGCCAAAAAAAGGAACTGGATGCATAGTGACCACACACATTGAACATAGCAAATGTGACTTACAGGAAAACACCTCCAAATTCTCACCTGCATTCACATTTCTCAGCAGGAGGGTGATATAGGGTATGGCAATGTGTGAGGCTCTACAAGGAATTTAACAGCAGTGCTTTCTAGCCCATTCATATAATTTTAGATGTGTTTGTTTGTCTTCTTTTTGTCTCCAAGATAACAGCCTGAAAAAGAAAATACTTGAGGAAAAATATTTATTTACTGGGGAACATAATAGTTTCAGTATACATAAGCTCAAAATAATGTCCAGTTTCATTGGAAATGTTCTGTAGAATTACAGTGTCTCTACTTTTTTTGAATTAGTGTTTGTGTTGATGCTTTCTGTACAGAAAAAAAAAAAAGTAGGTAATGAACAAAAATAAAATCATCTGCTGGATGTGATAATCACCTTATATTACTTCCCCTGACTTGTTTTTGCTTCTGTTTCCTGTGCATATTGAACTGCCCTTTTGATGTGATTGTGGTCTTACATTAGTTTCATGCCTTTTTCAGACTCAGGGATATTACCACTCTACTGGAAAAAGTAAGACTGTAATCAGGTTTTCCATATTTCTTTACAGGACAATCGTCATAAAGGATTTGTTGTCTTTATATTTCATAGTTTTCTTTCTTGGTCAATATGCACTGTGATTGGTACCTTTATGCTCTGTCCTACTTGGCTGATCTCCATTGATGATATTACATATGGATGACTTTTTTTGCTAAAATAAGTAATAAAATTAGGCAAAGACAACAGAAAACCACATTGTAACCCTTGCCAGCATAGCTAGAGTTGATGCTTTTGGAAGTCACTTATAAAATCCTTGGTGGACTTTTAAGTCCCTTATAAGTGAAACAACAAATGTCAAAGCTACTTCTGCAATAAGTAAAATATTTCAAATGCCAGTAAGCAGAAATGTTATTAATCTGCTATCCTACCAAGAAAATAACAAGAATTCTAGAGGCTGACTAAGTAAATCACATACAACTAGCATATAGGTTAAACCATTTGGAGAGACATAAAAGTATGTAGCATATGGATTTAAATTTCTCTGGCTGCGAAAGAGAACATGTGATACTTTACGCCTATAAACATTTCTATTACAGAGCTGATGTGTATGTAGAAGATTTACTCTTCTTGACCTGTAACTGCCCTGAGACACATAATTTACAGAAGAGATTTAAGAGACCTATACACATTGAAAAAAATTTAATAGTTACTTAATATAAAAAGTATTTTTTAAGTGGGTGTGTGTCACTATTCTCTTAATATCTGACTGGGGGCAGTCAGATATTAAGATCAAAATCATGTATATTGGCATTGTTCATCTGTATTCCTGAAGGGTGTCCTATTTTGATTTTAGTAAGAATTTAGGTTCAAATTTTGTTTTAACTGTACAGCCTTAACAATTGAACAAGGCATTTAAGGAGGGACAAAAGCTGCATGTGAGCAACCAGGATCCAGAGCACCATCGCCCCTACATATTTTCCTGAACTCCCTTGGGCCCAGGCCATGGAGGAGAGAGGACTTGGGCCCTGCACTGTTCTGCCAAATCTTGTCCTCCTGGCATCCCTGTCCAAAACTAAACATAGATGGGAAGATCTGAAATGTTTCCATCTTCAGAGACTCTCCCAGAACAAAATAAGTTGGGTCTTTTGCACAGTGTAGCATTGAGTTTTCTCAGAGCTTTTTCTTTCTCCCAGAAAATCCTCCAAAAATGGCCATGAAGTTGTCTTACTTTCCTAATATATTGCATTGAACTTCAAGGCTTCTCTTGCGGGGATTTTTCTGGAAGAAGTACGCTGTGGGAGTTTGTTCCACTGTGGGGTTTTTTCCTGGATTTCAGAGAGACAGTTTTCAAATACCGCCCAATACTACAGCAGAGAGATGCTTCATTCCTTAAGCTATTATGCTATGTCCATAGAACCTGCGTGAGAAATGTACAAATTCCAGTCACTTCTTTTCTAAAAACTTAATTCTTTGACATTCTACTCTCCTATGCTGTTGCTATAGTTGACTTTTCCCTTTAACTCTAGTCTAGCGAAAATGTTTTTAAAAACCCTTGTCACAGAAGGGCTGTTTAACTTTAGATTACGTTTTCAACGTCTCCTATTTATTCTTTTAATTGCCTCTCTAGTTCCAGATTGTTTACAAGCAAAATGACACTGCTTTTCCTTCTCTGTCCACCTTGGTGAGAGATGTAAACGCTTGGACCACTCACTCTTCTAAAACACTGATGGTTTAGAGACAATTTATCCCATATATTAACATTAAAGTAACCAATCAGTCCGAGCAGATTTTAGCATGCAAGTGTTATTTACTGTAAACTAAGCTTGCAAAAAACTATTAAATTAATTGGCATTCTGTGTCTTTCAGTGCACTTTTTCTATTTCTCATTATTTTTTGAAAATATTTTTAAGCAAAATCCATTGGGAGCTTTTTGCCTTCAGCTGTCTGAAAGTCAAGACTGTACATTTATTTCTGCTGGCACTTTTTCCATTGTCCTGCTCAGACAGTGCCCTGAACATCAGAGAAATATTATTTTTATAGGGAATTCAACATTTTTAGAAAACATGTTTGGTCCAGGGAGGGCTTTAAATAAAACAATTAGAGAAAGGGAGAGAAAGTGTTGCTAAACACAGGAGTTTTTATTCCAGGTTTATAAAAGTCATTTTCTTCCCCCCTTTCCCTAAGGAATGGCTCACAGTTCAAACAAGAGAATCAAAAAACAGCCAGTTTGTAGGCTTGTTTTTCAACCTCATGGAGATGGACAAGTCTGTAGGCATTTTGAAGCAAACATAGAGAGCCATAATCCAGACTTCTGATTTCTAGCAAACAGACATTCTTGTGCACTTCTTTGCATCCCTGATGGAACTTCTGGCGTATTTCTTCAGCAAGGGTTTGTCAGCTCTTGACTGGAATAGGTTGCCAATTTCTGCCCTGAAGAAAAAATAGTGTTGTGTCTGAGGCATATAATTTTTAAAAATCATTTACAAAGTATGTACTTCTGCATCGAATATCAGCAAGACACTTTTCAGCCCTTCTGCCTTTCCCCTAAGAGCTGACTGACCCCTGAGAGGTGAGGATATAAACTGATTCTTCAACAATTCAGAGGAGAAATTTCACCCATCAGAAAGACTGGTGGCGGGGCATGGTGCAAGTCCTGTTTCACAGCACAAAGCCTGCCTGCCACAAATTCCCTCCTTGGATGGGAGCATAGATCAACTTGTGCAATGGCCCAGGCCACAGGCTATGAGCTGCCTGTTGCCTGCCTTGAGCTGCCTCATTGCTAGTTTTAAATATCTTTCATTTTACATTGCAGTGTTCATGACATGCCCTGATTCTGCTCCCAGTGAAGTTCAGAACAGCTTCATAATTGATTTAGTACAAGTAGAATGAGGTCCTGAATCTTTTAAATTGTAAATTCTGTTAGTCAGATGAGTAGTTTTATAGTGTATGAATTATCCATCCAAATACACATTGGATCCTCAAAGCAGTTTTATCCATTAAGCCATCTTTAGTTACAAAGTTAGTGTAATAAGTTTCATCTCACCCAAATTCTGGACTCACCCTAATGATCAGCAGTAGGAGAAAACATGGAGGGTAAAAGATTGACTTTGACTAGATGCATTAACCTCTTTGAAATTTTAATTTGAACTGTTTAGTGATTATGTGCATAACCTCTCTCTGTTCCTTCTGTGCTATATTGCTTTCTCATTTTTCAAAGCTTTACCCAAATTGCCTTCACACGAGTAGCTGGAGGGAAAACTTGTAATTGCTCTCATCTTCAGATAATCCTACCCTTTAAAGAGAATCACAACAGTTGCATCCCTCTTCTGTGTCTCGAGTTAATGAAATGGAAGAGTATACTCGAGAATTCTCCAGCAACAGTCACACCTTCCCTTTTATAAATCAAGGGACACTCATGAGAACTGCCCCATATGTTATGCCCTTTATAATTCCCTGAAGTACTCCACATCCGCCTGCAAGTTCTCTGGCTGGTCCATCTCCTTCACACCAGATTCAAATTTATACAAATTTTTAAGAGTTGAATCCTTCAAGATTTGCATAACTTCCAAGCTGTCTGGTCTGAATGGTCCATTCATTCCTGTTGATAAAGAATAAATACTGCTAAGCACAGTAGAAGTCTGCAGCTTTCAGTCTATGTAACAAACTAAGGTGAATAAAAAGGAAAGATCAGCCTCGTAATTAGAGATCCAGGATTGTATCAATAATCAAGGAGTAATACACTACAAGAGCTCGCACAGAACCGATGTGTCTGTTTAGGAAAAGTGGTGTATTTCTTCCACTGGCCAGTGCCGCGGGAGCTTTCTCCCCTGCAGGAGGAAGCTGCTAGTACAGCTGCATGGTAGCCATGTTTCTGTACCATCCTGCTGCTGGGGAAGCAGTGAGCAGTCCTTCCGTGGTGACAGATGCTCAGCAAGGGTGCAGGGAGGCTGGTCTAGGTTCCTAAGGAGCGAAGCTCCCGGACAGTCTTGTCCATCTGGCCCTGGCCTGCAGTCAGTGCTCGCCCCTCCTTCCAGGGCAGCAGGCAGAGGCGACCCCCCCAACACTTCAAACAGCACCAGGCATGTTTCACAGAGGCACTCTCTGCAGAAGTCTAAGAGCACCCATATTCTTTCACTGAACTTCTCAACGTGATAGCTCTTCCTTGAAACTTACAGAAGGACTGACTTTCATGTCACTGCCTTTGTACAGCTCAGTGACAGTTCCAATGAAATCAGTGATGATCCCTTTCTACAGAACCAAAATCATGAAGGTTAGCATTAGTTTTCTCGGGTCTCCCTGCAGCAAAGCATTCCATCCTAACAAAGAAAAGGATATATTTCATCCTTAAGGAAAGTAGACTGAGCCTTTTAAAATTTATAATGCAAGTTTTCCCTGATAGAACACCACAAGGGTTTCAGGATTAAATGTTACTTTTAAGTACATAAATTGCCACATGACATGTCCCAGGATTCTGACTTACCCTACTGTTTGTCAGTGATACTGTGCTGCTAATAACAGGGAAAAAAATCATTGTTTCTAGCTTCTGTCAGGCAGTTAATTTTCATTTGTAAAAGGCAATTGATACATTTTGATGCTACCATGTTCAGTTATTTGCAATGTGCATATGACTTTGCAAGTCATATGCAACCTTTGCATTCAGACTTTCCCTTGCAACCTGAGTGTTTCTATGACAAACAAGCAAAAATCCAAAGAAGCTTGATAAGAGTGCAGAGGGTGTTCTTTTTAATTACTGTTTTACTTGTCTCCTTGATCTCACTGAATAAAATAAAATTAACAATTCACTCTCTGTTATAGTTTAATTAACACAGACCCTAGAGTATCCACACATTTAAATTAGATTCATCTCTTCATCACTTAACCATAGTTAGGCCTTGAGAGAAGAGAGGACTTCCTGATACAATATTCTAGGCATGCTGACTCAGGAGGACTGACTTCTGGCTAGATACCAGAACCAAGTCAGGTTTCCAGCTCCAAGCACTCTGCAGCTGCTGCAAACACTGCAACCTGCTCTAAGCAATTTGTTGTTTAAGAATTGAGGGATGAGGATCTTTGGAAGAGAGCTCTCAAGACCATCCAAACAAACACATAAACACAGACACTAACAGTAAAAGATGTTCACATCTCAAGAAGCCTGTGAACTGTGTAGCTTAGAATGAATGCTGGAGAACAGTGATACAGCTGATAAGCAGGAAAACAGAACAGCAGCTCACCAGCATAATGTTTTATTTTCTGCCATTCTTTCTTTTTACCTCCCAAACAGGACTCGGAGCATCCATGAGTGTGTGACCAGAAATCTGACTCTGACATTTTATTCACTTCTTGCTTGGCTGTTGTTTGAGTGGAGGAATGGGAAGGGAACACTGCTGCCTGCTCTCTCAACTTTTCTCCTCTATTAGCACTATTTCCTTTATTGGAAATTGCCTGGAGGACACATTTGAATACCTGGTAGCTAACCAGGAGAGGGACATAAAGATAATTTATTTGCCAATAGAAGGAAGAAAGAGACATGTTGGAAGTGAAGTGAAAAAAGTGTCCAACAAAGTGTTTGCAAGAAACACTCAGTAGAAAAAGAGTGAAAACAGCTAGAAAATATAACGTCATTATAGAACTCATCTGGGAGCATAGATCTGCTAATGAAAAGTACAGATGGTATAATATTAGAAGTCATTATTAATACAGGAATATTGAAATATCATGCAGAAATTACTACATGACCTCAAGGGATAATTCAGTCTGATTAAATGAAATCATACAAGGTGCAAAATAATGTAAATGTAAGAAATTCCTAGAACTTCTTTTATAACCACTCAGATGATCGTTTTGAAATTAAAAAGGCATGATAGTTAGTGCCAGACTCTATAATACCATCAGTGAAACACAGCCACTAAACAAAGGGAGTGTTTTCCTAGAATACAAGAGAAAATATTTTGTGACAGAACTATTAGTGCCGTTGTAGCAGATATTAGCTGCAGCACTTCTTGAATTCTACCTATAGTGTTGTCATGAAAGTGAAGATTAACTCAGGGTATGAAAGGGACTGTGAAAGGCTGCCAGTATGCAGATAAGACTAAATGAGTCTGGACCACTTGATCTGCTAGACTCAAGGATGAGAAAAAAAGGCAACTGATGTCTGTCAATAGGTTGGTAAACCAAAGTGAAAGACAAGAGTGATCTGAGAGGGAAGATGAAGCTGTCATTAGGGCATGGGTAAAATTGCCATGGATAAGAGCAATTTCACCACAGGAAGAGGGGTGCAAAACTGCACCCAGTTCAATGTGTGAGCAAGTATCTTGATAACCAGCAGAAAAAGTGATGGCAATCAGATGAAGTCCCCAGTGACTGGAAAAGGGGAAATATTGTACCCATATTTTAAAAAGGTAGAAATGAGGATCCTGGAAACTACCAGCATGTCAGCCTCACTCACCTCTGTGCCTGGGAGGATCACAGAACAGACAGAACTCATAGAAGCTGTGCTAAGGCACATGGAGGTCAGGGAGGTGATTTGAGACAGCCAGCACAGCTCCACCAAGGGGAAATCCTGTCTGACCAACCCAGTCTGTGGCCTATGGCAGAGGGAACACATCAATGGACAAGGCAAGGACTGCAACTGTCATTCATCTGGACTTCTATAAAGCCTTTAACACAGCCCCCCACAACATCCTTCTCTCCAAATTGGAGAGAGTTGGATCTCATGGGTGTACTGTTTGGTGGATGAGGAATTGGTTGGATGGAGCACCCAGAGAATAGTCCTCAATGGCTCAATGTCCAGGTGGAGATCAGTGACAAGTGGTGTCCATCAGGGGTCCATACTGTGACCAGGACTGTTTAATAGGCCATGGGACCAAGTGCAACCTCAGCAAGCTGGAAGACAACACAGAGCTGAGCATTACAGCTAACAGCTGAGGGACAGGATGCCATTCAGAGGGACCAAGACAAGTTTGAGAAGTGGGCGCCTGTGAACCTCAGAAGGCTCAACAAGGCCAACTGTGAGGTATTGCACTTGGGTCAGGGTTGCCCTTGCTAATAGGGTAGGGGTTGAAGGGATTGAGAAAAGCCCTGCTGAGAAGGACTTGAAGTAGTAGTGGATGAGAAAATGAACATGACCCAGCAATGTCCACTTGCAGACTGTACAGCCAATTCTATCTTGGGCTATATCCAAACAGTGTGGGCAGCAGGGCCAGGGAGGAGATTCTGCCCCTCTGCTCTGTTCTGCTGAGACCCACCTGCAGTGCTGCATCAGCTCTGAAGTCCTCAACACAGGAAACACCTGGACCTGCTGGAGTGGGTCCAGAGGACAACCATAAAAATGATCAAAGGGATGAACCTCCTCTCCTGGAGGAGCCTGGAGAAGAGAAGCCTTCAGGGAAACCTTATCACTCCAGTAGTTGAAGGGAATTTATAAAGCAGATAAGGGGAGACAAACATTTTAGCAGGACCTGCTGTGATAGGACAAGGGTTAGTATTTTTAAACTAAAAGAGGGCAGATTCAGTCTAGATAAAAGAAAATCATTTTTATGATGAGGGTGATGAAATCTTGAAAGGAGTTTTTCAGAGAGATGATAGATGCCTCATCCCTGGAAACATTCAAGGTCAGGCTGGACCAGGCTCTGAACAACCTAATAGCCCTGCAGAGAATGACCTGGGGATCCATGTGGACAACAAGCTGTCCGTGAGCCAGCAGTGTACCCTTGTGGCCACTAGAGGTGTTCCTGAGGGCTCAGTATTGGGGTGAGTCCAGTTTACTGTCTTGATTGATGATATGGATGAGGGGATCAAGTCCACCCTCAGAAAGTTTGCAGACAACACCAAGCTGGGTGGGTTGTCGATCTGCTGGAAGGCAGGAAGGCTCTGCAGAGGGATCTGGGCAGGCTGGATCAATGGGTCAAGGCCATGAGATCAGCAAGGCAAAGTGCCAGGTCCTGCCTTGGGTCACAGGCAGTGCCAGAGGCTGGGGCAGAGAGGCTGGAAAGTGCCCAGGGGAAAAGGCTCTGGGGGTGCTGTGACAGCAGCTGCACATGAGCCAGGCTGTGCCCAGGTGGCCAAGAAGGCCAACGGCATCCTGGCCTGGATCAGCCATGGTGTGGCCAGCAGGAGCACGGAAGGGATGGTCCCCTGTACTGGGCACGGCTGAGGCCACCCCTCGAGTGCTGTGTCCAGTTCTGGGCCCCTGAGTGCAAGAAAGACATGGAGGGGCTGGAGCGAGTCCAGAGAAGGGCAATGGAGCTGGGGAAGGGTCTGGAGCACAAGTGCTGTGAGGAGCAGCTGAGGGAGCTGGGGGTGTTCAGCCTGGAGAGAAGGAGGCTCAGGGGAGACCTCTACACTTGCCTGAAAGGAGGCTGTAGCCAGGTGTGGGTCAGATAATTCTCCCAGGCAACCAGGGACAGGACAAGAGTACACAACCTCAAGCTGCACCAGGTGAGTTTCATGTTGGGCATGAGAATAACTCTCTTCATGGAAAGCGTTAAGTATTGAAAGAGGCTGCCTAGGGAGGATGGAATCACCATCCCTAGAGGCATTTAAGAAACAACTGGACATGGCTCTTAGTTCTGGGCTCCTCAAGACAAGAAAGAAAAGGAGCTCGTGGAGTGGGTCCAGCAAAGGGCTACAAAGATGATGAGGGCACAGGAGCATCTCTGTTATGGGGAAAGGCTGAGGGAGCTGGGCCTGTTCAACCTCGAGGAGAGAGAGCTGGGAGGGGACCCTATCAATGCCTACGAGTATCTGAAGGGAGGGTGTCAAGGGGATGGACCAGGCTCATCTCAGTGGTGCCAAGCAGTAGAAAAAAAGGCAATGGCAGAAATTGGAGCACAGGAAGTTCCACCTGAACATGAGAAAGAACTTCTTTACTGTGCAGGTGAGCAAGCACTGGGAGAGAGAGGTTTTAGAGTTTACTTCCCTGGAGATATTCAAGAACCATCTGGATGCAATGGTGTGCTCTGTGCTCTGGCATGACCCTGCTTGAGCAGGGAGGGTGGGACAGACAACCCATTGTGGCACCTTCCAACTTTTTCCATTCTGTGATTCTGTGATTTTGAAAATGTCCCTGCTCGTTGCACGGTGATCTGACTACATATTCTTTGCAAGGTCCTTTCCGACCAAAACCATTCCATGATTCTATGAAAACATGTAACATGAACTGTGAGAAGGAGACAGATGTGGGACAGGGAAGGACTGATGTCCATTGAAGAGATATAGTAAATTCCTTTTAAAAGTGTAGGATGGCGGAATACCATTGAAACACTGAGGAAGGATCTCTGAAGGTCACCAAGGTCAGTGAGCTACTCAAGCATTACCACATACGATCAGGCCAGTCACTGCTAACAAAACAAATCCCTAGCTGAAGGATTGATGCTTTTGTCAGGAACACGAGAAAATCTTGGGTCTAAGGAAATTAATTATCAATTTTACCTCTCAAAACTTCATTTGCAGTAGTGTAATATCTTTTCAGCACCAAAGTACAACCTGCATGAGAAACAAATTTCCAGTGATTATCTTTTTTTTCCATATGATGTCACAGTTTGTCAGCTACATTACTCTGCAGACACCAATGTTAGTCTCAGTTTTACAGGACTGAAGACCTGATGTTCCTATAAGACTGACTTCCTACATCACTGGTTTGCAGTCTGTGGCCTAGACACAGGCAGCACCTTTCCAAGAGTTAACAGGGACAATTTGATATCATCTTTCGTTTGAGTTGGTGCCTCAATTCCGGCTTCAAAAAGAGAAGTTTTATAAAATAAGCTTTTTAAATCCTCCAAATATCAAAATGGAAGTGGAAAGGAAGAGGGAGAGGGGGAAGGAAGCGAGGGAACTGGATAGAAACAATAATGTACCATGGCAAGGGAGTTTTCTCCCCACAAAGGAAACATATAACTGCAGAATACTTGCCTCTTCCTGTTGACTTGCTTCAGCACTGTTCTGAGTTATCTTATATACTGGAGTCTGTCTGGTGAAAAAAAAGTGGTTGGTGAAAGAAAATGAAGGGTATGTGTAAGTTATAACACCTCATCAGTAGTGATTATTCTTGTTTCATGAGTCCTTTGAAATCAAGCTCTGAGGGTTCATAAACTGGATTTTCCCATTTCATTCCTCATGCCTGAAATGCAACTGTCAGTGATGAGTTGAGCCTGGATAAAAAGATTAAGAGAGCTAACACTTGCTCCAGATTTTCCAACCCTAATTGCTTAAAATAGCAATCTGTCACTACATACCTAAGAAAAAGTGTTCTTCAATGGTCTTACACCTAGGGATATTGGAGACAACCAGGCTTGCTCAATTCAGTCTCTGGAAATTAGTGAATTATAAGCAAACTCAGAGCAAGTAGATTTCATTTATTTATTAACTTTTTTGCCCAATATTTCTTGCCAGGATGAGAGGCTTATAAGGATGCACGGAAAGAGTTGCCATGACCTCGTGCACCCCCAAAGGATCTCCCCTGGGCAGGGGATGGCAGCCAAACTATTTTCCTTTGCTCAGTCAAGGTGGGGTTGTCCTCCAAAGCCAGTCCGGGAGCCGGTCCCTGGGGTTTCAGCAGATAACCTCATCACAGTGGGGATCTGGGGAACTCCACTCACAGGGGACACAGAACCACTGAGAAGAGGCTGTGTAAATTTGGCAGCCCAGAGCCCTGCTGCACCAAGATGGAGGCTGCAGTGGGAGTAAGGGACTAAGCTCAAAGAGGGGTCATCTGCAGCAAACTATTCTGACTTAAACCAAAATTTTCTTGAAACTGAGCTCTGTTCCAACATTCTTATAACAGAAACATTTTTAAAACAAAAAGTTGAAACTGTTGACAGAAGTTATATATTCCAGTGCTCACAGAAGAAAAAATCATGGTTAGAAACTTACTTTTTTGTTACAAAAGTATATGAACAGAGAAAGTTCCAGATATAAAATTTATTTCTTGAAGGCCTCCTTCAGTTATTTGAATACCAAACATTTAAACACTCTTATGTGAGGGTGCCAAGACGAAGCAGAGAATGTCACTTTGGCCTGAAATTAGGTAAAACACCTATAAAGTTAAATAAAACAGTTTTATTTCTATACGTTTTATTATAGTTTCCATCTGCAGCCCTCATTCCTTGGGTTTTCATTTTCAAAATTTACAGAGACTATTCCCATGTTGTCTACTACCCATTGTAGTGTGATCTCTGAATTTGCATTAGTAAATCCTGACACAGTCTGGAGCCTGTGACTGACTTTAGCAGCAGACAAACTCACTCTGTTTATGAGAAGCCTTTTAGTTCAAAGAGCTCAGCAGATTGTTATAGTGCCTGCTAATTGCAAATATCAGAGTACCACCACGAGGAAGGGGTAGAGACTGGGTGTTGTGGGAACCACAACTAAGACACTAGGTCTTGCCTTCTCCAATACAGAAACAACAGGATGAAATACTGCAAGGAGAAAAAAAATCACTGCTGAAAGGAAGTACTCCACCTTCCATGTTCAGCAGAGACAACAGTCCTGGCCCCCACTGTTCAAGTTTCAAGGACGTTGACAAATCTCCTGCAAAGTATTGAATGTTGGACACAACAACTAGCCAAGGGCACTCAAATGGCCAGCTTACATTTTCTAACTCCCTGGGTAGCCAAAATGTAATTTGCCTGTGCTATCAGGCAAGATATGTGTGCATACCAAGGATATGTGCAGCACTTAAATGGCACACAAAGTTTTGTAGCTGCAGAGCAAGGGACAGCAAGGGCAGCTGCAGGCAAGCAAGGAGCCAAGGGCAACCCCAGCACAGCACAGACCTTCACCCGTGGAGCACAGTGCCTCAAAGGCTGTGCTCATCGTGCAGAGCCAGGTGTTAGTGACAGGGTCTATCAACAGCCCCAGACACAGCAGGGAGTTCAGTCAGGAGGAAAAGAGATAACGCCACAGATATGGCGGAAGGCAAGTCTCCAACATGGATCCAAAGTCTCTCCTGCTGCCATGGCCAAAGGCAGGACTGGAGACAAGATACAATATGTGCCTGAGATCCGTTCAGGAAACACATTACCCAGAAGAACGTCTAAGATCCACGCAGGAGACAGAGTTAGAAAAATGGACATCTATAACAGAGACTGCATTCCCAGGCCCAAGCCCAAATGAGACTCCCATGCTCAGGGGTCTGAAGCAAGTTCCACGGTGGAGGCTTAGACAAGACTCCCCTCGTGGTTTTTAGCACATACTGAATGTCTTGGATTAGACAAATATCCTAGGTGGAAAGCACTCCGAGCAGGTGCCTCCCCCCACAGCAGAGGTTTCTGGCACCCCTCCCCCCACAACACAGAATATCTCAGCCTAAAGTGGAAAGAACTGTTTAATTAACAGACCACGCAGTGGAAAGGGAAAAGGGGAAAGGGGTCAGAAAACCTGAACAAACAGCTGATGAGCTTAGTGTCCTTTTCCTCAGGTGTAGCTTCCCCTTTCCGGGGGGAGGGGGCCCCGAAGGGGCTAGGTGAAGTTTCTCTGGTGGCTCCCTGGACGATTCTCGTCCGCTGTCCCCCGGGGCTCCTCAGGTTCTCGGATGAGAAAGCAAGTTGAAGAAAAGGGTCCAGAACGATGAAAAACAATCGCAGGGAGGAAAAAAACCAACCCAAGCAGCAGCCACACCAGTAGCACCAGCCACCAGCAGCAGCAACTGACCGAGCCAAAAAAAAAAACCAGTGTCCCTTCCTTCTCACTCCCCCGGAGGAGAGCTGGGGAAAGTTTTCAAAACATCCCGCGCTGGCGGCAGAGCTCCCAGCTGCGGGACACAGTTAAAGCTACAGGACCATATTTCTGGTCAAGCATACAAAACGATAGGGAATACAAGATATCATTATGCCACCCCAGGACACTGAAATAGAGCCTGCCCCGTCTTTATGCCTATATCTGCAAAAAGACTTTAGCTGTTGTCCTGGTGACTTTTTTTGTAAACAAATTCCTTGTGAACCCTGATACTGAGCTAAAAATATATTCAAGACTCCTCTAGATTTCGAACCTTATACAGAGGTATTAAATGGATAAATTTCTTATGCCATTTAGGCAGATTACTGTGAGCCTGTCAGATCTTCTCTATTTGATTTTGTCTTAATTACTTGGTCTCATGCCAGGACATCTGCATCTCCCAGACCTTTAATGCAATGCAGTGAAGTAGCCTCCATCTGTGATTTCTCAAGACATCTCCCATTCCCTTGCTTCACTGGCATCATTCCAGGGACCATGGCCATGGCCAGAGTAGGACAGGGTCTAATGTGTGGTGCTCTCCACTGGGGAGACAAGGAGCACAGCGCACAGCAGAGCTTTGCGTGCAGAGAAGCTCTCGTAGGCAATACAGCCCCCACCCATGGCAACACTTTGCCCCTGCAAATTGTAGGACCAAGAGAATTTAACAGGGCTTATAGGTCAGCAGTGTGAATTACTGTTTTTTACACAAGTCCTCTATTCCTTTTGCAGTGATTTTCAATTTTGGTAAGATAGCAAAGCAATCCTAGCAGCAGAATTGTCTAATCGTCTCAGTCACGGGCAGTGTTAAGCTCTGGCTGATGCCTGTGCAGCACTACAGTCTGTATTTTATCGGTGGTGCTTAAAAAGCTATTTGCAGCTTCCTAGTTACCTTCACCACGTTACATGCTCCTTCAAATTAGAGCTCTGAGAGCCAGAATTCCTGACAGGTTTGTTCACTGCTCTTACCATCAATTTGCAGAGATTATAAGCCTGTCAGAAAGATATCATTGGAGATTTAAGGGATCTCTTTCTAGAGTCATTCTGAAATGACAGTTAATGTGCGGAGAGCTTGCCTTCATACTTTCCCACCCATAAAAATTTCTTATGTACAGTAAGGTGTGTTGTATATTAAAAAAAAAAATAAATAAAAGGGTATTATGGAACGTGGTCAACATGTGAAGATAGATAGATAGATAGATAGATAGATAGATAGATAGACAGATAGATAGATATTATAAAATTTTACTAATACATATATCAATTTTGATGCTACAATATTTTCTGTTATTCCCTTCCTCTTGTGAGTGGTATAGAGAAGAATCACCCATCAGTCTGGGAAAGCATCATGTATATATTAGGGTTCCAGGCTTGTGGATCTAGCTTATGCTGCCTATAGCAAGGAAAATCTAACATATATTTCAGAAACTGCCGTAGTTTGTTGCACTACATTCCTGGCTACACAGAAGCATGAGCATGACCCATAAATGATGGGCCAGAGGCTTCTCTGAGAGCACAGTTCAACAGCAGAAAATACACAAGCCAAATACAGGTTTCAGCTAAGCAGTATAGTAGTAACACAACCAGTATTTAGGTTGATCTAAGTTTTAATGGTGGCATTCTCTATGGTAATGTGTACCTAAAAGCCTCCTTTATTTAGAAGTTAACAGCTAAAAAATAATTAAATAATAGAGGAAATGATACACTCAAGTTTCACCAAATTAAATTCACTTCCTAAAAGTGGCCTGGCTTTCTGGTATTTTCCATATACCAAAAAGCTTTACCTCAGAGTTCAGTTTCTATAACAAGAAAAGTGCTGCTGTTAATCTGTTTTAGAACACAATTCTGGCTGCTTCACAGTATGTTTTATATGAAGGGGTATAAAGCATTAAATAACAGTAGTATCATTTTCTCATAAGCTGAGACTGTTTGGATGAAAAGAATTCAACTGTAGTTGTGCAACTGTCTTGATCTATTGTTCCATCACAGCAAAGGGCAGTCTAAACCAAGTCTAAACCAAGAAGCAACTGGTTTAGAACAGGAATTAATTCCTTAATGCCAAACCAGATAAAAGTCTTTAACAGCAAGGTATTTCACATCCTTTGTATGAAAACACAATACTCACAACTCACTGTAAGAACAACTAATAAGACCAACTTTTTGGATTAGAACATATATTCAGGGGGCTAAAGGATGCTTTTGGAACAAAAGGGCATCAGGACAAGGGAGGAGCTGCGCAGAAAAACGTTTAAGGTTGGAGTTGGGTGGATCTGAAGCGTGTCTTCAAGAGAGACTAGGCTTTATCCAAACACCTGGTCTTCTGAGATATATATTTATTCACTTTCCAATCTAGAGTGGAGCTGTGCTTTTAATCTAGCTTTGTTGCCTGCGCAGGCAATTTCATTTAATTGGTGTTGTGTTTTCTCTTCAATAGCTGTGCTGCTTTGGGAGGTAGTCTTAGTTTTATGCACATAATTCTCAGCATCACCACCTTCTGAAGTTACCAAGTACATATTTTTGTTTATTGGTCTTTTCACAGTTTTCTTTCATCATATACTGGAGTAGTTACGTGACAGCTACACCTTGTTTATCCCCTTTTTTAACTCCATTTTTTTTTCCAAACAAAGTATTGATGAGGACTATTTCTTTTTTCTTTTATGCATTGAATTTTGCCTGTGTGTGTGTGATAAAGCTTTGGGTGATTTAATATAATGATATTTCAAAGTGGGTAAGAATACATGTTTTCTGTTGAAGTTAGTGAAAACCTCTGAGGTGATGAGGGCAACCTGCAGTTTGATCTCCCATGGAGCTAGTGATAGTAAAAATGAGCATTTTAATTACTTCTGATATTCCTGCCCCTGCATGTTTCCCTATCAAATTAATTCACACACAGAAGATAGCATTATCAGGTGTTAATTATTGGAAGAGTAGCTCAGGGACAATCAGACAGACTTGAAAGGCCAAACAGTCATATGCATACATAAATAACTTTGAATGAGAGATATATATTTCCATTCTTGGCTTAATGGTCATGTTTGAACCATGGTCTGTCTTTAACATGCGCATCTTAGCAAGTATAACGAAACAAGCTTGCAATTTTAAGAAAACAGAATTTTCATATCAAATCTTCATTGTGAGAGAATGTTGTTGAACTCAAAGTGTTCTTCCTATCAGGTATCTCAAGGGAATAGTTTGATCTGTCTGATTTCTAAAATACGAATTAGGAGAAAAATCACGCAGTGGTTTTTTTTGTACTTGCCCACTCCTTCCCTCCATGCATACTACAGATCTTAAGCTTTAAACAGACTTTGCGTTATTCAGTGTCAGTAAATATTTATCCTGTTTTCTTTTGATATATCTAAATGAATTCTTAAACCTAAACTCCTCACCTAAAAATAATAAGGGAATCTAGGTTCATCTCTTCCCGCTTGCTTCCATCTTTGAATGAAATTTGCACATTATTGTACACTACAACATGATATTTGTTAGAATTGAGTGAGATGATTAAACATATAGATCAACCCTCTAGCTCTAATCAGATACCTCCTCTTCAAAATGCATGTTTTTATGATTCAGCTTCAAGTCTAAGTGAACAACACACACAACACTGAGTTTATGAAATTCTTTGTGCTCCTGCAGCTAATGAAAGCTCACGTATTATCTGCTATGCATAAAAATGTGAATAAATTGCCACAGCTCAACCTCTTCTCACTAGGTTTGGGTAATTACTTTCCCAATAAGTCACTATAAGGCACTGCTAAATAAAACTGTATTACATATTATTTATGGGCACAATAAGTACACCTGATGCTTGGTGGTAGATGGAAAATGGAAGTCAAATACAATAAGCCTTTCCCTTTGATTTAAGGATTAATCTTGTATAATACAGTCTCCGTAATAAAAGGGCAGAACAAGAAAGTACAGTGTTTAATGATACAGGGTTTCTTTACAAAACAGATGGATTTTCACAAGCATTTTTGGTGAAACGGCAGGTTGTTTAACATGGCAGGGAACCCCAACCACAAGAAAGTCATGAGTGAAGCAGTTAAAGGCTCTTAAAAGGCTTAATGCAAAGCTATGTGAAGTAAAAAGAAGTAGTGTCATGGTTAGAATGAGCTCAAAAAAAGCAAATAAAGGGGAGTGAAGAGGAAGCAGGAGACCTTGTGTCATGCAAGAGAGAGAGAGAGAGACAGATGAAGAGACAGATCCTTTGGTTATCCTCAGTGAAAAAATGACACAACAGAATTGTTACAATCAAAACTTTATTTTAATATGGACCCTCTGCAACACAGTCATTTCACAAAACTGGTATCCAAGACTTTCTGCAGCTCAGGTCAGTGAAAAAGAAGAATACTCTTCATAAAGTAATATTTAGAAAAAGGACAGCAAAAATTAAACTGCTGTATATGCTGGTTTGAAAGTAAACAAGCAGGAAAAATGAACCCCACTCAATTACCTTAAGAGAGATTTCAGTTCAGAGTCGCAATTTAATAGGAAGATGCAATGATACACAGAAAACTGGCTTAAACCCACAGAGTACAACCTGGCTTCTTGTTGGTCAGGGTGATGGTCACAGTCCTACCAAGTGGTGGTTGCAGTCCTGTTGAAGTGATGGTTACAGTCATGTCAAAAGTGCTAATCCTGTAAAAGTTCTGGTCCTCTACTGAATCCGTCAAGTGGTGTTGCCCCGAAGATTATATATATTTAGGTTCTGGTGGGAATGCTCAGTACCTCACCCAGGGTGGGGAGACACACAATGGAATTATGTAATTGTCCTGGGGTGACATTACAAAGCCACTTTACTCCTTCACTGTCTGCTTAAAGCCCAGGGCTGCAGTGTCTTTAAGATGAACCCGGGGAGTGGCCGGAGCCAGTGTGGGTTGAACCGCGGCTGAGCTGAGCCCGCACCGTGCAGCTCAGCTCTACAGCCCACGGACCCGCGGGGCGGCGCCGGAGCCAGGGTGGGCTCAGCCGGACCGGCACTGCAGGTGTGGGTTAAATGGTTAAAGGGCTCGGTCCAACAGCCCGGAGAGAGACGGGAGATGGAGAGAGAGGCGGTGGGGCCGAGGGCTCTCAGAGAGACCGCGGCGATGCTGTCTGCCGTGCTCTTCCTTGAGAGCTTGGGAAAAGGGTTTCGTTTGTTTGTTCTTTTCCTCCCCCCGCTCTCCCTATCTTCCTTCCCTCCTCTCCAGCCCGGGGAGCCTGCGGGGTGGCCCCCGGTGAGGTCCGAACTCCAGGAGGAGCCATGCCAGTGGGTGAAGAGGTGGAGCCACCCGATTCCATCAGCTTCTTCTGCAGTGAGGAGGAGGACTGGCGTTCAGGAGTCAGCGAGGTTTCTTTTTCCATCGCCCTCCACTAGGCTGCCGAGTGGACTCCCCTTCCCCTTCCCGGAGACTGGGGAAACCTGTTATCAGCTCCTTGCAGGCACCCTTTTCCTTTTTTCCCCTTTGCTTTTCCCAGTTTTATTTTGTGCTAATAAATAGTTTTTGGTTTTTGTGTTAATAAATAGTTCAGTTTTTCCACTTTCACCTGCTGCAGTTAATTTATTTCATTGGTGGAGGGAAGAGGGGAAACCGTTTTTCCCTTCGGGAGGAGGTACTTATCCCAGAGCACATCCTCCTGAGAACTTTGTCTCCAAAAACCGAGACAATAATCCTCTAAATCATGGGAGATTTGGAAGTCCTTGATGGTCTAGGTCATTGCAGCTGCCTGTTGTGCTGGTGCCATTGAGTCCAGCCTGGTCCATCAGCAGAAATGACCCCCCAGGATGGGTAGGGCTGTGCTGGTGCTTCCCCTGAGGGAGTTACCCCAGCTGAGTCATTGGTGTGAAGAGGAAGAAGCACTGCCCTGCCTTGAAGGGTTGCCTCTTTTTCCTTATCTCATTTAACACCCAGCCTGCAGCCTGAGGTGTCTGGTGAGTATGGGGCAGCTCCTGCAAACGACCCACAATTAAGAGTTTATCAGAAATGACGAAGAGTGGAATAGAACACAGCCATATAGTGCTATGCTGGCACCCAACTCCTGTAACCAGGACACTACATTAGGCCTTAGGAATTGAAAACCACCGTGGGACAGCTTGAAGTCACCTGCATTCTCCAAAGCTGTAGACAAAGGTCCCCAAAATTACTTCTCTAGGCAGTGCCAGTGCACACTACTCTGCGTCCTGAGATGTTAATGCCTTTTGTCTCTCCTGTCTTTAACCTGTTGGTTTTGTGTTGAAGAAACAGCTGATTACCTCAGAATATGATTTACAAAATTCCAGACCTGTATGTCATAGGAGAACTCTGTGTGCATTCCAACAGGGTCTAAAACATTGGAAAATATGTTCAGTTACATTTCTCTTCCAAAGGACACAGGTGTTAATCTCATGTTACAGCAGAGGAGTGGAAACACAGTCATGAAACAGAAAAAGGAAGTTAAGCCGTTGCAGTCATGCCTTGAATTCAAAAGCCAGTGGAGAGCAAGGCTGTGTAACCAGAGCAGTACCACAGTGTTCGGAGCTCAGCATCAGCACAGGCAGCATCCTCAGTGTGGATCTGCCTCCCCTGTCACCACATTATTTCCCTTGTCTGCTGGCCACCACTTGTCAAACCATATTGGTGACATGCCTGGTAACCTGCCCAGGGCCACCCTCTAGCCAATCTGAGATGCTCTGCAGAGGGCTTCCTGAAACCCCAACAGGATTCCAGGGGTGACTCCAAGCTGAAATTCCCTAACAGCCCTTAAATCAGGATGGGAGCAAGGGCCAGGAAAAAACCCGAAAAAAACCTGCATTTCTGCTACTTATTTGCTTTATCTGTATTTGCATGATAAAAGAAGCCTGTACAGAGCTGCTTGGTATGTCTTGACAGTGGAGACATGGTTGTGAAGGATCCCACTTTCAATAGTGTCAGAGGACTTTGGGATAACATTTGCACAAGAGATTGGAAAAATAGTCAAATAAATTGCACTGATTAGCTGATGATCTGCTGCTGAATCCCTGTTTAAAATGCTGGTCCACCTTTCAAATGCTTCCCTTGTGTGCTGCATTCCATTTTGCTTAATAAATGAGAAGTGTTTCAAGATACTGCTCAAGAGCTTTTTCTCAGCAAGCTAAATGCATTTTGCTGGTGATTGAGAAAGCCTCTTCCAGTCTGTGGCAGGAAATGACCAAGGCTGTTAGGTCAGACTGGCTAGAAAAGAATGACAGTCTCCTCATATTCAATCAGTCCCCAATTACAGTTTATCAGCAAGAGAGCAGATCAAAAATGAGTTTTATTACAATTGGAACTCTCTGCATCCAGCCATATGAGCCTTGGTGCTCCATATCTAATAAATAGCCCTTGGTATTTAGTTCCCCTGGAACAGTTTATCTACCTGATCTGTCTGCTTCTTCTTATGATCCAAGGTTTCTTTAAATGAGAACAAAATACCAAAATATCCAGTCATTGCAAAAATATTTAGTTTGTTTGTTCAAAGTTTCAAGCAAAAATTGAAGCTTTATTCTTTTGCATTTATTCAAAAATTTACGTAACTTATTTCTGTTGACAGGTCAGTTTAGCCTGTGATGAATCTATATCATATTTTGAAAGCTAAATCTTTCCAGACTTGGCTAAAACTATGAAACTTGACACAGTAAGACTTTTCTTCTGAAAACACTGTGAACTTAGATATTATGATATGTCTCTCTACTTTGTTGAATATTTCTCTAAAAATGTTTTGTTGTCCTAAATAAGCTAAACTCCTTTTCCCCCTTCCTGAAACAGTTTTAAATCCTACAAGGTAAGAATAGGTTATGTTTTGGAATAAATGTCCTTATTTCTTTTGAAATAAAACTAAATGAAGTAGTAAAATCTCTAGTACTTAATTTTTTAGTACTTAATTTCTCTAGAAGCTTATTTTTTTCTGATAGTCACACATCAGTCAAAGCCTACCTTAGTAATCAAAAGATCTCATATTTCAGCTGCTGATGGAAAATTCCCAACACTAAAAACTTTTACTCCTTGCTTTATGTTATGGTGATGCAGAGGTACATATAACTGATCACATACCCCCCAGAAAGTACCAAGAAAGACTACAGAATTTGATTTAGACGCTTCAGTAACAGAGGGGTTTTTCTCTTTTAATCCCACAGTTACAGACTACCTAAAATGTGATGAAGTGGAGGCCAAAAAAGGTCTATTTACTCAGTTAATTTATGTTTCAGACATGTTTCATATGGGTGTACACATGCATGTGATCTTTACTTAAATATGGAAAAAGTGGAAAATGGGGGGCATTTTGTGTAAATCTATTCCACAGCCTCTTGTATATAATACATTGAAATGCATACTTGCAAAATATAATTTACTGTGCATTATTCTGTAAACCTATATTATCCAAAATACAGTATTATTTTAAGCTTTCCTTTCCATACATCTTGCAAGTTTCCAAGAGAAATAAATAATCTTTCAAAGAAGGAATTAGTCTAGTGATTTAAAGTTTACTTCAGCATCTGGTCTTGTCTGTGGGCAAGAGAAAAACTGCTTCTAATGACTAAAAATGCCAACCTTCCCAACCTTAGCCACTCTTTGATTTTGTGACCATAATGGCTGCAATTTTTCTAGAAATGGAGAATGTCTAGAATATAAATAAAAAGTCCTAGCTGACACGTTCACTGAGAGGTAGATTTGTGAGCACAGCAATCAAGGTACTTGATGCCAAGGGCTATCGATCACTTCTCAGGCAGAAGGCAGGGTCTCAGGAAGGATGCTGGTACATCTCTAAGTTGCACAGCATTCAGCGTCTGATGGGCCAGGACAAAGCTTCAGAATTCAGATCCTGCAGCAATGATCATAGCATTTATCAGTCCTGAGCGCAGGTCTTCCTCTATCATGAGCTGTCAAAACTCCACTGAAACGATTGAAACTGTGCCAAATTCCACCACCTCAGTGATCTATTCTGCGTTTTGATGTAGGGAAAATGAGGAGCTAAACCAGCAAGTTTCAATTAAAGGATTGTGCCAAGTTTGTATTTGTATCCTTTTTCTGAAAGAAGTGTAGGTGTGGTTGCATAAATGGACTCTTTCTTAGAAATGCTTCTTAATTCATTTTTTGGGTGCAGAATATGTTCACACCATTAATTGCAACTTCTCCTGTTCCGTATATAGTGCCCCTCCGTCAGGCTTAGAGGGAAACAGCTGCTGTACTGTTCTTGACCCAGGGATTTCCTAAGTCTTCATCTGGTCACAAAGGGTGGAACAGGCTCCTTCTAGCTCTTAGAAGCTCATGTAGGGCCATGATGGGGTTCAGGTGAAATTTAGAAGGTGGAAGTCAGGGAGTGCTCTGAATTTTCTTTTTAAAATAAACCACTGCCATTTTGACACCACTCCCTTTGAATGGCATGAGTGTCCGTGCTGTTGCATCTGAAAGGGGACAGAAACCCCCACAATGGGTGGTAGAGAGATGAGACACCTGATGATTTTTTCTGCTTTTCTTTTCTATTTTTCACTATTGTAGCAAAGAACTAATGCCAGCTCATTCCTCCTGAAATATTCAGCAATACTAAGACTGAGTGTTTTGAATTTTCAATGTAAATGCTCACAGTAGCTGCTGACCTCCATTAGATAAAGAAGAGTGTTTTATTCCCCTGGACTGTAGAGTTAATGCAGCTGGAGTTTTTCAAAGGTGCCATTAGCAGGGATTGGACACCTCAGTTTCTAAATCAAATCTTGGTCTGAATGTCAGAGAAAGATGCAAAGCTCCATTACTCAAAGCTGTGCAGTTGTCCTTTGATCTATCACTAGTAATTTAATACAGAGCTTTGCTGGCTCTGGTGAATTTCTTTCTATTGCTGTTTCTGTTCTAAATGGCTTCTTGCTTCTGAGTGTTACATGTATTTTGGTACAGTACTCCCTGAACTATAGGGCTGCAGAGAGCAAATTCAATGAGAGCAGAGAGCTGATTTGCTAACATAATGATTGCAGCTGCAGTTAAATGAAAGCTGCCATAACAATGCAGCAGCAATACTTCATTGATCACTTCTCAAAGAGAGAAAACAAAAATGTGACTAATTTTGAGCTGGATGCTTTTCCCTTCTGACTGAGGAAAAGTCATGCACCAATATATAGAAGAGGCTTTAAAATGTTCCTCAGCAATGGTGCTGGTGAGGAACTTCCAGTGCTCACTGCACAGCAACTTGGAAAAGCATGTCCCTGATGTTATCCTTCTGTGCCCCATTTCACTGTACATTTACACGTGGCAGGGAAGTCATGCACACCACAGATCCTCATGGCAAGTGTACCCTTGACTTCTGGAAGGGAAGATAGAACTTTTCAAGATTACACTTTGCATCCTTTCTGACCCTTTGCAGTCCATGAGAATTTTACTTAGAGAAGGTCCTAGAATGGTCCCAAATTGGGCCAGGCTCAGATGCATTTGTCCTGATGCCTGACTGCTCAGGTCATGGGCAGGCTGCAGGACAGTGTGGCAGACTGGGGCCAGACACCTTGGACAGTGTCAGCATCAGTGATTATGCAACTTGTTGCTATATGTTTGGGCTATGTCTTTCCTTCCCTATGCTTCCCCTCCACCAGCCTTCAAATCCTTCCTCTTGCTTCACACGCTGGGAAAAAACATATCTGAAGTAAGTGAGGGAAGAGGAGGCAGGCAAATGTCAGCCTGGAAAGCAGTAGGAATTCATTAGTTATCCAAGCTGACAGACTGCCATATGAGCAAGAACTGGTTTAAAATACAAAAATTGCAAATAAATCAGGAATGCATGTCTGGCTTCTGCTGGGTAAGTGTTGATTTAGAAAATGGACCTCACAGTTATGGTTACCAGTGTTTTTCAGCAGGTTCAGACAGGGCTGAAAGAAGCCCAGAACAGCTCAGACGCCTGAACAGCTGAGAATATTCTGCTTTTGAGCAAGGTAAAATCATACTTGTTTCCTGCTAGTTGTTCATAGAATAAACATTAAAAATAGTGGATACAGGCTGTTCATAAAATGAAGTTGCCTTTAGGAAGTGTAGATTGTGATGACCGGGGTGGTGCAGAAGGAGCAGGGTCGCTCCTGACAGGCACATGGAGCTGACCATGGCTCTTTGGGCTCAGTGGGATGCATCTAGCAAGACTAGGGAGCTCAGAGATCCTTCCCTCCCAACCATTTTGCAAGGCACAGTAAGTGAGTTACTCTTCTCTAATAGCTGTGTGTCAGCACAAAGCTGAGCGCAGACCCGAAAGGGTGGTGCTGTCAATGAGAGGTGCCCAGCTCTGCGGCCCAAAAATCATGCCTTTGTAGAAAAATATGGTCTTCCTCTTGTGCAAAATCTAAGCAAGAGTGAGACATAGCCATCTACAAGACACAATAAGGCACAAGTAGAAATACACAGACCTTGGGAAGGAAACATTTTTTGACTGATTGAGAAAAATGCCACCCTGCAATGAACCCTTTTCAGTCTGCAGGGGTGTGAAAGTCATGGTGCACAGAGCTCCTGCTTCTTCTTTTTGCCTTATCCTTTCCTCAGTCACATGTGATGAGTCACCTTGTACAGCTTTAATTTCTTGAGTTTATGTCCACATCTTCTTTGAAGTCCCTGTGAAGCCAGTGCTTCATTCCCCTGTCTGTATTACTTCTCTGATTTCCTCTTTACTCGCTGCCCACATTCAGGTGCACAGTCTCCAAAGGCCTCTTCTGGGTCTCTTGAGGTATTTTGGTTTGGATAGCCCACAAGCTATAATGATGGCTATTACATTTGTAACCAGACTAGCAGGATTTTCGTTATTACCTTATTTTGCCTTGAATACAGAAAGGATTTTTTTTTTACAGTTTTAATGTTGTGTTCCAGACAAACCACTGGGTACTTTGGTAAGACATTCCAGTGACAATGTCCTGTTGGCTTTGAAAATGTCACTTCCTGCACTGTATTCAGAGCTTAAATTAAAAATATTGACCACCAACTATGAGATACAAAACACTTACATCTTACTAAATCTCATTAAAAACATAATCAAAGAAGCCTTGAAGAATTCAGTCTTACTAGACTGATGGAAATTTCTTGCAAACAGTCTACAGCCACAGGTTGTTAAAGTGCTAAATCCTATGCTGTTGAGGATATTAATGTCTAGTTCCACAAGTTCAAAGCAGATGTTTTCTTGACTTTATTTGTTTTAAATTCCATTTCAAGAACTGGGTCATTTAAAATTGAGAACTTATTGGGGCTAAGGGAAGAAAATAAAACACACTTACTTCCTATGCTTTGTTCCTGAGATGATAGGGAAGTATATTTTCCTATCTAAAATGTTGAAAGATGGATTGACTGGGATTGCTTAGTTGATATATGTCATTTTCCTTGTAGAATAAGTTGATTAATTTTAAAAGCAAAATGTTTTGATTATTCAATAAATATCAAACTGAATATAAATTATAAGAAGTAATAATGTTTAGGGGGATTATTTTTTTTAAATTATATATTAATTAAATAAAAATATTAAAATACATATTGGAAAGGTTAAAAATTATTATAGTAATTTTTAGCATTTATGCTTGTTTGTTTTTCAGTCACAGCTTAAATGAATTGAGTTGAATCACCTTGAATGTCCCTACCATTTGCTCTCAACTAGCTTGTAACTGGGCCTGGACTTTGGAAATATATACACCCATAAAAGTGAGGCAATTATAACAGGCAGAACTTTCCAAATGTTCCTTCCCCTTCAACTCCTTTTCTTCCAGAAAGATCTCACTTTGTGAAAAAAATTTTGAGAAGATCTGTTGATATTTGTTTCCTTTTGAACATGCTTTGTACCTAAAAAATAATTGCCCTTATTCCCCTTCCATTTAATTCTAAATCCTTTGTTTTATGGGTAACTACCCAATATTCAAGAGACATCATATCTCCACCTCAACTCTGAATTTTCTAAGTGATTTTTCATTTTTGTCAGCAAATAAACGTTTGGGCATGCTATCTCTGCAACACAGAATAGATTGCTAAGAACCTGATTTAAAAAAGGAAAAATGAGGTCAGATATCATTATTCTGCTTGATTTTTTCAGTCTTATCTCAAAAGGTACTGTACTATGTTCTTGATCCTCTAGGAATCATTGGTTGTTAACCATAAATTGTCCTTATATTTATAAGATTTGCACCAAACATAAAGGGCCTCTTTTTTTTTTTTTTTTNGCATGATCTCTCCCTCCTCGAATTCAGCCTTTCAGAACAAAACCAAAATGACCTAAGTATTCACATCTATTATGTGATTCCTTATCCATCTATTGCTAAGGTCTTTTCTAAATAACTAAAGCACCCATCGATATTTAAGACAGATATAACTGGAGGTGTCAGTTATGGACATTTAATAATATACATGTCCTCCTTTTTATAGACAGACAAATGCAAGCCACTAGTCTAAATTAAGATTTGCTTCTACCTAGTCCCACTCCCAGCAGGTACAATTATGTTTTATAGCTGACGTGCCAAAACCTAGCACAGAACATGCTGCCATAGCATTACAACTGTTTGCCTAGAGAGATTTTTCAGTTAATTTTTATATAATCGATAATTTTTATAGATTGACTGGGAGGGTGGATTGAAGCTAACCTCAGTTTTCTGAAAAAAAAAAAAATTAGGAATCTGCTAGATACCTACATTCAAAATACAGCTAAAATTTACTGCATAGTTCAGAAGTCTCCCTTTCCATTAAAATTTGTAACTGATGAAGTTCAGGTTGCTGGTTAAAGTAAGAAGGCAACAGTATGAGACCATCTTGAGAGGCAACAGGCAGAAACAGGAGAACATGAAGTTCCACTTGAACATAAGGAAGAACTTCTTTTCTGTGCAGGTGGCCAAGCACTGGAACAGATTGCCCAGACAGGGTGTGGAGTCTCCCTCACTGGAGATATTCAAGAACTCTCTGGACACAATCCTGTGCTATGTGATCTGGGATGACCCTGCTGGATTAGGGAGGCTGGACAAGATGACTCTCTCTAGTCCCTCCCAACCCGACCCATTCTGTCATTCTGTGCATACAGTATACAGTAAAATACATTTATATTGGGCTGTGCAAAGAATGCCCAGCTGGAGAGCAAACGTGGGCCTGAACTTGCCAGGGGGAATGTCAGATAGTTAAATGCTTTGTGAAACTTCTCTTTAGCTTGGTCTGTTGGCCTGTATCCAAGCAACAGACTTCTTATGGATTTGGGCAAGAGAAAAAGGAGGAGCAAAGGGATAAGAGAATGAGGCTAATTCCTCCACAGAAGATATTGAAGGAGACAAGCAGTAGTAGATGTAAATAAAAACATTTGAGAGAGGAAATTTTAAAATTAATTATTTATATTTTCTAAATATCAGATATGTAGATTGCAGATCTTTGCTTTACTTTCATAAGCCGTGTTTTCAGTAAAAACTCTGAGAAATTATGGCACAAAGGCTCAAGTGGAAAATTTGTTTAATTTCTGGTCCACAAAGACTGGGAAAAAGTTCCTACTCCCACTGAACTCATGCAAGATTTGCTGATCTTTTTATATTGTATGAGGTACCTCAACGCAGAAATGCTAGCAGGACTGAACAACAGATGTGGATGTAAGTGGCCATTTATAGTGCTTTTTTGGTTCAAGCAGGTTAATGTGGCTAATATCAATGACCTGAGCATTTCTAAGCAGCTACAGGAAAGTCTAACTCCGCTGGACAACATCTGCTCACTTTTTTGTTTCTATTTAGAAATAAAATTACATAAGAAAAACCCATCCCAACCCAACATAAGAGAAATGCCTATCTCTAAATCTGTTCGCCACATTTCTAATATTGTCTTCTCATGTTTGTTGACTTATAACAATGCATATCAATGTAACATTTGAAAGCAAGGTAAAATCCCTGGTCTTCCCAAGGCCACCTGCCTTTCCGAAAAAAACCTATCCTCTGACCCAAGCAGCTGTTGAAGGGGTCACGAGTTGCTAGGGGCAGCCAGCAGGTGCCTGGGGTCTCACACAACCAGCCCATGCACTGCTGTCTTTGCTCAAAGTTCTTCTGAAAGGGAAGGAGTTAAAAAAAGAAGGTGAACAAAAGGTCACTTTTCTTCAGCAGTTCTTTTAACCATCATGAATCATGTTGGCCACCAATTTCATGGCAGCTACAGCCAGTGTATGAAGCTAATGTGTTTGTTCCTGTCACCATGTACCTGAACTGTGAGAATGACATGCTTTGCATTGGTTAATTTTTGCCAGATTTTCTCCTGATGATAGCGTGTTCTGTTTGTATCATGCAAAGTGAGTAAGCTGCCACACTGTACATAACTTGGCATCATTAGATAAGCCTCATTGTCTTCAAGTCAACAATGATCTATTCTGACATCAGAGATTGTAACTATGCTGCTAGAAGAGTTTATTTTGCTATATTAAACATCACTGATTTTCCTATTTTTTCCACATTTTTTCACATAAGAGGAATTGCTTCCTTTTATCAGCCAATGTTTATGGCAGAAAGCAGTTGAACTTGTTCAGGAGAAAAAAGTCAAAATACCTCTCTATTCCATATTAAAAAATCTAGAGAGAGAGTAGATCCTATTACTTGTTAATAACTGATTGCCACACATTTCTGAAAGTCAAAGTAATACATTCATAAGAGTAACCCAAAAAAAAGGCAAAAAAACCCCAAAAAACCCACAACCAAAGAAAAAACAAAAAAAAACGCTCACAATTTATCAATCTGTGTGCAGTGAATCACTAGTGAGCCATAAATTATGAAATGCTACAACTGCAGAACATTTTGAAAACACGCAAACCTACTTCTGAATAGGAAAGGTATAAAATTGGGGAAGATGAAAAGTAGTAAACATTGAAAGTGAGCCAGCTTATATGTGGTTGAAAATTAACAATACTGTGTGACCAGTGGAAAAACAGTATATGCATTATTTTCAAAGTAATAAGAGCATCTCAGGTGATTTTTTTAAAAGTCTTAGGCTGTCCTTTGATTGACAAAAACTGTGGAATTCCCGTAGATATCACAGACTCAAGGTGAGCAGCACAAACACACAAACAAATAGAAACTCTGACCAGGTATGCTCAGTTGCTGACTCCTTTCAGTCCTTGCTGCACCTGCCAGCCTGCCACAGAGGCTCAATGTTGGGGCAAAAGGTGTGCATTAAAGGACAGACTGCTAAGTATGGAGCTGCTGAATTTACTTGTTCTGTGGACTGGTCTGCCCTCATTATGGCACAGTTTATTGAGGCTGGCTGAAATTGCTGTTAAAAGCCTTCAGTAACACCCATAGAAAGGGATGGAGGGGTTGGGCACACATAGAGTGTTCTTGAACTGCATTGTGGAAAAAAACTAAGAGTAAGAGAAAGTTTTACTGCCTTTTCTTACTTACTTTCACTTTTATATTGCTAGTAAGATTTTATTAATAAGAATGTTCAGAGAAAATTTGTACCATCCACAATGACCAAACTACTGCTGCCACCCCTTTGCTATTGTTAAACAGAATCTCATCTAATCCTGAAGCAGAGTCTTTGCTAAGTGACACTGAAAATCAACTGCACCCACAGGTGAAGGAAGGGAGATGGGCGACGTCACTGTTTGTGACCACCCACATACCGAACATTTAGGAGAAGCTACCCAGTATGACATTTCCAAAGCCAGTGGCAGTGCTCCAGCACCAGGGAGAGGTGGGTGTTAAGTCAGAATAAATACTCATTAAAAGCTTGTGAACAGAACAAAAAGAACTGAATAATTCTCAGTAATTTGTTCACACTAACCATTTCAGCTTTACTTCTCAATAATACGCATATCTCCACTTCAACCGCTGTATGAAAGTGCATAAGAAAAGCACTTACTGCAAAAGTTCATTTTCCATACATTCCTACTCTAGACAACCCGTCCACCCCAAAGCTGTTAATACTAAAATTTAGGTGAAGAAATCTGGTCTCTAACCAGCTTTCACTGAAGTAGCTCATTTTAACTGGCCTCTCTTAGATTTGTTTGGGAGGGCACTTTTGATATGCCACTACCTAGTCCAGATTTGACAAAGCATTCCTGGAGGAACTTTAGGGCCTAGTACATATGTACAGATATACTAGCAGCCTAGTACAACATTTATAAAAACCTCCTTGTTATATGGCACTGCAAATTCCATGCAAAGCAATTTCAATAAACTGTGAACAGCCTTACCAAAAACTAAGAGATTAACATTGAGGTTTAAATTAATGGTAAACTTTTAAATTATGCAGCTGACAAACATCAGAGTACGTCTGGATACAGCAATGTGAATTAACTGCTTTGCATGTGGTGCCTTGACTTCCCAGCCAAACAAATAATGAAAAACAACCCAAAGAGGTCTGTATTCAGCTCCCATTCTAGGTGGAAAAATATTCCCCTTGGTTCTTTCTTTTTCAGGCACCTCCCTTAGAATCACCTTCTGAGTTGTAAATCTTACAGATACAGGCACTTTGTACTAAAATATAACACTACAAAACTGGACAGTGTAGCAGGTTCGTCAGAGTCTGCATCTGCTGGCTTACAGTTAGCCATGCAGTTCGGCCAACCTTATACTGACCCCATTTGAGTTAATGTGGTCTGACTGCTTGTCTGCCAAGTCTTGCAGTCATAAGCCTTTATTCTACAAGTTTTCAGATGACCCCAAGCTGAGTGATGCTGTTGACAAGCCTGAGGAATAGGATGCCATCCAGAGTGATGGAGGCCATCCAGAGCCATCAAGAAGTAAGAATACGTGAAACTCAACAGGTTGAACAAGGCCAAGTGCAAGGTCCTGGAGCTGGGTTGGAGCAACCCCCAGTATCAATACAGGGTGGGAGGTGGAGGGATTGACACCAGCACTGCCAAGAAGGACTTTGGGAAACTGGTTTTTGAAAAACTGCACATGACCTGGTGACAGTCACTCCCAGCCCAGAAAGCCAAACATGTCCTGGGCTACATCCAGAGCAGTGTGGGCAGCAGGGCCAGGGAGGAGATTCTGCCCCTCTGCTCTGCTCTGCTCTGCTGAGACCCCACCTGCAGTGCTGCATCAGCTCTGGGGCCCAGCACAGGAGGGACATGAACCTGTTGGAGTGGGTCTAGAAGAGAACCACAGAGATGATCAGAGGGATGGAACACCTTGCCTATGAGGACAGAGAGAGTTGAGGTTGTTCAGCCTGATGAAGAGAAGGCTCTGGGGACACTTTGCGCGGAGTTTTCAGTACTTGTTAGGCCTTATAAGAAAGATAGGGACAAACAGTTTAATAAGGTCTCTTACAATAGGACAAGCAATAGAGGTTTTAAAGCAAAAGTGGTCAGATTCAGATGAGACACAAGGAAAAAATTTTTAGAGTGAGGGTGGTGAAACAGTGGAGCAGGTTGCCCAGAGAGGGGACAGATGCCCCATCCCTGGAGCTCATTCAAGGTCAGGTTCAAAGGACATCTGAACAGAGTGATCTAGCTGAAATTCTCCCTGCCCATGGCAGGGGTGTAGGAGTAGATGACCTTTAAAGGCCCCTTCCAACCCAAACTATTCTGAGATTCCATTATTCTGTGAAAATACTTAACTGGATCCAGCTCCGGATAAAAATCTTTCATCTCTTTACGGATGTATTCCAACTTACAGGATACTGCAGTCATGAAAAACTGAAACACGAACAACTCTAAAAATTGCCGTACAATTAAGGTAAAATGCTTTTTTTTTTTTTTAAACAATGTTTCCTCTTTACCAGCATGGTAACTGAGGTGTAGCCCACGTCTGCTGGTAGAAATAGCTGTGTAAAACTGAGGCTACAAGGGATGAGGCAGACGAACAGAAAGAGATAAACCTCAAGAGGCACAGGGTCCTGGTTCAGTGTGGGCAGATAGCCCAGCTGCTGGTCTTTAATTGGTACTTAGCTAAGCTATATGACTCTGTTGCTCGGATTGACCATTTCATCAGAATGATTCCTTTCCTAACATTCAGTATCAGAATAGGAACAGCATTCCTTCCTTCCTTCCTTCCTTCCTTCCTTCCTTCCTTCCTTCCTTCCTTCCTTCCTTCCTTCCTTCCTTCCTTCCTTCC
>VZRL01005705.1:159034-170803 GCA_013397895.1 Origma solitaria
TTCCTTCCTTCCTTCCACACCATTCCTTCCTTCTGCACCATTCCCTCCTTCCTTCCTTCTTTCCGCACCATTCCTTCCTTCCTCCCTTCCTTCCTTCCTTTATTACAAATCTTCTGCTGCTCATGATGGCCACTAATGCTAAGATGAAAAATTTTGCTCTGGTGAAAGAATTTGGTACTTTTTTCCCAGAGTATCCTGTTCCATCTACCCTCCTGAGATTTCTCACCAAAAATTCTTGCATGCAAAATTGTATATCCTGAGACACAGGAATTTTGTCTCAGACATTACTATTGAGACCTGCTTCATGCACACTAACTCCACAATTTTTATTAAATTATATCCTTAGCATATAAACCCAATAGTATAAGAACACTGTCAAAATGTTTCCAAAAATCCAATTCTATCTGATTTTTTACAATGCCAGCATGAATGATGCATCTGATAACTGATGCTTACTTCATCTGACACTAGTGCTGCATGCAATTCATTCCTTCTTCCAGAGACTGACTATATCCCTCGGTTGTTTAACATTTTAATTTCATCCTGCTTCAATACATTCTTTTTATTAAACTGATGTCTGGTTGAGGACAGGGATTAATTGCTAATATTCTCCTGCATTCTTCTCTTGTACACAGTAGGGGAAAAAGGATTTAGATTCCTGTATTTTTTTTTATTTTGTGGTGAACTAGAAGGAGAAGAGAAGGCTGTATGGACTGTCCTGACCATTACTGACATCAAAGAGTTAAATATGTCTTGTTTACTCTGCCTTGTGATTCCAATCACAAGAATATCTCCAAGCTTTGGGAACAGCACTCTTTTTATCAGTCTTTTAGGCTTTCAGGCAAGTTCAAGCCAAAACTCATTTCCTACTGGATCTGCTGTCTATCTCTTGCCCTTCTGACTGTCTCCTGATGAGCTTCTAAGCAGTCTCACAACACAGTCAAATCACCTTCACCAACAGGGGTCTGAAGTGCTAGCATGAAGTAGTATCGCAATAACAGAATCACAGAATCATTAAGGTTAGAGTAAACCTCCAAGACCATCAAGTCCGGCCTTTGACAAATCACCACCTTGTCTAGATTAGCTCTTGTCTAATTAGATCTGACTTTTTTTTAAGTAATTTTTTTAAATCTGAATTAAATGCATTTTTTAAAATTTGCTATTACAATTTCCATACACAATAGAATAGCTGCTTTTAGTTTGTGAATTTAGGCTTCCTTGGACATGATCCCCTTTTGCTTTTTTACCTACTTCCTCAGAAAAAGCAGGGTAAAGTAGCAAGGAAGGAGAAAGATTTTGTCTTCTCCCTTCATCTTCTACTTAAAGGCAAAGAGTAAGTGGACCCTAGTATTGATCTTTGCAGTATTCATGCCAGGGGTACTTCAGCTGCCATACCTATATCTTAACCTGAATAGCTCTTACATTCTGGTTTTATTTAGAGTTTACCATAACAGAAAATGGCAGCCAGCTCTGAAGCTACCAGTGCCTTGGCCTTAAGAGTAGGAGTGCCTGGATCAGGATGTACCAATCAAGAGTATAATGATGAGCTGCACTCCCTGCATGGTACTCTGGGAGGCATCCAAGGAGCTTGGTTTCCCATGCAAACTCTTCAATTCTTTTGGGGTTTGAATGCAGCAAAGACAAGGTTACATCATTTGGAGAGTCTGGCAGCTTGTGTACACTTTGGAACAACTTCCAGAAGAACATGCGCACCGTGTGGAATGGATCTTCTCTACAATCTTACTGACAAATTTTCATTACAGCAGCTACTGTCCCTATTCATAAGTGGTGATGCCAAAACCCAGTAACCTTTCAAATTAATAATCATAGTTTTTGGCTTTAAAACTGTAGATTAACCAAGCTACTTTATGTCACAAGACCAATGCCGGCGGTGAGGGAAAGCACACGCAACCCAGTATGAGTCATAAGCATGCTTCTCTGTTTATTCAGATCGCTACAGGTTATATAGTGTTACAGTTAATTATGCAGAAAGTTACAAGATCATTGGTTAATTGTCAGAAGGCTTAATTTTACAAGTCTGTCCCAAACAGGGCCTCACTACTAATGAACATCTGTGCTACACAAACCCTTACAATCTTATCTTCTCCATTCCTTACATTCCTTTGTGTCCCTCCTTTGCTTCTTTCCCACTGAAACCTGAAGATGGTACTTTTCCAGATGATGTTATTTTCTCAGTGCCTGTGCCAGGCCCTCGGCCTGAGCCGGGCCTGAGCCAGACACTCTCACAGCTTTTACACTTTACTTTGCTCACACAAAGTCTTCAACAATCCACAGCCTTGCATTTTCCAACAGACCAAAATGGTAAAATTATACAGGTACATTACACAAAGACAACAAAAGGAGAAAACATGCAGATCTTTACACTGTCTGTAAAGACTGTTGACGTTTATATGTGTGCATTATTTTGCTCTCTATTGTAATCTACTCTGTGTTACATTACTTCACTTTATTATTACTGCTACTAATCTTATGCATACCATAAGTCCTAAAATTCACTCAGAAAATGAAAGAAAAAATCCAATTGCTCCATAAAAAAGAAGATTTTCACTGAAGGAGGATGCTTATCATAACCATCCTTACTTGTTGAAACACAGCAGTAAAAGATTATTGAATTATGAATGAAAAAGCATGCCTTTTTTCCTCTATTTTTTGTCAAAACCTGGAGGAAGTTTTTAGAATGAAATACAATTATTTCTTCTTTCAAGGTATATGTCACTATCCTTTGCTTTTTCTTTTTAGTAACATACAGATTCTGAAAATTAAAATGTGTCCAAATGGAAGAGGTAACTCATGACTTGAGCTTTACGTATTAGAGGGAAATAAATGCAGCCTATGTGACATATCAAAAGGCTATTGAAATTCTCAGCTTGTTGCCATGCAGGTGCATTTATGATTACCTCATAACCCACTGCTAATTTTCTCTCTTAGCAAGTTATCACTTTTGTCTTCAGCAGCTCAGTAAAGTTTCCTAAGGCACCAGTAGACCAACTTGGATGTTGCAGGTAAATACAAAACATTTATTATTTAAAAAATACTTCAATTCCACATGTAATTTATCTATTATTAATTTTGTTCATAAATACTGACAAATTAAATACTCATATATGCAAATACCTTTCAGTAGGAATGATGCAGTGTTCTGTGGCTATTTGCACATAATTCCATAATGTCAATATTAACAATGTGTTATAGGACATAAACTGTGTCTATGTCATAAGTCACTAAACATAGCTGCTACTTCGTATGGCTTGAAATATTTTTCTTCATTGAATGGGTCATAAAGGAGAATATTAAATCTAGGCAAGACTAGATGCCATCTCTCTTTCATTTCAGTAACTCAAATATTCTTTTTGTATTGTTACGCTAACCTTTTACAACAAATCACTTCCTGTTGTGATGCTGTGAAAACTTGTAACATGCTCAAAAACATTCCACATACATTTACTTGAATTCCATCAGGAAGCATTGTTTTGCCTGTCCCTACTAAAGGTCTGTCTCTGCTAAAGCCACTGCTTTTTACTAATAGTGAGGGGGTTGATTGAGAGAGAGAAAGATTGGTGCCTTCTGTCTCCCTTGCTGAAGACAGGCTAGAAATCTGTGAAAATCTAATTTTTAAAAAAATTCTATGGAACTGCAGATGAAAATGGGGCTTCAAAGGCAGACCTCACAGCAATTTAATGGTAGTCATTTGGAAACCTAGAAAATTTTACCCAGCAATTTTGAGCAATTGACTAGCTTGTGAATGGAAAACTGGGGAAATAAATTCTGAATAAATTCTGAAAATTACACTTTCAGTCAACTAGCCCAAGGATTTTCACAAAATTGTCTGTAATTGAAGTACAGTGGAAGAAATTCCCTCTTTGACCTGTATGGTACTTTGATTAAATGCATATGCACCTACAACACAGCAGGGTAAGCATGTCAGCTGGCTCAAGAAATAATAAACTGAATTCTTGTCTTCTGCAATTCTTCTGAAGGCAGCAACAGTCTTCAAGGGAAAGACCTGATCCAGTGACTATCCTGACTTTTTTTTGGTGGATTTTTTGTTGTTTGTTTGGTGGGGGGTTTTTTTGTTGTTGTTGTTTTTTGTGGGGGTATTTTTGTTTGTTTCCCAGGGTTGGGAGATAGACAATGGATAAGCATTCAAAAGCAGATGGAAAAGAGCTACTGGCTTGCACAAAGCTGGCAGTAGCTCTTAGCACTGGGTACAGTAAAGAAAAAGAGCAAAATGTGCTGAGGGCAATTTTCAGTGGTCAGTTTGAGCAGATCAGTCCCTCTTTGGCTCAGTGCTGACCTGGCCTGAGGTTTACAATCATCTGCCCAATGTGAGAGACCAGCTGTCTTCATTTCAGGAGGGTAAGTTTCTGAAACTGTGTTTCAGTGCCAAGCCTCCTCCACTGAAAGCAAGCTGAGCTGATTCTCTGTCCTGAACATTTTCACTTTCTGACTGATGCTTTCTTCCCTTATAGACACTGCAATTTAAAAAATTCTTCCAGGGCAAGCCCTAAAGACCATCACCGGTAGGCAAAGAGGCTGGAAGATGATGGTGACTGAATTACATCAATTTGAAGGCAACACCCAGCCAAGTATTTTGTCTGTGTGAGACGTGACTTCCACAATCTCTGCCTGAGAGTGGCCTGGGTGACAGACAACCAGCCAAACTTGAGCACAGGCAGCACCTCTCAGCATGGTCCAGGTGCTGTTTTGATTGGTTTGAGTGTCCTCAAATCCAAACCACCTTCACTTCACCTGGAAGCATTCTTCCAGAGGCCAATGAGAAATTGACATCTATTGAGACCTTGACCTCAAAGACATAACGTTTGAATGTAAAATTAAATAGTTTTACACATATTTCACAACTCCCTTTGGTTCAAAAGTTTTGTGCTTGGATCATAGTAGCTCAAGCAGAGGACCATTGTATATATTTTCTTTTAGCACTGGATGGTTTAAAATCATAGCCAGTCATTTTGCTATCAAACTGAAAAGAGATATTTTCTCTCTGAGCCACTTGAGCAAAAGACTACAGTATAAGCTAACTCTGCTTTACCAAGCAGATTTCATTTTAGAGCTTGGATTACACATGGCATTCACTAGTGAGGATATGCCTGAAATGGTATAGCATATGCTGTATGATACTCACTTCAGTCCATTCTGCACCAAATTTGTTAGGCCTATATCTGCCCACCAAACCCCAACCACAGCGGGGATGCCAGGAGGTAGGAGCAAGGTACAAGTTGAAATAGGCCACAGAGAACACCTCTAGCTTACATCATTCTCATTGCTCCTGTGTACATAAGCTATGGTTCAGCAGTGGGTGTAAATAGCTCTGAAATGTGAAAGTCGATTTGAAAGGATTATATTGACTCTGCTTAATAGCAAAAGATGCTTTAAGTGCCTTTTGGTACAAACAATAAAAAAAGACATTACTACAATAGGAGCACATACTGACCCCTGCTTGTGCTGGCTAGCATTTTCAATACAAGACTCTTGAACATTTTTCAATTTCTGACAGTTTGGTTTTTCGCAAGAAATGGGTATTTTTCCTTTTTAAGACCCTCACTATATCCAACAGTTCTGTGAAGACTGTAGAAACTATCTAGATGACCATGTGCCTCTGGTGGGTTTTTTTTGGGGGGGAGGGTGTATTTGTGGGGTTCTGGGCTTGATTTGGTTGGGGGCTTTTTGTAGCCTTATCAAAATCTTTTCAGGTTCAGTAATTTTCAAAATATTTTGTAATCCATCTGTTTCCTATCCCTCATCTTCATTCTTCTGGACAATGCTGACAGTCTGCCAAGCTAACTTGGCACAGATATTTGCAAGGCTGGAACCTGTGGCCACATGTAAGTACCGTTCAGCGTGTGTGCTTGTGCATTTTGTAATTGAGAGTGGTAGCAAAACACCAGTGAATCTTCTGCCACTCACTGCCCAAGTCAAGAAACTAAACCCATACAGTTTAGACTACATTCTTGCTGTGGAAAGGTTTATTCACCAAAAGACTTTTTTTTCTTTCAGCCCAACAGAAGGTCTTTCACGCTGTAGAATTGCCCCTGAAGTCACACTGGTTACTCAGAGAGAACATGAGCTCAGCTGTGGCCAGCAAGGTAAGATAATGCTCATAGCAGCATATACCCAAAAGGGGAGACCTGGATTGAGATCCAGAAATACAAAAGATACTGTATTTTCCGAAAGTCTGAGATGTGTGATCATTTCTAGATTTGGTGGAGCCCCACTAGGACTGTTCGCATGCTACATGATAGCCATTCTGGGTTTTCTCCGGCCACATCCAAAGGGGTCGTAGTCACCTCTACTGTTAAAACGGAAACTCTATCAAAACTGAGCAGCTATGAAACAGAAATTCGCTTGCATCATCACTTTGTTTCTTTTCTATGAGGGATGAATCACTTGTCTATGTGTTTTAGTGCAAGATTCACAATGTTGTCCTGATTTAGTCCAAGATTCACAATGTCGAACATTGAGAAATGTTTGAAACTGCAGATTCTAGAGACTAGATTTTTTAACTATGAGGAGATCTGGGGGCATTGGTTTGAGGGGTTTTGTTGTTTCTACCAGACATGCAGCATGTTGCCATCAGGATGGAACTGAGTGGGGAAAGAAAGGAGTATCAAGCATTTTATGTTGAAAATTTCTATTTAAATATATGATATTTTATGGTCTCAAAATCTATTTTGCAGTCTGGACCAAAATACTTTCAGCCTACATGTCTTTCCCTTGTTCCTACCCCTTCATCCCTCTAGTCACAACCATAAATACAGTTGGCCAGTGTAAGTGTACTTCAACTGCTCTGCCAGCACTTCTTGTCAGATGTGTGATTCAGTCCCAAATTCAGCCTCAACTGGAGCCAAAGAGCAGAGAAATTTTAAAGTTATGAAACTCTCTTGTTTTACAGCGGTCTAAAGAGTCATTTTTAAAGGAAGATAAGGTTAAAGCCTTTACATCTGTACTCATCTTTGATACTCACAATTGACTTAAGTTATTGAAACTCAGTTTTCTGTGGCTCTGTTTAAAACATAAAACCTTTTGCTTTCTATTTGGATTTTTATTTATTCATTGCTTGAATTTCCATAGGACCTTTAAAACCGAAATTAAGCTTTCTAAACTGTGAGAAGGATGCTCGTTAGTGGAGCAAATAAAATAACTACAAATATTAATTTAATGCAAAATTGATTTCTCGCTTAAACACTAGGCTGGTTCGTTGGTTTTTAGGGTTGGTTTGGGTTGGGTTTTTTTTAACTGTAGTGGAAATCAAATTAAAGTTTTGAAAATCACAGTGCAGAAACAAAAAGCTCTATTTTTTTAAAGCAGGTCGTTTCCTCTGCATTACAGAATTTATTGCAAAAGATAAGAGGCAACAGAAGGAGTGCGAAACGTAACACTGCTCAGAGAAACAGTCCCACGGAGTTCCGGGCTGGTACTTCCGTCGTGGCTGGTGCAGCGCCGCGAGGTCGGCGAGCAGGAGAGGGATACGGTGGGAGCAGCCGATGGCACCGTGGCTGCCAGCCCGGCCTTGGCGACTCCGGGGTCCGTCCCGTGTGGCCGTGCCACGGTCCGGAGAGCGGCCGAGGTGAGAAGCGGGTGGTGGCGGGCGCCGAAGCACCGCTACCCCGCGCTGGCCTGGCGGACCCCCTGCCCGGGGAGGGTGGCAGAGGTGCAGGGCCGCTCCCCCGCGTCCTGCCCTCGGAAGGAGCGGACGGAGACCGCGCGGGGAAGCAGGGTGCAGAGACGGACGCGGAACGGCGCGTCTCGCCCGCTGGTGCCAGCCGAAGGGAGCTGCGCTTCCAGGCTGCGGAGCTCCCAAGCAGGAGCCGGCGCACCTGAACAAGACGGCCCGCGGCACTCGTTCGGGGTGCCCTCGTATCCCCTCCATCCGAAGCCCCGTCTCGTCCCACCCCGAAGTCAGGAACCAGCTCCCAGGCACAGAGGGGACCCCGCGCGGTCTATCGTGCGGGACCGGAGGGCGGCCACGCTTTCCCAACCTGGGATCATTGCCGAGGAGTTTACAGGAAGGTGTACAAAGAAAAAAAATATTTGGAAAAGAGCAAAACGTGCGGAAGCCGACGGGGAGTCGGCGGGATTCAAGGAAGGAGGCGCTGAGAGGAGCAAACGCCGCTGCACAGCAGCAGTCCCACCGCACCGCCGGCGCGTACGGACCCTCCCGCACCTGCTCGCGTCCCTGTCCCGGGGCGCCGGGCAGCTCTGCCCAGTCCCACCCGCGGAGCGAGGTGCTCCCAAAGTCACCGGGTACCTGAGCGCTGAGAAGAAGTTTCAGCTCCCTAATCGCTCCAGGCTAACTCCTCTGACACTCCGACACTTAAGGAACATCTAGGACACATCCTATGGTTAGGAGTGATCAAAGAAGAGATAAGATCAAAGATCACTTTAATTGCGAAAATGAGGCCGAATAAGATTTTCAGAAAACCAGCTACATATCCGAGGTTGTCAAAAGCACTATTTTCGTTTAATGTAAGCAGTTGAAGTTCAGAAATTACTGGACACTTACATTCACGTGACACACATATTTCACATTCCGTTTTACTTACAAGCAACACAGATTACACAAAAATAAACAGGAAAAATATATATATATATATATATATTTGGTCAAGCATTCATTCCAGGCAACCCATCGCAGGGGTAAGCTGCAGCCGGCCCAGTGCCGGCATCCGGCCCGGCTCCTTCCCCTCCTCCCCGGGCCGAAAGCAGCCCCAGGTCCCGGCCACAGCCGGCGGGGGAGGCAAGGGGACGGCAGTGGAGGGGCAGGGGGGCAGGACGGGCAGAGGGGCTGTGCGGCGGGCAACTCTGTCCTGCCCCAATCCCGGACCAGGCGGGGAAGGGGAAGTACACCGGGCTTCCCGGGGCCAAGCAGCTGGGCTGGTGGCAGAGGGGGAGACCCTTTGCGGGCGGAGGATTGCAGAGCCTCCCCGGGGACCGGCCAGGTCAGGCAAGGAGAACCCTCAGGACACTAACTGCTCCTGGCCGTGTCTCAGATCGCGGGGAGGGTCGTGCTTAGCCCCGCCGGGGTTGGCCCGGAGGAGGGGAGAGCCTGCCCCTTCCCAGTCTGCGCAAAGATTCTGTTTTCCCCACCTGCTACTGCCGCTGGCTGATGCTCTCGGCCCCTCCCCTACTGCCACGGAGCACATGGCAATGTTTTGGTTGATCGGTTTGGATCGTTTTGTTGTTGTTTGTCTTTCTTTCTCTTTTTTTTTTCCCCCCCCCCCGAGCAAAATGTGCCGCAGCTGACTGTCTTCGAAGCAACCACATCGTCTCAGGAGAAACTTTCAGGCGGCTTAAGGAAGAAAAAAAAAGAAAAGAAAAGAAAAAGAAACGCTACTTCGCAGGCTGCTTAAACTCCCTGTGCCGTTGCGTACGGGTTGTACTCAGGGACAGTCGTACGGCGCCAAGCCTTTCCTTGCTGGGAAACACTCGGTCAAAGGCATTTAAAAAAATAATCCCCATAAATCTCCATATATAATGAGGCGTGCGTTTGGGGTTTAAGTCCCATCATTTCCCTGCGTTGTGACAAAGGGAACCCCGGTGAACTGGAAGGTCCTAGCATAGCAGGAGAGCTGTCAGGCACATGTAACACACGGGGACGTTGCTGTAAGTACTTCGCAAGATTACCAAACACGGTCGGTTTTCCCCCAAGAGCATCCACTTGAGGGTTTAACAACCTGGGAAGCAACGCGCCCAAAGCTCCTTCCTCCGCTCGAGGAGTCGCCTGCAGCCTCCATACTCACACTGCCAGACCGAGGTCCGACTCAGTCCACCGCCGTCGCCTCGTAAATCCAAGAATAATCCCCGACACGGTGGTTTCCTGCATAGGGTGGTTTGTTTTTACCGATGCTACTCGGGCAGACACTGTGGTTTACAGCCACCACAAGCAACGACCTGCAAACCCTAAGTCTACCCAGAATGATGGAGAGTGGGAGGGAGGCGGGAGTGCCGGCGCCCGGCAGCGGAGGCCGGGAGAAACGAGGGTGGCCGCGGAGCTCTCTCCCGGGCCGGGCGTCCCCCTCCGTTCCCAGCGGAGCCCTGCCTTGATCTGCGGGGCTTGTCCGGCGGGCGTAAGAGCGATTTACTCGGGCGCGCTGCTCGGAGCGGGGATGCCGGAGTCCCCCGCCCTTCGGACGGCGCTGTGCAGGAGCTGGGCGGGGGCACACTGCGGTGCGGGGCAGGCGGGTGGAGCAAGTGACAGGATCCCGCTTGCCCCGTCCCGGAGTGGCGGGCTTCATTGCCGGCAAAATTTGCACTTGATAATTTTCTTAAAAGCACTTTGGAAGTCTTTGTTGAAATAGGCATAGATAATGGGATTGAGAAGGGAGTTGGAGTAGCCCAGCCAGTTGATGACTGCCCCCAGCCACCCGGGCATGTAGCACTTACTGTCACAAAAGGGCAGGACGAGGGCCACGATGAAGAACGGCAGCCAGCAGAGGATGAAGGTGCCCATAATGATGCCCAGGGTCTTGACAGTCTTCCTCTCCCGGGACAGAGCCATTCTCCGCTTGGCTTCCGTGTTCTTCTCGTTGCGCCTCTCGAAGGAGGGAGGCGGTGGGGAGCCGCACGCCTCGCTGGGCAGCGGCAGGTGAGTCTTGGAGGAACTGTTGCAGTGCTGGACCTCGATGATCTCCAGGGCGGTCCCGTCCTGGCCCTGCCGAACCGCGCCGTTGACACAAGCACCGGGCTTGGGCTCTACAGTCCGCCGCCAGCCCTTGCCGGGCTCCCCGTTGCCTTTCTTCACAGTGGCCGGAGAGAGGGTGAGGCAAGTGTCGGCGATTTTTTTCTTCTCTGCTTTCTTGACTGTCTTGCGGATCCTAAAGCGTGCCGCCTTGAAGATGCGACCGTAGAGCACCAGCATGAGAAGAAGCGGAATGTAGAAGGCGCCGAAGGTGGAGTAGATGGTGTACCCGTGGTCCTTGCTGATGGTGCAGGCGTCGGGGTTCGAGCGGTCCTCCGGCGTCCTCCAGCCCAGCATGGGCGGGATGGATATCAAGAAGCCGATAAGCCAGGTCAGACTGATGAGCACGGCCGCCCGCCGGGGAGTTCGCTTGTTAACATAGTCGATGGGGTCCGTGATGGCCCAGTACCTGTCCAAGGCGATGGCGCACAGGTGCAGGATAGAAGAGGTGCAGCAAAGCACGTCCAGCGAGATGAAGATGTCGCAGGTGACCTGCCCCAGCGTCCACTTGTTCAGCACCTGGTAGAGGGCCGCCATGGGCAGCACCAACACGGACACCATGAGGTCGGTGACGGCCAGCGAGCCGATCAAATAGTTGGCCACGGTTTGCAGGGAGCGCTCCAGGGCGATGGCCGCGATCACGCAGGCGTTGCCACTCACGGCGCACAGGATGAGCGTGCCCAGGAGCAGGGAGGTGAGCACCTGGTAGCCCAGGGTCACCTCGGCGAGGCCGGGGCCGCTTGTCCCCTCGGGGGAGCGCGCTGGGGAGGTAGTGTTGTTGGCCACATCCATGCCGGGCGGGGGGAGGGGGGGGGTCGCTTCAGGAGACAGACATGGGAAGAGGTGCCGGTCACTTGTGCGCTCCCCTGGCAGGAGGCATCGGCGCCCCGTGCGGTTTGGCCACGCCGGGCACCCCCCGCTCCACCACCCCTCCCTCCCCTATATAGCGCGGCGGGAGGCGGCCGAAGCTCGGAGGACGGCGGCTGGCGGAGCCGCCCCGCGCCCGCCCATCCCCGCCGCCTCTGCCCAGCGCGCAGCCCCGCGCGGTGGGGGCG
>VZRL01005706.1:0-15525 GCA_013397895.1 Origma solitaria
TGTGCAAGAGAGATCACAACTAGTGAGAGAACATGCCTTCTTTCTTCCCTGAAAAGCACCTGCCCCATCCAAAACAATGGAATTTCCCCGCTAAATAGCCATATGGGATCAGACCACCTCCAGTAGCTCAGGACCTTGCCTTTGACCATGGCCCATAGTGGATGCTTAAAAAATACCAAAAAACCAGAACAAATGTAGTAATACTTTTCCAGAACACATTCCCAAGGCTCAGACATCTGCATCGCAGGGATTTTGTGACCCAGAAGAGCTGTCTCAGCCAGAGAGAGATTTTTCTTGTGTTGATGATTGCATTAACTTCTTAAGGCTTTGTGACTTTCTTGTATCACAAAAATTCTGTGACAAGAAATTCTACAGGATGACAAAAATGACACGTTACCTTTTTTCATTTTCAGCCAGTCAGTTTCTCATCTCACCACACAAACCTGCCTTAGTTTGTAGGTGAAAAAATAGACATTTTTTCCTACTGAAAATTTTTTTCATTCTCCCATTGACACAACAGACTGAGCTTCAGGAACAGTGTATGAAACCAGCCATGTGGAACAGCAGCATTTTCCTCATCATTGCTTACACCCCATTTGAAAAATTTATAATTTTTGAGTCTTACGAGCCATGGATTAAATAGAATTAAATGAGTATGAGTATGAGTATAAGCATGAGGGTGTTTGTAGAGCTTAAGGGGGAGAAGAGAAGATGAAGTGATGATATAGAAGAAAGAGAGGAGTGAGAGGGTGTCGTGGTTTCACCCCAGCCAGCAGCTGAGCTCCTCACAACCCCTCACTCACACCACCAGTGGGACTGGGGAGAGACTCAGAAGGGTAAAAGGTAGAAAATTCATGGGTTGAGATAAAGACCGTTTAATAGGGAAAGCAAAAGCCATGCACACATGCAAAGAAAAACAAGGAATTAATTCATTGCTTCCCATGAACAGGCAGATGTTTATTCACCTCCAGGAGAGCAGGGCCCCATCCCACATAACAGTGACTGGGAAGACAAACACCATCACTCCAAGTGTCCCCTTTTCCTCCTTTCCTCCCCACTTTATATCCTGAGCATGATGCCATAAGGGCTGGATATCCCTTTGGTCAGTTGGGGTCACCTGTCACAGCTGGGGGGGGGGGCTCCCTCCCAGGCCCCCCAGCCCCTCCCCAGCCTGGCTGTAGGAAAAGCAGCAAAGGCTTTGGCTCTGTGTGAGCCCTGCTCAGCCATAACAAAAACTTCTCTGTATCATCAACCCTGTGTTCAGCACAAACCCAAAGGAAATTAACTCTACTCCAGCCAAAACCAGCGCAGAGCAGGAAGAAAAAAGAATGAAACCTAGAAAACATGTTTTACAATTGTGCTGTTTGGCACAGAGGAGAGCTGGCCCAAAACTCCAGCTCTGAACTCCCTGAACTTTGCTTTCATGTATTGTCAAGCGCATGTGGCTTCAAACTTGGCTGTTCAGGCTCCTGTTACTATTCCCACCAACATTTGGCACAAAAACTATCATTGTTTTCCAAGGATTCTAGTGGAATTTTCTAGTGGTAATTGTCCTGGATGCTGCCCCCGCAGGGCAGGTGTGACAGCACCTAATTTATAATGGGGCAGTTAATTGTGAATGGCTTGACTTTGCTCAGCAGGACAGCATGGGAGCCCAGAGCAACTCCTGTAAACCTTGTTCCTGTCTCAACATTCGGCCTCTCAATGCTGCTGCAGGGAAGAAGCAACAAGGCAAGTTGGGAGTGGAGGTATAAATATCTTCTGTCTCTCCCTTAGACAGCAACAGCAGAACTTCAGGTTATTTCAATACCTTTGACAACCATAGCCAAACATGTGAGGCCATACTCATCCTCTTGGGTCTGGCCCCAGACTTTGAAAACATTTTCTTTGTGTGAAATATAAACAAGCCTTTTCTCATCCTTCTCAAGGTCTTTTTATGTGCAGTTACAGAAAGCTAAACCAATGCACAAGTGGGAGAGGGTATATGAACTGGGGGTTCCTCGTGGCAATAATTAGCCAACAACCAGAATTTCTTGGGTGGTCTCTGCCCTGAGGGTCACTAGTGTGAGTACATAATGAGATGTGACTGTCACAGGCCTAAGGCAAACATCGGAATCTAAAAAACAGACTGCAGAGACCAGCTGGAATCATAACCTACAAACTGCTATTTAATATCTTTCCAGTTTTTTAATCGTATAGAAACGTGGGGCTCTTTTTTATCATCTTCCCTTTTTTTAAAAGTGGGACAGAGTATATTGTTTTAATTGACTTGATATCTCCCACAGGCACAGAATGACCCCAGTCTCTAACCCTGAAAGCATTTTTCAAGAATAACCTTCAGGAACATATGTTGGAAATTGAGACATACTCTGAAAGGAAGCAAGCGAGAGAAAAAGAGTTCAGAAAATAGAAGCAGATCATAACAGTACTGTAGTAACACACTTAGTTTTTCATTTACTCATTTGTATGTGATTTTCATTTTTTCCTTTTTTAATGCTGAGAGATTCCACAGGAAACCAAAAGAAGTGAATGCTATTAACAGCTGCTGAGTCCTGAGCATTTTTGAAGGTCAAGTGGTCATTTGCTTATTTAAATATAAGCTTAGAGATATAGCTTAGTATGATAAAAACACACTGCAGGATCTTATGTTTTGTGGCTCTTTGCAAGAGAGATCCCTGCTTAAGATTACCATGTGGTATTAATGTTTATCCATACACATGAATTATTTATACTTTTCATTTGTCCTTTCTGCCCTTTCAGACTCCTTTCAGTCATGGAGACGACTGACCTAGAACATCACCTCACTGTCACCCATGTGTTCCTGTTGTAGAGTACTAGAGAGCTAAAAATACAGATTCACATTGTATGGAAAGGATAAGAGACTAAGAATAATTTAAATTGTGTATATAATTAACCACATGTACTCTTTTGTTTGAAGCCGTGGAAGAAATTAAACCCAAAATTATTCTGCATTTCCTGCCTCTTGCACTGGTTGTCTACACGACTGTGATCATCTTGACTTCCCTGAACCATTTTTAAAGTGATGTGTGGGATCTTCTCTATCTCTTCCTTCTAAAGGGTGAGGAGAGATTTTTGGCTGTAAATCCAAACCAGTCCTTTATTCTCTCTTCTTGCACATGCACTGATTTACATGGACTTGATGAGTGGAGGGAAAGCTTTCTTAGACACAGAAATATAGGATAGAAGGAATATAGAAATAGGATAAATATAGGATAAATACAGAATATAAGATACAAGGTAGAAAGGGATATGCAGCCTTGTCTAGCTTCTTACCATCCTAGGGAATGTGGTATATGAGCCACCTGAAAGTGAAGAGCTCAGCTCGAGGCTCAGAGAGCCTTTCTAAAAATCCAGAGATTCAGCAGGAATATTCCACATGACATTTCTCTTTCTTCTCCATCATTCTCTCCTCTGCCACACAGACAGACCATTATCTCTCTCCTCAGGCAATCTAACAAGCCAAGTGCCATGAGGACAAAAGCTTTCAAACCTTAAAGCCTCCAATTTGCCTGAGGAAGAGAGAATGAGCAGAAAAGGTCAGACGCACGAGTAATGTCTCGGTCCTGATGTCCCTTTGGCTTTAGTGAACTCCCAGGCAATTGTAATATATTGCCAAGCACAAAGGTGCCTTAGGACCTAGCCCTCGGAGACTGAGTGCTTTGGGCACAGCCTTCCCTTTTCCAGTGCTTTGAAAGGCTGGCAACAAAGCCTGGGTCAGGTAGAAGATATCATGCTGCAGAAATATTTCTCACCTGGATAAATCATTCTTTTCTCCCTGTGTGACTTTCTTTGCAATGAAACAGTCTCACAGCGCTTTTCCCATCTGTGCTATGGAAATCTGTTTTGACCTTGCTGAGCGGCCTGGCCATCCATCATGTCAGAGCTGGGCTACCTGTGAGGAGAGCACAGGGACTGTCACCTCACCTCCCTGCCTCAGTGACTGCAAAACCAGAGCAGAGCCCAGCCTCAGCTCTCGCCACGACAGATACATTCCCTTCCCTGCTAGTCCTTAGGTTTTTCTTGTCACGTTCTTCCAATTTGTTTCTCACAGTTCAGTGGAAAAGGTAGGCACACACACAAGATCTTACTTACCTTTAGGTGAATATCTGTAGCATCAATCTTGGTAGAAAAGGAAATCTCCATTCCACCACCTCTGTCTTTTCCCTGTTCTATTAGGGCACATATTCACATTTCAGACCTAAAGAGAGGCTGATTTGCTCTTTCCTACAAACTTTGCCTTGCCAGGATATTTCACATCAACTTTAACTGTCAGGCAACAAAAAGGAATGGGTACAAGATGATGACTTAATTCAGCATCTGTTGAAGTCTATGGTCACCTTTCCTTTAGATCAAGACCTAAATCCTTATTCCTAAAAGCAGCTTTGACACTTAATCCTCGGAGGAAAAAAAAGAAAGGGAGTGAATAAAATACAATAAAACTCTGACATTTTTGTGTTTGAAGGACATATCAACATGAAAGCAAAAGCTCTGCTTGACCTACGCAGTGGCTTTCCAAAGAAACTGTGACAATGGGGAGAAGGCAAATAGGATGACTCCATCCTTTTGGAAAGTTAAATCTGAGGTTGAACAAAGTTGAGAAATATAGTTCAAGATTCAGAGAAAATATACAAAAGGCAGAGAGGTGACCTAGTAGTCCACTTTCTCCTGATGTGGTTGTAATAGCTGTAATGAATTTTGGTTTTGGATTTGTTTTTGGTGGGAGTTTTTTTGGGTTTTTTTTTTGTGTTTGTTTTGGGGGCTTTTTGGTGGTTTTTTTGTTTGTTTGTTTTTGGGGTTTTTTTGGGTTTGTGGGGGGTTTTTTTGGTGGGTTTTTTTTGGTTTGGGTTTTTTGGGTTTTTTTTGTTTTGGTTTTTTGAGTTTTGGTTTTTGTTGGTTTTTTTTGCAGTGGTTGCAATGAGTAAAGGCCTCTTCCTCTGGTCTTATAGAATGGCTCTTTACCCGTTTCAGGTAACACTCACACCGTGCCCATGGTTTACACAAAACCTGCAGCTTGTACTGCAGATGGCTTCACAGCAGTGCTTGCTGCAGGATGTTCTCAATGCAAAAGCCATCAGAAAAAAAGCGTTTCACATTAGAACAAGTAAAAACTGTCTTTTGCAAGTAATTGCTGGCACAGGCTGGCAGTGTTCCTCGCCCACCTAACCTTTAGTACTGTTCAGTGAGCAAGGTCAGCTCCCTTTGTGCCTGCTGAGAGCCTCTGAGTTTAGCAGAAATTTTTCATGAATGCAGATGTCTACAAAAAGAGAGTTTGTTGGCAGGATCAGGACCTTTTGAATAATTCTGAAATGACAACACAGCTGGAATGAAGAGCTTGACATGTTCTGTGTCCATGGGTGGGTCACTGATTGCTTTTGGGTTTACACAGAAAACAAAATGTCTGAGGTCATTCTCCCCATCCCTCTCACTATATAATGCTGTGCTATCCTTGCTCAAAGCTGGTAGATATCCGAGTATTTTTCCTTAAAACCTTGGACTCTAGAACCATGTTAGCACACAAACTTTTCTGCCTTTCTTCTATAACTACTTCTATAAATAGATTGCCAGATGATTTCTAGACTTCAAAGCTTCTAGGAAAAATAAAAACCATGAACACTAAAGCTTGAAAAATACAGAAGATGTAAGGAGCTTCCTACTTTCTAAAAGCCACATCAACAAATGTTGTCCTTCCAAATTTTTGCTGTCTCTTTTTAGTATTGCAATGCTTAAGCTAAGCTGATAACCTGGGAACTGCTCAGGTCAGCAGGAAGAGAGCTGGCCTTGCCTGATGGGAGAGCTCACCAATCTCTCAAAGCTGGCATTTAGAGTAGAATTAATCTCATTTAATAAAATTGGTCTTTGGAAGGTGTCCCTGTCCCTGGCACGGGGTTCGGAATTCGAACATCTTTAATCATCGAATTCCATCTTTGGTCCCTTCCTGATCAAATCATTCTGTGACTCTGGAATTCCATGATATATGAAAGTAATATGTCTGCTCAAAGACAGTAATTTAAATCCTCATCCCAACGATTTTAGATCTTCATCTCAGTTAGGTTGAAGTGCCTTCTGCAAGTGTGTTGCTGTCCTTTGACTGCAGCTGGTGTTTAAACATGCTGCTCATGCAAGGCACTGTCATTTGTGGGGATAAAGCACTTCCATCCACAGGCCATGACTGCACTGTAGAGTGACATAAAAATAATGAGTTACCTTCAAACAAATGGGTTTTATCTGTATCAGTTTAACTAATTACATTCCCTGGAAAGAAAAAAGTAAAAGATTTTGGCTTTTTCACTCAAGATAAAGTTCATGAATGCTTTATATTGGTACCTATATTGCTCTTTAATATATTTTATTTTCCTCCAGGACAGGAAAAAAAGAAGAGGCAGTTGACCTCTCCTGTGACATAACCAAAGTAAAATGCTTCTGGCTCAGAGGAGTATTTAATGGGGCTGTGAGCTCCTATATGCAGGGATCAGATTCTTGTTTTGCATTTGCGCTGTTTGTGAAACATTGGATTCTTAATCTATGGCTGATTCCAGGTAGTACTATTTTAACAATATATAGTCAGAATGTGTCTCTCCCTATAAAAATTAATTTAACATAGTTCATGGAAATGAGACACTGGCTGAACAGATAAACATGTCAGATTTGTAACCATCTCCAGTGCTGGATATATGAAATCAGGGAAGTAATTTATATCTACCTTAGTTTTGATTTTATACCATTTTCTTCCACTGGAGATTGACTTTAGCTCTCTGTTAGAAAAAAATATGATGCAAACCTGATCCAGAGAATCTTAAAATTAGGAAGAAACAACCTAATAATAAAAATTTATTAAATGTGTCTTCCTACAATATTGCTGAGAACTTTTCTAAAAACCACAATTAAAACAAGGTCCCAGCGAGGTGCCAGAACCTCTTCTCTGTCCACTCTCAAAAGTGATTCATCCTCCCAGCCCAGGAGTGTGTGCTAAAACACAGCTCCTCCATTATTCAGATGACAGCAGCTGAGGACATTCAGCTTTGCTAATAAAGGAGGTGGCAAATGTGTCTCCCTTTCCAATTAAAATCTTCTCCTGAATTGCCTCCATGTGTGGAAGGAGATATAATAAGCAGATTGCAGAAATTAATTAATTATGAGAGTTAACTTTTCACTTTCACCCCTCACTGAGCCTCTTTTGTTCCTTAACCATGGCTTTTGTAAAACTGAAATTATTTCCTAGGGTGTGTGGCTTTTAGCATGACTGTGTCCTGTGTTTGGCTGCTACAGCACACCAAGCACGTGGAACATTTTAACAAGGAGTTTTTAATGAATCCCCGGGAAGAAAACACCCTCAAAAACAATACTTTAGTATGCAAATACTTATATACACAATAGAAAAAACTCCAAAACAAAAAAAAATCAAAACCCAAAACAAACAAACAAAGAAAAACAAAACAAAAACAAAAAACCCCAAACAAACAAAAAAATAAACTAACAAAAAAAACCACAAAAGGAAATTCAAATATTTTCTTCTATATTTTAAACAAACTTTAACCACAGCCATTCGCTGAGAAGCAAATTTAGATAACAGGTTCTTCCTGCAAGGGTGAGAGTGAATTATTTCAGACTTTTGGATGACTTGCTAGAAAGACGTGTTAAATTGCTGGTAATTTGAACACCAGCAAGCAGTTTGCATACTCCTTGCAAGTTTTTCAATAAATGCCATCACCTATCCTGTATTGCCCTCGGCTTCTCACACTTGTGACATAAAGAAATGAGAGATTTTTAACACAGCCAACGAGTTCAGTGCAAAGTGGAGAGGGGCAGAATTGCCATCAGGTCTCAATCCCAGTGAAAGTTCAGGGCACTGTGTGGTTGTAATCAGTCACTTGTCTTTCTGCATTACTTTATTCAAAACCATGGGCAGTTCTGCAATGGCTTCTTTTTCTACCATCAAATGAATATTATGTAGCAAGAAAGCAAAATTAGAAGAGGGGCAGTAAGGAAAATAAGGACAGAGGATTTAGACCCAGAATTTCCGCCTGTAGGCCTTGTTGCTGACTTTATTCAGTATATATTTAAATTACCACCATTACTTCCCAACAGCATTGTCTTGACTGTTTCAAGAATTAAATAGGGTGATACTTGCAACGCAGTCTCCTTGTGGAAAACACTGCCATTTTCATGGAGTGTTGAAGGCCGCAGATGAATTCTGGTTCTGAAACTGCTACTTCCACCCTCCAATACCCCCAATTTTAATCAGCCCTACTGACTTCACCCTACCCTGGGTGAGGGACTATCTCCCTCTCGTGGTTGCTTGCTCTCAGAGAAGGATGAGGGAGAATTCGGCAACAGATTTGAGGCTTTTAAGACAAAAGAATGAAGACTGAGGGTTTCAGACACAATGGACAAAGTCCCTTTTCTGCTGCTAATGATCTGTCTGGGAGACAGTAAATTATGTCTGTATTTCAGACAGAGCCATCCCATGACTTTTAAGGTGAAATGGAAATCCCTAAACCAGGGGCAGTTGTAATGGCCAAAGTCTGAAAAAACTTTTTACATTTTTGGAAGGTGCTGTCAAGGCTTTGTCAGAGCCACATAAAAATTAGGACAGGAACAAAGGTGCTAAGATATTTTTATACTTGAATTTAGAATATTTTTTATATCCCTGAATCCACAGTGGATTAAAAAAAATACTAATGGACACTTCAGCTTTCAAAAAAGGGGAAAAAAGCTAAACTCTCTTGTACAGCCATAGGAATCTTCAGCTCTAGGCTACAGAGTGAGAAATTTAAGATCCAGTAAGTACAAAATAATACTAAATTTTTATGCCAACGGGTCGATTCGTGTGAATTTCTGTGCATGCACACACACATTCCTGTGCATTTACCAAATCTGAACTTTGAGACAATTTGTGGGTCAACATCTGAAGATGGTTGAAAACAATAATTCCTGATCAGATTAAAGCTCCAATTGTCCTTTTATCCTCTGTCAATAAGTGATAGAAAATGTTTGTATAACAGCAAAGTCAGAAAGACATAAAATGGTACCACTTTTCTGGTTAGAGAAATCTAGAATCAGAAATTGTCTCTTTTATGGTTTAATGTACTATATACTTGACTTCTGACTAAGCCAAGCAGCAATCCTGCAACCATCTGGAATTTCTCCATATTACCAGACTTTGAGGCACCAGAAAATACCCTGAAAAACAGAGAAAGCCAAAACATCTCCCCATATTCTGTCTTCCCTTGTGGTAACCAAGAAGGAGCTGATTATGAACAAGCTGGTCCCAGTTAGTGTATATACATTTACTCTGGATGGATATTACAGGAGCTCACTATGATGAGCTGGAATAAACTGTGATCTGCGTTTGGAAGATGTGCATAAAAAACTGAAAAAGAATTTAAACACAGTTTTCCTGCACTCTGGTTTAGCTGTCCTCTGACTATGTAGGAAATATTCACCTTCCCAATTTGGTGAACTTAATTAAAATTTTTTTGTTTAGACCATTTAGCAAATGCAGTTTAAAATTTGAAGATGATTTTGAATTTGCCAAAACTGCAATTTTAGGAAGAAATTTGTTGGAATAATCTTCTCCACCTCTCCAGCAGACTTTGCAGTTCAGATGATGTTATAGATTAATTTACTACTTCAGACTTTGGAATTTTCCCCAAAGATGTTCAACACCGACAGAGTTTTTTTGACCAGTGTCACTGCAGATTTAGGATATAGTCCAACATCTATTAATTCAGAGGAAAAAACTGCCTTTCATTCAGAAAACACTGACTCAGAAACCTATTTGCACTTATTTGGAATTACAAACTAGTATATTTTGCATGGTTCTGAACCTGTAACTGTAGAAGATACAGGTTAATGTCCATCCATGCAAAGTATACCAGAGAATTAAAACAGGAAGAGTACCATCTGAAAAGGGCATTTGTGGCATGTATTTTACAGTTTCACCTTTGTTGCCAAAGGTCTGCAATTACATGGATTAAGGTGACTTGAAGCTCCTTGCCAGGCTGCAGACACAGGATAACTGCACCTATCCATCAGTCTGCTGACTGCAGCCCGATACACATGAAGCAAGGGAGGCTGGGTGTTTAACAAATTCCATTGCCTATTTCATTTATATAGCCTTGATCTTAACTGCTTCCATAAAGCAGCTCCTGTTCCCACCACAGGCAGGGATTTGTTTCTTCCAGCAGGCTCCCTTGCAGTGCTGCAGCTCCACCACGCTCAGCAGTGCTGCCACCCCAGCCTTAATTCCAAGGAGATTTTCAAGTGGAATCAAAGATATCCTCTTTGGATGACACTTGTTGATTCCCAGCTGTGAGAGGCATAAAGAAGACTGACCTTTGTTGGGTCGAGACGGTCACAAGTAACAAATTCACCACAGCAGCTTCTGGGTCCAAGGAAAGGAAGAAGTAGTAGCTCTTTATTTTCCAGAGACTTTTTATACCATTTAACAACTTTCGTGTCATACATCCATTGGCTCTCAATTCACCACCCCACAATATCACTGGCTACCTACAACGAGAACAACATCTTGGAAAAACACCACCTGCATGAAGTCAGGTATTTCTGTTTATGAATTCCTGCTTGTTCCATAGAGCCACTGTGAGAATTGAGAACAACAAGGTGTTCTCACGGTAAAGTAGCTCTTACTATGTGTCTACGATTCCCACAGACCTTGACAGGCTTTGTACCAGCTTGCAACACAAAGAGTTTGGTACCAAACGGGGGTTTAAGATAGCAACCAGTGTCTTATTTCATGAAAAAGATGTAGTGGGGAAAAGGGAGAGGTCATTTGGAGATATCTGCAACTGATTATTGCCTTCAATAGTCCATTGAGAAAAAAGTCAATGATATTGTGTGATTTACCTGATCTGTCCCAGCTGATTCTTTAGTGTGAGAGGAAGAGCCTATTTCTTTGAAGGGTTTGTAATAATGGTAAAGAGTGACTATCTCAGGTACAGATTATAAACCTAGTGTTTATACACATGTGGTGGGTAAAATTAACCCTGGTTCTGGTGTCTTCCAAGGACCATTCTTACTGCACTCACAGGGTTTAGGTTTCTAACAGAGCACTCCCCATTGTCTTCCTTAGGAACAATCCTAGGGTTCTAATAAAGTGCTGCATATATATACATGCAATGTCCTTAACTAGAAATCAATTTTGTTTTCCAGTTCTAGTCACTGTAGGATGTTTTCCTACCATGTCACAATGTTAATCACTTCCTAAAGATCATAATTTCTTATTGTAGAGGTTTCTTGCCACCACTCACAAATTTCTTTCTCTTCTCTATGAGCTGTGCCATACTCATGTGACACAGCACAGCTTTTGCGTCTTGGCTGTTGGAAAGTGTAACACAGCAAGACCAGCTTCCAAGTGAATCAAAACTAATAAGCAATAAAATAAAAATTGACAATAAACTCAGTTCTGGAGCATGATTTTTCTTGAAAACATTAAAGATGTTTCTGACATTTACAGAACATCACAATATTACAGATTTATCTTTACTGGTGGGACAAAAATCAAAGTGCAGGAGAATTGTCTGGTGTAACACCAGGTGGCCTAGAGCAGGCAGGGGACAGAGGGGTGGAAGAATTCTAAAGAATTTTATCTGGGTAATAAAGCCAAAGGAAAAAGAGAGTTTCTTCTGTAGAAATTCTATAACTCTGACAGCCATTTTAATCTTAAAAATTTTTCTTTTTAGAGAAAAATTTCAAAATTGTTTTGCTGTACCCCGTGGTCTAACAACATCCTCAAGAGAAAAACAGATGTTTATCCCCTTGTGAAGCAGCAGCAGCAGTCAAAGTGTGCAGTGTGAAAATTCCAGTTATAATTTTCATAAAGAATGGAAGAGCTCAGGTAGATGAAAAGATTAAATACTGACTTGAAATGAATTCTTGGGTTTACACTTCCAAACATTTCAGTAAGACCTTCTTTTGCCAGTGGAGAAAATATTTCAAATTATATTGTTTGGCTAGTCTGTAGGTTTAGAGAAACATTTTTCATCATTCTAACAATTTCTAGAAGTCTCATGTGAGTTCTGATGTGTGACTGGTAGGAAGCAATATTACATACAGTGTCACATGATGTGATACCAAAATCTGCCAGTGACCTAACCTGCAGATTTAATTTGTAAGAAAAGCACATTTCCTGGATAAACCACAAAGAAAAAGACATAATCTAACTACATTAAATTTTTGTAAATTGGTTGAATATTATGATGTTTGCTGCGCAGACATTCAAAAAAGGTTGAAAGTTTAGGCGGTGCACCTCAATTGCAAAAAGAGGAAGCAATGATACAATTTTTTTTTCTTTAATAAAGGTTGTAGTAGAAAGAATGGAAAGGTGAAAGGAAAACCAACGCTCTCTTTTACATGACATTTTCCCTTTCCAGGGAGCAAGCTGAAGATTGTGTCCCATGGACTGGGACCCCTCAATGTTTCCCATGTTGCCATTGTGTGCAGAAATGTGACCCCAGCACGACATGGAGTGTGTCTTTTTCTTTCAGAACACATCAACGGAAGGTTGGGATTGTATCCTTCATTCCTGCCAGTCTTTTCCACCGTGATAAAGAAGGCAAAAAGCTCTTATTCTGAAGACAGAAACCTTCCCACCCCCTTTGAACTTCTGAGAGGTGGCTGTTTCTGCTGAATCTGCCTCTGCTGCTGCTGCAGTGGCATTCAGCTCGCAGCTAACCAGAGAATATCGTTTTGCAAATAATTTTAATGCCTACAACAATGGAAATGTTTTTCTTAAAATAAAATCAAATGTGTTTTGTTGGTTGTTTTTTTACAAATAATTTGAGTTTGGAGAGCTGTTTAGCACTTAAGTACTGCCATAGAGAAAACAATTTTTGTTCTGAGTACTCAAAGACATGATCTTGAGCAGGAATTTTCTCTCTTCAAAATGCTAATTAGACAATACAATGAATTTTGATAAATAAGTGCATCTACAAGTTCCTGGCCTCGGGGAAGTGTCACCACAGTATTTATTGTTTTCAAGAATGAGTATCTCACATAAACACTTTCCCCTATTAAAAGATACAAAGCTTGTATTTCAAATTAAAACAGCTGAGAGGGGCTGTTTGTGTGTGCTTGTGTGTAAGAGTGTTTTTTGGATGAAGTCTGAAAATAGAAAGAGAGTCAATTAAATGGAAAAACACAAGGAGATGGATGCTGTGAGAAGAGGATGTGCAGTGGAAGTTGGTTGGAATTGGGAAACCCAAAAAAAACTGATGGGGAGGTTGCCCTCCTCCGTGAGGGTCTTTTGCACTTGCACAGTTGCAGCCGTAAGTGAGATCAGATATTTACTGGAAGTGGTTCATAAAGGCATTTAGAAATGGTCTGTATCTGTCTTGTAATTCCAATATCTTTCCTTTCTCCAAAGGCCAGACCCATGTTTGCTAAAATGGGGCTTTTTTTCTCAAACGTGGCACATTGGGCATATCTACAGCCATGGAACACAGCAGAGAAACAGCAGGAGAAAAACCTTCCTGCAGGGAATCAGAAAGAATTAAATTTCATCTGACAAAGTTAGTTTTAATAAGGTATTTAACTTTACTTAACAAAATGAAATGCTTTCAGATTTCAGTAAATGGACTTGATTTTCCTGGATTTTGTTGTGATGGAGGTAGGATGTACCAAGGAGTTGTATGACCAGTGCCTCTAAACGAGTTCCTTCAGGTTGATGTGACATCAAGCAACAGCACACCGAACAGTGAGAGCTGTAAAACAATCATGTTTCATTTTTTATTTCCAAGTAAACATCCTACTTTTCATTAACAGAATCACAGAATCATTTAGGTTGGAAAAGGACCTCCTGAGTTATCCTGTCTATCACAGGCATCCAGTCCCAGAAATTCCATAAGAAGATAAGATTTTGACACCTTAAAATGAGTTAGTGCTTCCACATTTTTCTATTCCTCATAAGAAGCAGGTTAATTTGTATTCAGAACTTTTCTATACATTTTTTATTAATATTCATTACCATTTGCATCACCTTATTTTTGTACTAATACTAGGGATTATAAGCTATTTTGTCTATGCACATATAAATTTAAATAGAAAAAGAGAGACCCTTTAAGAAATGTAGAAAAAGCACTATTACTATTTCTGTCATTAAAATACTTTCTCATGCCCTTGCTGGTCTATTATTATCACCTTTTGTTACCACAGTACATTGTACTTTATTAAATTACAGCCATAAAGGAGTATATGTAGTAATTTATTACTAAAAATGTTATTTGTGAGTAGGAAATATCATGAGTATCTCATGGTTTCTGAAGCAAAAACTTCTTTTGGACTTCCCTGATGGCTCACAGAATGAAGAGGGAAAATGAATATGTCGGAGTTCCTCGGTGTGACAAAGGACAGATTCCTCATGGTGCTGTAGAGAAATGCTGTCACCACTCCGGTAATAAATTGCCATGATTTAAACTTATCAGAGCAGGACTTTCCAGGCCTTAATGGAGACAATCTATGGTTGATGTAGGACCCATATGCAGAGCTGTCACAGCCTGACCTCACTTGCCACAACAGCAGCAGGCTTTGATTGCACCCTGCACACTCCAGACGTATTTTTCTCCCTGTCCTGCTCCCTGCCAGATTTGGACGCCAGAGATGCTGAATGTCACCACACATTTTAGCTCCTGACAGCAGGCTAAGGACGGCAATGTGAAAAGGGGAGGTAAAACCTGCTTTAAAAGTCTTTCCATGGATGGAAAAGGAGTAGTGGTTTGGTAGGAGGAAAAGGAATCTTTGTGTCCCCGGGGCTGGGTGAGGTCCAGCTCTTGTCGTGACTGCAGAGCCGTGAGGACAGATGGGTGCCCAGTGACCCATCCCAAACCGAGTTGGTCTCCCTCCAGTCTCAGAACAGGTATTTGGGTACAGCTGGTGCTGACTGGCATCTTTGGACAGTCTGGATAGAGGAACCGAGGTCTGAGCGACCTGCAGAGACTGAGCTGTCCTCTCACCCTGCTGCAATAAGGCTGAAATCTATTGGCAAGGAAACCTTCCCTTATGCTACCTAAATATGAATTTTGTACTTTGTATTTCCAGTATCTTCCCTGGGTGATAGACCCTTCGAACAATATGGTGAATTTCATATTGTCGTGGGTTTGACCCTGGCTAAATGCCAGGCACCTACAATGTTTGCTTTCTATGCTCTCTCCTGCTGCAGCTATGCAGAGGAGAGGAAAAACTAACACAAAACACTGGACTTATGAGTTGAGATAAGATCACTGATAAGGGCCGCACGAGATTCAGGGCAAGAGCAGGCGGGAAACTTAAAGTTGCAAAAAAAGTGATTTATTAATCTAACAGAGTCAGAGGATAAATTGGAGATAAAAATAAGTTCTTAAGACACCATTTCTTCACTCACCCCTCTTTTCCCTCTTAAGGCACCACTTCTCAGCTCACCCCCTCCCTCCTTCCTTCTAACCAGCAGCTCCGGGGTGGGGGCAGGGTGTGGGGGTTTCCTTTGGTCAGGGTCAGTCCATCAGGGGGAAGAAT
>VZRL01005706.1:15829-65401 GCA_013397895.1 Origma solitaria
TTTCCACTGACCTTGGTGCCTCCATGTTGTTCTCCCTCACATATTTTTACCTCCTCCTCCTCCTTCTCCGGCTAAAAAGAAGTGCATGCTCACATTGTTTTGATTTCTTCTTAAATATGTTTTCACAGAGGCGTAACTAACATCTCTAATTGGCCCAGGTTTTACCAGCAGCATGTCCATCATTTTACAGCCATCAGAGACTGGCTCTGCTGGACATGGTGGAAAATTTCCAGAATCTTTACTCAGGACATGCAGGAGCCATCTTTGTACCCCACCCTGTTCACTGGCAAAAACTGGGCCAGGCAAAACTACCACACATATTTTTGCAAAATATTTGCAGACTTTTAATCAATGTATGTATGTATATTTATTAGAGAAGCAGTTCTGAGAGATCCAGAGTTACAACTGCTTGAATTTTGCAATTAACTCTCAATTCTACTTTGTATATTTCAAAAAGAAAACCTAGCATATCCTTCTCATTTTATTGACATGGAAAAAAAACCACACAAACCCCCACAACAAATCAACCAACCCCTAAATACCTCCACAAAGTAGTGTTATTTAAATATTTCAAAAGTATTTTCATATACTTTACCTTAATTCACCTGTTATGAAGGAAACTGTGCTAATGGAGAAATTTTGCACTAAAACTCAGACTATTTTTGACACAGGCAAAATCAGCTCTGAAGCAACACAGATTATTATCTGAGTGATGAGTAGAAGATGAGTAGCAGCCAGAATAGATTTGTCATGAACAAATCGTGTCAAGCCAGTCTAAACTCCCTCTGTGACAAGCTAACAGACTTTGTGGATGGAGAGGAGCAGTGGATGTCATGAATCTTGGCTTTAGGAAGGCTTTTGATGTGGGATCAGGTGGAGCTCTCATAAGCAAATGATGTCTAGATAAAGCTAACGGATACAAAAAAAAAAAAAATTGTAAAAAAAAAAAAAAAAAAAAAAAAAAAAAAAAAAAAAAAGAGTAATTGCAGCCAAGGTACAGATACTAATGGGAAGGGACACCGAAGGAAGTTCTGCAATGGTCTCTTCTAGGTCAGCCTCTGTCAGTATTTTTGTTAACTCTAATGAGCCAGACACAGGAAATGTATTTTGGGAGACAGGCTTAGATTTCAAATTTTTAGAGATGCAAATAGACAAAAAATGAAATTCAATTAATTTCATGGGGGCAGATGTAAGATTTTGCATGCAGGTGGGAGTAATTAGCTCCACAGACAGAAATCAGGGAACAATCAGCAATTCTTTCAAAGTCAGCCTTGGGATTATGGCTGATAATGGAAAACAAGGCAATGATGATGTGCTGCTGCATGTACCTTCTCTTTTTTACTCAGCAGTACTCACTTGGTTTTATCTGAGCTCATCTTTGTACAGGACACTCCTGGAGAAAGAAGGAGCAATTAGAGTCTGTAGGAGCCCAGCGGAAAATCTGAGCTGGGAAAAAAGCTGACAGAAAAGGACTAAACATGTTTTTTTCATGCCGAGAGATGATGGAGAGAACAGCTTTTAATTACAAAAGAGGCTGCTGCTTAATGAATTCTTCATGGGTATAAACTGTAGCAAAACAGATTCAATTAGATTAGAGGAATATATTTCTAGCAGCGCAGAGAGGCAGAATATCTTTATTGATTTTCTTCTGAGTGGTATCATAGCTGTCCTTCTGCACATTGACTTCTGTTGGCCTTCAGCTCACAGATGGTTCAAGAGCAGGTTGGACACCCAGCTGGAGATCCCAACGAGGGATTTCACAGCTTGGTTTTTATATAAAGCCCATGGATGAACCAGATTTACCTGCAGACTGTGTCCCTGCAGTAAAGTTCACACTTCTGTAACTCAGGGCACCACTCAAGTCACCATGGCAATGCTCATGGGTTTCAGGCTCCACCCAGGTGTTTTAGGCCCCTTAAGAGTATTTCAGGAAGGCAAAAAGATGGTCAAAAAAGTGAAAATGAAGTGAGGAATCATTAAAATTATTGAATGAGGTTGAGACAGTAACACAGAAGGGTTTAAATAGAGCTGTGACTTTAAGAAGAGCATATGGAAATGTACATAACTAATGGAAATCTAGGCAACAATGACCTGCCAGACTCACCTTGTTCCCACCTCTTTATTGCTGCACTCATGTGTTACATCCTATCTTAAACCAGGTTAATGTTATGTGCTGAATTCCCAAAGAGGTCTCACAGCAGGTCAGGCGGGTTTGGGAAGTTTTGGAGTCCTGCACTGAATGTGACATATGAATTCACACTTGAATTGAAACCTCTTCAGTGGTGGGATAGTTCATTTTATGCTTCTGTGTAGTGTTTAATATATTCTGTGCACAGAAGAGAAGGGATGTGCTTTTAATGAAGCACAAATGTCAAAAATCCAGCACTGAAATACTATCTCAGGTGTTGCTGAAAGTGTAAGAAATACTGGTGACATGACCATTTCAAATCATATCAACCTTTTCTTACATTATTTATTCCAATTAATAATGAAAAGAACATGAAAGGTATGAAGCTACTGCTGATTTTTCTCTCTGACAGCGAAAAATCCCCAAAACCCACATTCCAACTAACCGTTCTAGTCAGAATGGGTGAGCAGTGCCAGAAAGGTGGAGAAGGGGAGGTAAGATGTTACTTAATCGCTTGACTAAAGGAGCTTTCAGGCCACTCTTCTGGCTTAGACATCTAAATGAAATGTCTACATTAAAATAGAATCACTAAAATTTACAAATGTAGCTGCTGTAGCTTCAGGTTCATCAGTGAGATGGTACTGGCACACCTTTGGAGCCTTTTAAGATTATAGTATCACCTCTGAGAGAAAGAGAGAAAACAAGAGAGAAAACAGCAAAGCTTTAACTTAGATGTACATTATTTAGTGTGGATTCCCAGCTGAAGTTTATTTATCATCTATCTATCTATCGATCTATCTATCTATCATCTATCTATCGATCTATCTATCTGAGCTAACTGCCTAACCTACCTGCCTAAGCTCTGTGGTGTTTGCTTGCCTTCTGGGCTTAAACCACATCACATCTAAGTCCAAGAAATTTTCATTTCACAATTTCAATACAAAATCAGGTCTGTAACTTTCCTTTATAGAGCTCAGGCAATTATTTTGATTTATAAATGTATTTTTATGTGTTGGTGGTCACTTCCGTTTAAATACCTGCAAACTGTGACTTTTTATCAGCCGTGATCAGACCTGTGTTCTCTCAATGAATGAGGTCTTAGTAAAGGATAAAACTGCATTTTTATGGCACATTGACCATCTCTAACCATCTCGCACTGCAATCAGACTCCTAATACACAATTTCTTGTAGCACTCATCATGGGTCCCCTCCCTTCAGTAGAATAACTAACATTGTCTCTGCTAATTTCAGCCTAATTTCTATTTACCTCAGTTGTACTTTACAAATGCCTTGAGTACTTTTGTCCTCAAAGGCTGAAAACATTGGTTTGAATCTTTCAATTCCATTTCCCTTTCACTGAAATGAAGAGGACAAAAACATCATAGCGACTTTGATTATAAATATATTCATTGACATGATAATTAAAAATTATACTCCTGCGGGGTTTTTTTCTGTCTTAGCGATCTTCCTTCCCTGTAAATACATTTACGTTCATTTTTAAAGTTAGTTTGTGTATATGTAGGTATATTTATTTACATATGTGTGATTTTTTGTAAAACAGAAATACAAAAAGGTGCCTTTTACTGTTATGGTCTTTATGGTTTATTCATATGCCTTTTAGCACAGCAGGAAAAGATTTTTTTTTTCTATTAATTCTGCACCTCGAATCCTGCGAATATTGGTAAACCTCAAACAACTGCTGAGGGCTCTGCAGTCCTGTTCAATTTGCTATATACTGCTAGAACAATCAGCACTTTCTCCAGCCTAAAATATCTCCAAAGGTACAAATATTTCTTATTTATGATCTGCAGATATGAACCGAACACAGGCCTAAACCATTTCTTTAGTCTACTTATACTGATATTTATTTTAAAACTGCATCTCCCTTTATACCTTGCCCGTTTGAAATACGGTGTTTATTCTTTAAATGGTCATTGGAACTGTGGTGATGGTCAATTGTGTGGAGGCAGCAGTGCTGTGACAGTCTCATTTTTGGTGCTTTTTTCCCCGTTTTGAGGAGGAAAGGGCAGAAAATCAATGCAAGACACATACGGCGTGGAACCCACTGTGCATTTTCATTACGAGCCTGCAACCTTCTGAGACTTGAGAAGTAATACTGAAAGAACAGCCAGAGAGGAAATTGGTGAAAAAGTTTCTATTTTTCATCTGGTTCTATGCTTTTTGTCTGCTTGGAGATAAATAGCTCTGCCTTGTAAGAAAACTGCCTTTTATTTAAAAAAAAAAAAAAAAAAAAGAAGAAGAAGAAAAATAAAGGAGTTTTATTTTCGTTCTGAAAGTCTAAGGGAGAGAAACAGCACATTAAAATGTTATTTTAATGAGTGCTGTCCTGGCTGGATACTCCCAAATAGTCATGGGTCTCTCTCATCATTATTATTGGGCCTTGAGAAGAAAAGCTCAGTTATTTTTACTTTTCAGTATTCTTACATTAACTAAAGAGCTCATATAAACCAAAAAATTTCCTTATTTATACAGAATGGCACACAAGGTAGCTATGAAACTATGTCCCCTAAAGCTCTGTTAGAATTTCTAAGGGGAAAATGCAGTTTGTTATAGACAGGTACAGATTCAGTGTTCCAGTCACATATTACCTTTTATTCAATGAATTGCTTTAAGAATTAAATATGCTGATTACTTGACCATTTCTACCAGCAAAATGTAGCTATATATTTTAATAAGTTTATAGAAAAGATGGAAAGAGAGATTGATTACAAATTGTTCTCTTTTCAAGAAACCTGTGTGACAGTCAATGAATATTTATTTGCATTCTGGCGGCTCAGTTGAGGGGACTGTCTGTAAATCTCACTTAGCTTTCCCTTTTGAACCCTCAATCTGCCTGTAAACTTTATCTGTGATATTTTTGTAAGGTAAAGAACTCAACAGAGCAGATCAGACACCCGAGGCAGGACCCTAAATTGGCAGGAAAAGTTGGGTTATGAAATTACTCTGTTCTTCACATCATTGTCTGTGAATTCAGGATGAGGACAGCATCTCCTTCTGTGACATACAGAGATTAAAATATATTTTCATTTCTTCACTTAAACATGAACCAATTAAAATGTCACAATTTTCAGAGAACAAGTTTGTAAAAGAGTTGATAATGAAGGCTTTCTTGCTTTGCATATTCTGCCCAATCAGTACTGAAGTTATATTGGTGTGATCCTGCTTGGGTACATTAAGAAAGTTGCCAAACAGAATAAAATAATTTGGTGGCCTTTAGGTGCCTGCTGGTGAAAAAGAAAGTGAAAATTCCCTATGGAGAGAAAGTGAGACACCAATGTCAAAGCAAAGGATTGAGACAGGAAGATCAGATCAGGTGAAAAGGGTCATCAAAAATTTTTGTTGATATCTTCAAATATTTGTCATCATAGGATAGAATTTGAAGGAAGAACTTCTGTATAAAATGAGCCTCTGTTTGTGCTAGAAAAGCAATGAGGAAATAATCAGATGCACAAACATTCTGCGTCCTGAGCTGCACAGATATTTCTATTGTTATGTCTTGTCTTACTCGACACTAAGAAGCAAACCCTCTAATCATTGTCCTTGTTATCAGATCAAAGCAGATGTTTCCAGCTGGAGAATCGCTGTCAACCAAGCCTCTCCTTGCCCTCTCATGGCCCTGCTTCCAGCACTGCTGGGGTTGCCTGATCCCTCTCCTGCCCCAAGTCCCAAATTTGATAAAGCGAAGTCATCAGTGAAAAGTTTACACAATATCTTCAATTTGTTTTCAGCCCTGCAGTTCTGCCTTAGCACTGCTTTACATAAAATTAGAGCTGTACCCCCTGTGAAGAGTCTATAAAAGTACCTATAAAAGTACCTATAAAAAAGTCAAAAGAAATCTTGCGTTTTGGGGAAATGGCTGAGCTTTTGTTCTGTGGTGAAATAAAAGAAGAATTTTTTTGGTCATGGTTCCACGCACCAAAAGCCTGATCTGCAGAAGTGAAGCCTCTTTGTATGTACCCTGGCACTATTTACACAAAGATACTGTTTCTAAGTTATTTAGACTATATAGTGAAAAACTGTCTTGAAGATAATGTTATAAAGATAATGTTTCTAAGTTCTTTAGAATATATAGTTTAAAATTGTCTCCACTGCATATTACAAGAGATTAAAAAAAAAAAAAAGAAAAAAAAGAAAAAAAATCACTCAACTGAAAACAATTAATAACTGATAGCTGCCCAGGGGCTACATTTTTAAAATAGATAAATAAAATTTAAAAACCTTGCATCACCTAAACAGCGTATGACAAATCTGATTTCTAATTAAAATTTCCACTTAGAGTCCACGGAAAGTAAGTGAGGTTTGGACATTCCTTAGGCGGTTACAAAGGCCCCTTTTCAATTTATTAAATTCAGCTAATAAGTTTTTTAAACAAAAGCTCTTCTGCTGTCTTGTCACTTTAGATTATTAGCAACACGCATTGTGTCCAAGTGCAGTGCAGCTTGAAGACCGGCATTAAGTGCCTGGATGGCTGCTGGGGAGGCTTGAACGAAGCTCGTGGACAGAAAGATCATGAGAAATTGCTCTGACAGCAGAGCAAAGTTGGGAGGAGTGTTTGCCTGCTTGTCACTCAGCTCTTCATCACCATGTTTACCAGTTTATTTTTGTTATGCCCCAAAGGACTTCCTTCTGCAAGCAGATCGTGGTTTCAGCAGAGCAGGGAAAAATGTATAAATGGCTCAGGAATATCCTTAGGAGTGACCTGTGGAGCTGCTGTGGCTCTGACACACAATCCACACTCCTTCATTCTCTCTACACGGAGCCATTAGTCTGTATCAATAATATCCTGGCGAAACATAATCCAGCATCTCTGGAGCCTTGTCCCCTGGCTGCTAAAGCCACATGGCTGTGACTTTCTTTCCCAGGCAGTGGTCTGAGGAATGGGTGTAATCAGTCAGTTGTCTTCCCCGGGGAATTATGGGCTGGAAATGTTGTTGGAAAATCAACTGTTGGAATAAATTAGCCTGCACGGTCACCCTGAGCAGACAGGAGGGGCAGGAAACCAAGAAATGAGCACTGAAATCTGGTCAAAATCTCTGTCCTCGTGTTAGAAAGAGGCTCAAATAGCAATTTAGGAATAGGAAAGGTGGCTGAAGCAAAAGCAGAATGATAACCTGGGTTACCTGATGGGTTTATACCCCCAGGAAATGAAGTCCTGCTTCCCTCAGTGATAACTGTGATGGGAGGAGAAAATCTCCTTCCTCCATCCACAGAGAGTGAAAGTCCAGCAAAGCCTGTGCTCTGAGACTCACAGCTGAGGGAACATCAGGGGAAAGGAATTCTGTTCACTAGGCATAGGCCTCAGATGTCTGGAATACTTTAAATAACCCTTGGAGGTATTAAATGTCCCTTTCCCTGCTACGGAAAGTTGGTAATCCTGAGTGCTGGAGATTCCTGAACACACACAGTGCTCATGAGGATGAAACTGGTCTGTCAGAGTTCCTCGACTGCAGTTTTCCTCTAACAATTGAGCAGCTGTTCCGTGGGTGAGATGTTCTGGGAAAAGCTTCTGAGTATGAAATTTAGTGAGGAACAGAAGAAATCTGGAGTAGAACACACTTTCATGAGTGAATACTTGCTGCTCAATTTGCAGTCCTCAATTCCAATGTGACTTCCAGAGAAAAGCGTGACCTCCATTTTTTGACTCTCATTCTGTCCTTTAAATTAAAATTAATAAAAAACCCCAACAAAGAAACAAACTACAAAACCAACAAAAAAAGTCACCAAAAATCCAAAAAGCTGAGGGAAGTACAGGACTGAAAGGTAATAGTCACACCATCAAATTATATAATCCATTTCATGAAACTACTCAGGCTTTTTACTACTCAAAGTCCAAATTCAAACTCCTTTCTCCACTTACTGCAAAATGTTTCTAGTTTCCATCCTTTCATATTCATATGTGGATTATAAATTCATTTAAGCCCCACTAGTCCATCTTCTAATACTGTATTTTCACCGAAGCAGTTCTTGTACTCTTTGTTTTTATCTCCCTCTTCCATGCATGCATTTCTCATTTCTCAGTTTCTTTTCTGCCAAACCAGCCAGATTTTCAATAACTTTGGGAAGCTAATTCTATGTCTCCTTCTTTATCTTAAGATCTCCTCTTGTTCCAGTCTGATCTTTCTCGGATAAGTGGAACCACAACAGGAATGGCTTTTAACTGAAATAGGGTAAGTTTGGATTGGATATTAGAGAGAAATTCTTTGCTGTGCAGGTGGCAAAGCCCTGGCACAGGTTGTGCAGAGAAGCTGTGGCTGTCCCATCTCTGAAAGGCAGAAAACAGACAGGTTCCCTTGTCAGTCAGTGGAATATTGCAGGTACCCCTAAGGTGAGTTCTGCACACTTTCACAACAGGTCTGAGACAGGCGAAAGAAATAAATCTCTGTTCTAGAGAGAGCACAGAACATGAGTTCAGACCCAATCCTTAATTCTTTGATGTCCGGAGGTGCAGAGGTGAACCCACCTCTCATTTCAGTAAGGAAGAATAGGAAATATAAATGGATTCATTTGGGTTTGAAAGCATTCATTGCTAGAATCATAAAATAATTTCATTTAGGAGGGGCCTCAAGAGTCAACCACCTGCCCTGAACTCAGACTCTATCAGAACACGTTATTCTTGCATATTTTTTTTAACTCCAGAGATGCATAAACTCAGTTATTGCTGATGAGAATTCTACCCATCAAAACATTTGAGCTTCAATATTCACTGAATTCACTGAAATGGATTTCAGATAGCATAATGGAAAATCTGCAATTCCTGCTGTGTTGCTTTGCTATATAAATCAAACTAAGTAATAGAAACAATGCTCCATGCTTACAAACCTCATCGAAAAAGAGGAAAAAATGGCAAGTATCTTCTATGAACTGTTTGTAAGGCATCTGCAAACCAAGAATAATTCACTAAAGTCATTTGTGAATAATTTCACATGATGAGTAAATATTCACAGAATACCAACAGGAAAGATGCAAAATTCATCAAATAAAATTGTTTGCTGCTAATCACTCAGAAAACTCCTACCTTTATCTAAAACTTCAAAGGCATTTGCTGTGCTGTAAATCATTCAAGCAGCCTTACATTACTGTTTATTTCATTCTAGTCCACATTTTCTTAAATTTAAAGTATCTCTTGAAAAATACTATGGAAAAATGAAGTTATTTTAAATGAAATTTCTGTTCTGAACATCAACTATTTCCATTATTAATACTCACAAAGCAACTAAAAGTTTTCTGGGTTTTGTTTTAAATGCTAAAAAGGCATGAAAAGCTGAACCTTGAGGTTGAAGAGATTAGCAGGAAACTCCATGGGGAAAATAAACAAAGGGAACAGTGAGATCCAGACTCATTGCACCTAAACTAAGGTACTTATCCTTATTTTTCCCTTATCCTTCCATCATCAGGGAAGAGACAAGTGACACTGCTGAAGCTGAATCAGATACTGAAGATCTGAGTTGACTTCTGTGCACGGCTCTTTATGTTTCGCTAAATATAGAAAAGAGCATCAGAAAATTAAATAAATAACAGAGCTAAATAATTAAATAAAACCCAGTACTTGCCCATGGGGAGATGAGTCCCATGGAGGGTTTGGAGCAGACAGACTCTGCAAATAGGCTTCCCTCGTGAAGAAAGCTATTTTTTTTTACATTTCAGTGCTGCTGCCCTGTCAGTGCAGCAATGGGCCTCAGGTTCCAGGAAAATGGCACTGAACATAATTATGTGCCTCATTACAAAACAACTCTGGAGAAACCCTATCCTGTTCAGAAGGATGTAAATGGATGCAAATTAGATAAAAATTTACCGCAGTCGTATTAGTGTTCCTGAAAGTGAGCCAATGTGCATCTGTAAAAATATTCTGAGAGAGTTTCCCTTTATTTCTACCTTTTAGAGTGCTGCTAAAGTGACCTGATAAGGCCAAATGAGGAAACCCAGAGATAAGGAAAGCTTTCCTTGGAAGCAGTCTGAATCCAACCTTTGATTCAGTGAAAGTAATCTGAGAATGTGTGTCATGAAAGGTATTTATACATCACCATTTTTGTCAAACTGTTCTTGCTATATTTTCACTCCTAATTAGTGCATTTTCACTGTGAAGTCTGCATGCAAAATGACTGCTCATGGTATATTAAAGAAAAAAAAAGAAGAAAGAGAACAAGGACTTGGACAACATAGAGGGAAAAAGGAAAGTAAGACAATGAAAAATGCAAAAATAATTAAAAACGAAAATAAAAATATATGGCAGAGGTGCTGTTGGAAAGGAACAAAAGATCAAAGAAGAAAATGGTGTTTGAAAGTTTCACAAACCACAGGGACACAGAATCCCAGCAGCATGTGCTTTGTTCATCAGTGGGAATGTGCTGCCTGCTCTGCTAGGGTGTTCTCTCACAGCTCAGTCCTGTGTGGTTGCAACCACAGAGATGTTTGGTTGGGTGGGGAACTTGGCTCTTAAATACATGGAAAAGCTTTTATCTGTATCTGTACACATCTACATGTTCAATGACCAGGACCCACACATGTAAATACACACCAGTGACTCCAAAGTTCTTAATTTCCTAAATAAATTTCACCTATTTTAATGACTTTGTTGCAGGTGTTACAAAAGTCAGTGGATCCATGGAGTGTGTGTTCCGTCTGATTGATCAGTGTTAATGAAACACATCCATGTTTCTCTTCTCAGGTCCTGTATGAGAAGGGTTATGCTTGTTTTTGAAATTCCCACTCAAAGTTGGATCCATTTGCTGGTTTAGGGTTAAATATATTTAAAGGGAAAAGTAAAGAATTTAAAAAATATAATGTAAGCAAAACCTGAAACGCAATCAGTTTCATGTTGTGGAGTCACAGAGAAGTGGTCAAACACATAAAACAGATTTTTCATAAATAGTATTTTAAATACTCTGCTATTAAAAAGTGGCAGCAATCTTACTTTCTTAATATGCTTCAATCAGTATTTTCCTTGTGAAACTTCCACTCAGAATCTCAATTAGCCCCAGAGAAATTTAACACTGCACTATTCTAAAAACTGTAATCCCTGAGAAGACTCAGATTTGGATTTACAAGAACATTTACCCCATCATTAGATTATGACTATCCTGTAATATTTTGAGCCTGACTAAGCAGACTCCTGGTAACAATGCAAATATTTTTAAGTAAATAAGGCCTTTTACATGAATGCTATGCAACTTCAGCTACCTCATGGCTTGGTCATGCAAGGAATATTTGTGGCTAAAAGTTCACTGGTGCAAGTGAGGAGTCAGGACTTTTAGTACTGATAGTTATATCTCTAACAACAGCTCTTGGAAGACATTAAGTTGCTTTTGAGTGGCAAAAAAAGTGAGAGGGATATTCATTGCCCTTTTCTGAAAAATAGCCATTGGATAAATAATAAAACTTGCAATAAAATAAACCTATGGCATCAGTAACTGAAATTTAAAATATGGAGCATCAGGCAAATGCAAGTCCAGATCTGCAGTGATTTGCAGTTATTTAACCCCCTCCAAAATATTGAAGCACTTTGTGAAAAAGAAAATTCGTAGCCAAATAACATTACTGAAAATGATACTTTAAAAAAGAGTAGTGAGGTAGAGAAAGGAAAAAAAAAGGGGGAGACAAGAGGCTCATCCTCAGATTCTGTGAAAGAGAGGGGAGAAATGAGTCCATGAAGAGGATTGAAGGTTCCCTGCTTTGCCCACAGGCTGGGAAATGGCAATGCAGGGTGGGTTATACCAAAGAACAGTGATTAATTGGGTATTTCTGACCCACGGCTCCCTTAAGCTCAGCCTGCCCCAGCCCAGCCCATCCCTCAGTGCTGCAGTGCACAGCCCAGCCCCGCATGACCTCCTGGAACTCCAATTGGCATATTCCTCACAAACGAGAATGGCTGGGAGTTGCTTCATTTTTACCAATAAACTGCTCTTGGTTGACAACTATCTCGCAGCTAGATGGGATATTTAATACTGAAATCATGTTTCATAAGGAAATGCGGTATCAGCCTTAGTTGCCCTGCAGTCTCCACTGTAATAGCATTTCCAAATCACGGTGTGATTGGTTTCCTTTTTGCCCCTCCATAAACAATGTGTAATTCCTGTAATATTATATTTTTTCTATTATTTTGATTCCCCTAAGGTTCCAAAACTCTTTCCACATCCACTGTGTTAGTATCTTCAGCTTGTTTTTTCCTTCGCAGCCTCGCAACATATTTCAAAATCTCATTCCTGTGTTGCCCTGGTTTGTCAGGAGTGAAGGTCTGCACAGAGAGAGTACATAAAGCAGGCTGTTACTGCTATTATTATTATTTCTATTACAGCTTTAGTGGCTTCCCAAACTGGTGTGCTCTTTTCAGAGTGGCTAACGCAGCAAACCTGCGGGGAAAGGCTCGGAAGCAGGGCTGGAATGGTTTTCCATTTTGCTCATGCTTGCTTTCATTTCCTCATGCCATCTCATAATATCATTGCTTTTCCACTTAGCAGCAGCATTAGCAAATGTCACAGCCATCCCACCAGGAGTTTCCATCTTGAATCACCTGTGCTGAGGTGAGATGATGCTGTCTGCTGGAGATTGCAGCTGCGTTCTCACCATTCAGCTGTCTTTTGTCTCTCTCTTCAGTGGGTGCTGTGGAAAGCCTTTGGGATCCCAGCTACAATATCTGTGGCTTTAGCACACGTGTTTTTGTAATCAGATTTGGTATAATTTATTGGGTCAGTCCTCAATTGCCTGCAATTCACTTAAATCACTGTCTCTTCTCTCCCTTTACTGCCTCAAACCTGTGTTATTCTTCCTTTTTACTTACAATTTCAGGATGCCGTGAACTGTGACAAACACATTTATAATGGAGTACTGTGTGAAAAGTTTCATTATTTTGTCTTTTTTATTATAATAAATTCTCTGCCTTGTTTTTTTTTTCACCTACTTATTTTCTTGGGAGACCAGTGCTTTTAACAGGTTTATTGTTCTCCCTTTATCAAGTACAGCTTAATGCTTTCTTTTTTTTTCTAAAGCAGTATCCACATAACTCACTTTCACTTTACTGATGCTGTCACTGATAGTGTTGTGCTGTAAGCAAATATTTCCCTGTCTTCTCCCTTTGGTCTGTAGTCTGCTTATGCCTCAGTGTCAAATTTGAATTATCTGGGTAATTCTCTTCCCTACAGACTGTTACACAGCCTTAAGCACTGCTGTTTTTATTATTCCACATTACTGCCTCAAAAGGAGGTTGTGTTATTCCTGCTAAACTCCTTAAGCCTTAACGTCATTTAAGAGCAACTCGCAGAGCTCCTCTGTCCCTTGTTTAGCATTTGATTTGCTTTTGAGTTCAGTGAGTGTCTCCTGCCACTGCAGTGTCCAGCATTCCTGGCTCCATGGCACCCCAAAATTCCTGGCACCCCAAAATCTCTGCCACGAGGTACATAACACCTCTTGGAGACGTAAAGGGAAGGACATCACGCAAACCAGTGCAGAGGTGGGAGGCAAGAAAAACCTTTTCAGAATTCCTACCAGGATGACCTGAATATGCTGCAAAATCTAAGTGTAATTCAGCGCTGCGAGTCTCAACAGTTCCTGTGGTTTTGCTTCATCTGGGTATCTATATTTTTTGGTAGTGTCTCCCCTTGTGCCAGCTGCATCCTGCAGAGATCAGTTCATAGCTGGAACACAGAAGATGTGCTTGAACTGCCCTCAAGCTGCATGTGGTTCCCAGGCAGCATTTGCCCATCGTTCCTCTCACGTTATCCCACCCCTGAGAACACAGGGCTGGCTAAGAGCAGTTATCTCCCGGCAGTAGACTCTGCTTTCTCTGGCTGAATGCACTCTATGTCTTTGATTCTTCTACTTATGGCAGCTCCCTGGGCTGCCTGGGACCACCATAGCTCAGGTGCATTAACTCTTTCCACCCCCCCTTGTTCTCCGCGGTGCTTACATTGGCAAGCCCCATCAGGGCCATATTCCAGAATTATCTTTCACGAAGGTCATATTTTGCTTTTGCTTCAGCTGCCGTGTGTTTTCCTAACTGAGACAGTACACTGAAAATGAGACCCACACAGTCTAGACCTGCCATATTTCCATCAGGGTTTTGCTAGACATGTGCTTTGGGATTGATGTATCCATGCTCAGAGCCTCTGAGATCGGCAGCTCAGCTGGTCCTGTTTGCCCATATGAGCTGCCAGATGCCTGGAAGTCCCAGAAAACTAGCCAAAACACTTACAGATCTAGAGAGAAAAACATGGCATGCACAGATCCTGCTGGACATATGGCAGCCCCACATGGGGTTGGATAGACAAGTTTGCTATTAGCAAGGCATTAGCTACAGTAGGGGCTGGTCAAGGAAAATACGCTCAGCCAGAGCCAATTCCTGAATTCACTCTCTGTTCTTTTAAGAGACTATGTGTTTGTTGCAGGAATACCATGGATTTCTTATATCTTTCACAGTGGAAGCTTTATACATATGATCTTGTCCTTCTACTGAGCCATATTGTGTTTTGCCACTGGATTTTCTGACAGCAAAGTCTCTGATTACTGATATTGCCTTCATTTCACTCATATCCTGTTCTGAATCAAACAACACGGCTCAGTGAACAGGGAAACTTAAATACAGGGCATTACTTAAAGCAAAGATTGTTTTGATGCCCATGCATGGTAATTAAAACTCGTGACCATCAAATTACAGCAGCTTGTATCACATGTCCTCAGGGAAAATTGAGAGGGGCAAGGAGAGTTGTTCCTCTAGTGGTCTTCAGGAGGATGAGGTGACATCTCTCTAAACTTCATTCCCTGGGCTCAGGTCTCCTTACTTGAAGCTACTCAGGCCTAGAGGAAATTTAGATCATTTACCTCTTTCTTTCAGATTTCCATGTTGCAGCATGTACCATTCACAGTGCTTCTGTGTTGGTGTCACCATGGTTACCTTGAGCACAGTTTATTTTCTGATGCCAACACATGATTCTGCTCCAAGTACACGGGGGAAATGCAATCTGTGGCACTGAGGAATCTCACCTCCAGTACATCCATGGCCACACCAATGGATGTTCCTACTCTTTAGTAAGCATTAATCAGATTTAGAGATGCTGGATAAAGTCAAAACCTTTTATTCTTCTATGAGCATCAGCCATGTCACAAACCTGTAAGGTTCTGTATTTTAACAGAGGATGCACACTGTGCCTCCTCCTTTTTATGGAGGGGACAGAAGGAAAACACTGACGGTATAGGGCAGGTTTGGGGAGAAGAAAAGAGAAGTGATTTTATCCTCTAAGGAGCAGAACAGTCTGGATCACAGTGTTCTGCAAAATTAGTTGTCAGTGTTCTGCCCAGTTTTGAGGAATATTTTTTATTTCCACAGAAAAATTATGTAAAAAAAAATAATATGGATGTCATAAAGTGAAGCTTTTAGTAGTTTGAAAATGGCAATGCTAGTTTCTTGTACATCCTTAATTGCAGCTCTCTTACTTGGTTTTAGGAGCCTTTTTAGTCTTCATATTGTCACCTTCTGTTTCTCGAATTATATAGCATATAATATCAGAGTTAGGCCACTTTTATGCCATCTCAAGGACACATGTGAACTTTATACATATCACAAAGAATTAATTGGGATCCTGAAAGCTAAAGAAAAGTTATTTCATATGCTTAAGAATTGGGTGTTCTTTTTACATTTTACATCTAACAGGATGTGAGCCAATTTTTCTGGTTAGAAAAGTGGAGCAGAGCTCAGCACAGTCCTGGGCACAATTGATTGTTCATGTTATTCATAGACCAACCAAAGGAGCAGCAGCCAGTGAAGGGGAAGGGCTTGACAGAATTTTGTTACTGGCTACAGGGCAAAGAATTGGTTCTGGTGCAACAGGGAGCCAGAAAAGGTAATAAGAGAGAAAAATAGAAAGAAAATGAAAGGACTGCTCTCTATCAATATATGTCTTTCCTGTGTTTCTAACTAGAAATATACATCCATGTGGAGTCCAAACATCTGGTGGCTTTCTCATAACCCTTTTCCCCATAAATAAATTTTTGTGGGTCACTGCTTTGCTGCTGTTTTCTCTCCTCATTGGACTTACTGAACTGCTCCACCCAAAGCACTTTGACCTGTGAAATACTGAAGAGTTTCAACAGAAGGTCAAGACAGGTTTCATTTCATGAGATGTCCCTGACAACTATTTCAGTGCCACTAACTCTATCTGAAACAGCAAGTCAATTCTTGGTGAAACAACACAATGTTCTAAATTACCTATTTCTGTTAATTAACTAAATAATTGGCCTAGGATGGCTGCCTCAGCAGGATATGTCTGGGATGTAAATGTCAGCACTCAAGATTCTTGAAAACATCTATGCTTGACCCATGACTCATCTGGTTGCCATGTGTCACAAATTAAATCTCCCCTTTAATTGTGGGGTCATTCTGCACAATATAATATGTACAGTATTTTTCTGAATTAATAATTTGTGAGGAAAAAATAATAAGACCACAATTTATTCTGTTTATCATAACCAGAACCATGTAATTATTGAATATGTCAGATATTAACATATTTAAACATTTGTTAAATAAACAAATCCTTTCATCATCAAGAAACAAAGCTCATTTTTCCAAAATGAAATATTAACCTCCTACTTTTATATTTTGCATTCATTTTTTATAAATATTCCAAGCAGTCACCGAAATATTACTTTCAGTTAGTAAAATGTGTTTTATTTTGAAGATATTGAAAAAAAAAGGTTTTCATAACTTTTTTTCACTTCTTTCTCTCTTATCTCTGTTGATGGATGAGAATTTACAAAACATTTCCATCAAATTAATAAAAAAAGCAAAACTAAACACAATTGAAATAGAGGTAATTTCTTAAAGAGGACTTGGAAACACCCAAGTGTCTCCCCTAGCTGCTCCATGCCAAGAAGACCCCTGAAAAAACCCACATTTCCTGTTCTAATTTAGGCCATCCTTTTATTCTCCATCCCAAAAAATGAGAACCCAAATTAGGTGCTTAGGGGCCTAAGACACAACTTCCCTTTGATTCAATTAAAGGTTACACTGATGATGACTTTTCACCTGCATCAATGTTTTGAGCTCACAAAGTTGATCAAACTTCAACTGCACCATCACAGTCCGAGAGATTGCCAATCCCATGGCATTTTGCAGAAAACCTTTAGCAGAGACCTCTTTGGAAACATTAATAAAACAGAGGTGTGCATTCCAAAGTAGGATGGATAAAATTCGATATTCCTTAGATGATAAGTGCTAAAATGTGTAAATGTGGTACTTGGGGACATAGTTTAGTGGTGGGCTTGGCAGTGCTGGCTCATGGTTGGATTCTATGATCTTGGAGGTCTTTTGTAGCAGTAATTATTCTGTGATTCTTTAACATCAGAAAAAATGGTAGTTTTTAAACATGCAAGCTTCAGATTTTGTAACTAGAATGTAGCTTTCTGATGCCACACTTTCCCTTTCTCCTCAATAAAAAAACAACATTTGGTCTAATATATTTTAAGTACATCTGTCTGGTAAGGCATGATTTGCTTTATTTATATGCTTAAAAGCATTGCATTACTGGTAGTAATTTTAAGTAGATCTCTGACCTCCTAAAAATAACTAACTCCCTCCCAAAATAAATCCAGAAATGTCAGTAAAAATGAAGATACTCTAAGAAAATGATTAGCCCAGAATTTTCAGCACCTCTTTCTTGCAAACTAACTTGTTTTGATTTCATAAAATTAAGAATTGATTTTGATTATTCAAATCCAGTTCATTCACATTAATTTTGTTATATTCTCCTGTGGAATAGGAGAAATACTTATTCTTTCAGTGGAGTCTTTCAGTGGGTAATAAATAGTGAGTTTGTTGCAATATAAGTCAATTCAGGGCTTTAGTGAGACTGCAACAGAAAATTTGAAATGGAAAAACAGGGCAGAAAAATTTCCATGTACTCCTTCCCACTTTTTTATCATCACTTAAAATGACTGATATTCTGCAAGGCACAGAGTTTTATTTTGAAGATGTTTAGTGATAGCTGAGAGACTACACAAAGCAAAAGCTATCTGTGAAGACTACATACCAAAAATTCATTAGAAACAAAAGAAATGTTTTTAAAAATCCACCTGCACTTCTTCAAATGTATTTGTTAAAAGTAGGGGAAAAAGCTTGAATGAAAAAAGTCCTATAAAGTCATAGCAAAATAAAATTGTAGGGAATGGACACTGGACACGATCAATAATGTGAATTTCAGTGGTTGAGTTTTGGATCAAAAGAGAAAGGGTAGCCTGTAAGTCAGTGAAAATGGAATGTAAGTGTAAAACCCCTTGGAAATCGATTGGAGGAGGAGACCACTTTTAGCAATCAAAGTCAAGAACATGCCTTAGATCTACATGCTGCAGGGAGGGAAGGAACATTTGAGAGCAACTCAGTGTGGGAGCTGGCTGAGAGAAGATTTTGGTTACCAGTTTGAGCAACAGAGCTGATTTAACAATGATCAGAAGTGGAAATCCCTGAAAAGGTTCAAGGCTAGTCTGGACAGGGTTCTGAAAACCTGGTCTAGTGGAAATTGTCCCTGCCCATGGCAGGGGTTGGACTTGGAAGATCTTTAAAGTCCCTTCCAACCCAAACAATTCTGATTCTATGACTCTGTGGCTGGGAGAAAAATATGATGAGTTTGAGTGCTTGGTTTTATTAAAATGAACAGGAATTTCAAGCACAGTGTAAAATTAGAGATGTCAATGAGAATATGCCCAAGGCCATGGTGCTGTAACACTCTGTGTGTGTGTCTGTATCTCAAAGTGTGATTTTTGACAGGAACATAAGAAACCTATTTCATAGAGTAAGATTATATTTTTCTTTCTCTTGCTTCACTCCACACAAATGATAAATACCTGGAAGATCCTGCCAGTTCGACTCACGGCTCAAACTGCTGAAAGCCTTGTTTCTGACAGACTGATCAGTGACTAATTAGTAAATTGAATGTTTAGTCCTCAACTGAGAGTTTGAACCTTGTGTTTATCTCCTCAGGAGATCTTTATCCAGTTGCTAAAATAAGGAGTTAGCAAACAGTTGAAAGCTTTTTGCTGTTCCCAAGCTTGTTTCTGCATTATAAAGCAATACAGGAATCTTGCCAAAGCTGGAATCTCTAAAGAGAAGCAATGAAGGCAAATCCCACCCATCCCAGGGCAGTGGAACGCAAAATTCTGTTGCTGCGGTGAGAACTTGCAGAAGCTGGAGAAGAACGAAGCACTGTTAAATTATCTGCTTTATAAACACTAAACATGAACCTAACCCACTTAATTGGCTTTATGCCATTAACCTCAAAGAGCCAAGCAGTCTCACCTGGCTGCCCTTAGAGTTTCTTCCTGATGCCAGCAGAGAATTTTGCAGTGAAATGCATAGCAAAAGCATGGAACCTGTCTGTAGGGCAGTCTGATTTTGAGGTGATGGGAAGCATCTGGGCAATTGGGTTCAGTTTCAGGGGATAGGATGCAAAGTTGGGACATACTCTAAATACTTTATGTGCTACAGAACAATTTTTAGGTGTCTTAGCTCAGTGCAATGTCCCTCTATCAACTGTTTTTGGAAGATTGTCTCTGATCTAGATGCCAAATCTAAAAGTCAGACAATGATCCCTCCTTTGGTTGGTATTCTTTCTCTTATACCAGGAAAATGAAAAAATAAAATAAAATCTTCTAAGTAAAGTAATTAACTAAGATTTCTTCCAGGGTTATCACAAGAATTGAAACTACCAAAATCTGTGCATATGCATATGCAGCAACTGAGGAGGATCCAGTCTACAATCTATGTGCTGTGTCTGGTAAATAACATAAAGATAATATGATAGTATCATGATTCAAAATACGTAAAACAGCAATTAGGTAAAATTTTTTGTTAAAATTGGTTATCGCAGAGCATGATATGTGCGAGATGAGTCGGATATGTACTTGTCTGTCACCTTTTGTGGTGCAAACTAGCCCAGCTTCTTGCTCCACACTCTTACCCAGCACTCTAGGTAGGGTCTCACAAGAGCAGAGGGGGAAAAGATTTAAATTTTGTTTATAGCCTCAAAAAATATACAATAAAAAGAAGACTGTGAAAATCAGGTGTAAAAGAATGAAATAGGCAAGGGAGGAAGAAGAAACCTCCTCTTTAAGGCTGAGAGTCTCTCCTCAGGCTCAGCGGCTGAGGCTTTAGGAAGCTGATCAGATGTCTTAAGATCTGTGATAAAATCCTTAGTTAACACAGTGAAGTGATGAAGAAAACCAAATCATGCTCAAAATTTCTTTATTTGCTAATTTATATGCATCAGAGGGGAATAAAAGCTTCTCTATAAAGCACCAGACATTATCAAAATATACCTATTATTAATGCATGAATTCTTCTGAACTTTAAGCTTTAGGATTAGCTTGCTTGTAAGTCTAAAGCCTCTGTCAGCTTCTACTTGGCCTCAGTCACAACACTGGCATAAAAAAAGAAGCTTAACAGGTATTCTTCCTCATTTTCTCATCTCACAGTATTTTTACACCTCAGAGCCACACTTCTCGGGGTCTGGGAGTCCATCAGGTCTCACGCAAAAGCCTGGCTGGAGCAGCTTTGCAGTTTCACAGAAGAAGGAAACCTGTGAGCAAACTGCGCTCTCAGTTAATTATTCAGCAGAGTACCCCGTGCTTGGCTGCTGACCCTGCTGGTACCGAGCAATGCTTCTTGCATGACAGGCAAAATTGTGTTTCTAATCACTTATGGTTACCAAAGGACACATGGAATGTTTTGCAGAGGGGAGATGATTAGCTCCGTTGTCCTGGCTGGCTTCCAGTTGGAAAAGCTTTATCCACTGAATACAAATCTACCGCGGAATTTCATGTATAGCTCCTTCTTCCCCTAAATGTCATGCAGCGAGTTACTCTGGGCTTTAAGCAGCTGCCATGTTCCTCACTGGAGATGGCTTCTGAGGAATATATAGAATCGTTTTAAAGCTCCAGGGAATAATAAAAAATCAGTATTAAGCTGCCTATATACTTAGATGGATGAGGAGAAGGGTAGAAAGGGACAGAAAGATTTCTGGTTATGGTAGGAATGAGAGTGGAAAATGCATCAAAGAGTGAATAAGGCCAAGCAATGAAATATTCTATAATATAATGTAAATTGCAGTGACTGGGGACAGCTGATTCCTCAAAATGTTGTTTTTTCTTTTCCTTTTTTTTAGAAATTAGATTAATTTTTAAGTATTCAGAAGTCACCCATAAATGCTTACACTGACTCACAGTTTATTAATATTTTTAACTCCAATCTTGAGAGAGAAAATGTCCTATTTCTCTTAGAGTGATGACTTTGTGCTTAAGGAAGTCAAAATCTGGATTGCACCAGGCATGTCCTCAAAAGGATGAAGAAAACTTGGGAAAGACCCAAAATCCCAGAAAAAGAGTGAAAAAAAGTGAAAGTCTGTGTATGATGGACAGATATGAAAGGCACTGCTTTGAGCACAGATTTTTGTCCAAGATGGGTAGACAGAATTGGCTGCTTCGATTCTGCAAACTCAGTGCCTCCCTCAGGGTGTGATGTTGGTGGGACCCATCTCCAAACAGGACATTTCCTGTCTCTGGGCACAGGTAGCCCTGGATCCACCCTCCCAAACTCAGATTTCTCTGGCTTGATGCAAGACATCATGCCAGCCCTTAGAGCTGCTGGAAAAATGGTTTGGACTAAATGATGGACAGAGAAATTTGTGCTTCCGGCAGGTCTGAGGGATGTGAAGAAGTGAGATATGTTATGCTGACTAATGGTTGGCTGCTGAGGACAGTGAATTCCTTACGTGGATCAAAGAATCATAGGAAGCCTTGGGTTGGAAGGGACCTTAAAAATCACCTAATTCCAACTTTCTGCCACGGAAAGTGTTGCCACACACTATCCCAGGCTTCTCAGGGTCCTGTCCAACCTGGCCTTGAACACTTTGAGGGATGAGGCATCCGAAATTTCTCTGAAACTTCCTCTATAACCATATGATCATGACCTCACAGGAGCCAAAAAGCAAAGTTCTTGTAGGCAAGTGGCTAAGAAATGAGTCTGTGAAATCCTAAATTCTTTTAATTTTACAGGTGTTATTGAAAATTAAGGAAAATATTATCTGACTGAAATGCATGAAGTCTCCTTCTCTGGAGATATTCAAAACCTGCCTGGACATGATCCTTTGCAAGTTGAACTAGATGAACATGGTTAAGCAGCAAATTTGGTCTAGAAGATTTGCAGAGGTACCTTTCAATCCCAAGCATTCTGTGATTCTGTGATTCTTATGTCACTATTTTTACTGTTTGGATTTTCAAAGTTCTATATCTTTCTGCTGGAAGTTATTTCTCCTGAGTAAACATCATTTATTTTGGCTTTGCGCAAAACACAAGGGAAAGAAAAAATAGCTTCAACTATGTGTTTAGTCCAACCACAAGTATCCTCCACAGGTAAAAGCCTATAGTGTGTATGTGCCTTATAACAGGTTTTGAACATTCAGATTTTATATTTAAGATCACCATTGGAGCCAGATAAAGATTTTTAGAATAGGATTTAAAACACAGGACACCCAGAAGTTTGATCACGTTTTTCTATTTAAAGGAACCTCAACAAAAATACAGCCTTCAGTTAATGCCAAGTATTGAATACAAGTTAAAACACGTAAACAGAAATGTTTGCTTTTTGCAACGGATGGATTTCCAGATAAAGTCCAGAATTCCTGTTTGTTTCTTGGCATCCTGTTCTGAAAAGGAGTGCAGTTCTGAAAACACAATGGTTTCCCATAGTCCATGGCCTTATGCTTTTTTTGCATAAATCAGGCCATGATTACCCCCACATGAAAACTGCAGTATGCTAAGCATTTCTATTACAGATCCCTACAGAGCTGCAGAGTCCTTCTGAAGTCACTGGGACAAAATAGAGAGCACTGAAAGAAGTTAAGAGTTTCCAAAATTCTCAGCACAGTGTCCTGGTGCAGATAGCAGAACACCGGCAATGATGTGAGTTTATTCAATCAATAGACATCCATTTGATAAAAAGGGTTCCACATGGGAGTTTTTCTGCTAGAAGGCTAAATAGGGTTTAAAATATTTAAAGATTTCTTTGAAACAAGTGCATTGTTACTAAAATGGTTTATTTATTTTCCTTTTTTTCCGCCTCACAAAGCATCTACTGTATTAATTCCACAATGTCAGTGTCTGGAGATTGCTTGTGTGGATTCCCAATGTATAATCACACTCTCCTTGGAAACAGCAGTTTTATTTATGTATTTCTATTTCATTCAGAAAGACTTGGATTCTAAGACAAGTCCCAGAGCTACAAAATGATGTCACCTCTGAGTGAGATGGCTTGGGAAGGCTGGGGAATAAATAAAATGCTTCGTCTGTCATTCCAGCTAAGTGTTAGTGTTTTACTGCAGGTGCATGCAAACACAACCTTTTCCTGTAGCATTGTAGCTTTATGTGTATATATATGTGTGTACACGTGTAAATATAAACACCTACATTCATAAGATGAGTGTATAAGGATCATGGGAGATTGCAGAGTTGGCAATGCCGTATTTCTAACTCAGCAGCTCAAAGAATGTATAACAGGTATGGAAGTTGTGAGGTTTCTTGGGTTTTTTTAAATACAAAATCCAAGGGAGTGATATGGTGTGAAAAACCAGTCCAGTACCTCCACTGGTGCTACTAATTTAAAAGATTTCTAGTCTTCTGTCAGAGAATGTATACAAAAATTGCATCACGAACCTATTCCACAGTGCCTAATATGAAATAAGGGGAATGCCTTGACCTTCTAGAACAAAACACAGTTAGTGGAAATGCAGCTGATAAATGTGGTTTATTATGTCTGCTCCAAGCAGACAGAGCATCTGAAGGCTTGGTTGAAGAATGGGGTGACATAATATCGGGATTAAATCAATAATTTGAGGAAAACCAGGAGAAATAGGATAAACTGATGAAAAAAAACATTGCTGTAAATTTCATTTCAAAGATATTCCACCATGTATCTAGTCCAGGGCTCATTCGTTGTACTGTCTCCCCTACCACCTTCTCTTTTTAATATATGTAAGAAAATCACTTTCTCTAACAGTTTATTGAAAACAAGTAAAATCGTTAGAAATGCATCTTTACAGCAACTTTAATATATCTTCAAGCGCATGGATCACATCTGAGTGACAGATGATAAGCTGCATGCCTGATTTCTACCAGCAATTAGCTTGGGCAAATAAAGTAATTGCATGCACCAGTTCTGACAGAACAATTTATTTTTTCCCTTCTGTGCAATCACGATGCAATTGTAGGACCAGTTGTGATTTAAGGCAGGGACTGCTCTCTATTCTAGTCATGTACTCTTCCTAAAACGAGAGTCGCCTTTGGCTGGTCCCTTGCCACTTCCATGATTAACTTGATTAGATGGAATAATTTCATAGCATTTCACTTGACACAGGGAGTCTATTGGTGCTTATGCAATCATAATGTGCAATGCTGGACGTCCCCACACCCCCTATAAAACCCCAGTGCTGTAGTGAAATCTGGTGGATTTGTACCGTCAAAAGAAATGCATGTTGTAGAAAATGATACAGAAGGCATCTTTTAAAAATTGAGTGCATATGGGGAGCAGAGGGATTGCTTAGATATTCCTCTTCCAAATGTTGGTTTTTCAGTGCTTCTTTTGAAATGGAAAACTAATGCCAGCAAGAGTTTTGTGGCTGGCAGTAAAACTCTCCAATTTGCTGCGTGTTTTTCTTCACGGAATGTATCCTGCAGGAGCAACACTGCAATCAGTATATTGCCACACGTTATGCTTCCTAAATCCTACTTGCAAATATGAAAAAAAGGTCCTCCCTTTTTAAATGCCTGTCTTTGACCTCTCTTCTGCAAAGGCAGCTTCCTAGAACTAGTTTTCAGCTAAGCCAAAAAATTTCCATAAGGATGAACTGTTTCTCCTGTGATACTGAGCAATCAGGCATGGTACTTGTCACCCTGACCCAGGCTGAGCACAGACATCAAATTGAATTTCCTACGTGGCATGGAGTGCTTATCCACTTATTCTCCACCTCATACACACCTATTCCCTCCTGATTAAAAATGCTTGCATTTTTCAGTGGAAAATAACAGTTCCCTATGTGTGAAAACATTAGGAATGCTTGGTGTTTTGCTTGAGGTTGTCTAAAAAGCAAACAGAAACTTGAAAGGTTTTGTGAGAAAGAATTTTCATTCCTTGCTAAATGAGCACTTCTGTCACTTGGGATGGTGTTTATAAGTTGGTCTTTTGGGACACATTTTGCCACCACAACTTGTAGACATCTGAAAGGGAGCTGTCAGCTGATATCAGTTAGCCAAGCTTCTTCCACCATCAGTTATGGGAATAGGTAACTCTATACAGGGATTTGCTCTATCCTGAGAGAGTTGTCGAAAATCTATGGAATAAATTGGTCTCTAGATCCCTTTTCCTTGACTGAAAATGACCCCTAGACAATTAGCTGTACTATCTGAAATTAGGGGGGCTGGGGCATAGCCTTATCCATTAGAATTGCTTTTTGTTTTTACGGAAGAGGGTCTGAATAAGCAAACAGGAGATTCAGGTTTTATATTTTCCTGATCTGCCTCAAAATCTTGGGTAAACTTGCTCCATTTTATGTTCCACTGTTTCATTCCTCACTTCCTTGTTTGCTTACTTTGTCAACAACTGGGCTGGGGAAAAAGAAAAAAAATTCTTAATAAATATAGTTAGGACTTGATCTTCAAAAACACAGATTTTAAAGTGGAAAGGACCAACAAGTTAACTCGGGTTTGTATAATTTTGTTAATTTAAAAGGTTAGCAGCCATTTATGGTAATCACCTTTCTATTATCCATGGAGACAGAGACATGGAAGATTGTGGAAACAATGCATGTCATCCATAGTACATAGATGCAAAGCTAAGTGAAATTAATCCAACATAAACATCTACCAAATTGCCTGATTTTTGTTTCTAACAGAATTGTTTTTATTGCTCTGGTTCATATGACCTCTTGTCTATAGTTATTATTTACTACTCCTTCAACAGACAGAGGCTGCCTTCAGGAGTCCAGGATGTTAAAAATAATTACGAAATCACAAGAACTTGAAGGTCTTTCATTTAGGACATGAGACAGAACACAATAAAAACACCTCTTGCCTACCGAGCAGGAACTTTTCTTCATTAAGTGAGCAGAAGCTCTGCAGATGAATTCAAGACAGTGCATATCCCTTGGGCCTGACAAAAGCAGAGGAAGAAAAATTAGGATTAATATGAATTATATGAATGTGTCAGCAGGAGCAGGCCACATGCTGCTGTCTCGGGTACAAGTGTGCAAAGTTCCCCCCTCAGTAAAATGAACCTCTGCTGTGGCACCAGAAGGAATTTGTGTCCTTTGTCACGTCAGAGACTCCCAAGTCAACACAGCAGGAAAGTTCCTCTGGGCACGCTTTTGCTGCGGGGACTTGCTGGCTCACAGAGAGGAAAATGAACATATTCAGAGCCCAGACATGTCCCAGTGGGCTAACAGGAAGAAAAATATTATATCCCACTGGAACTGAAAATGAACACAAGCTTCATCACTGTCTGATTCAAATGCAAAAATAATTGTTTCCTGCTTGTATAATGGGAATATACTAAATACCAGATTGATAAACCCATAGAAAACTATGCAGAAAGAAGAAGAGCCTTTACAGAGCTGAAATATAAAGGAAAAGGCAGAGACAATGCTAGCGAAGGGTGTAAGCCAGTCTGACAAGACTTAAGGGAAATGAGTTCGGCAGCGGGAAATAAAAATATTATAACTCTGGAGAAATGGACTACTTGGACAGAGGTGCAAGTGCAGCTGTCCCTTACAGAGCACAGGGGACATCCACAGCATTTTTTTCTTTGATTGTTGGTGAAGAATAACTGAGGTAAATAGTGGCTGCTTAAATTAACACGAAGAATCTTCCATGCTAGGAAAAAACAGATATCTCTCCTATTACTTTCATATTTGCTGTGCAGCATTTTTTGAGGGGTTGAATTTATTCAGTAGAGTAGGGGATTTTTTTATACCCACGATGGTCAAGGGCTAAAAATTATCAGAAGAGACTGATTTTTTTGGAAAGCTGTTGAGAATTGAGGAATTCTTGAGGTCTCCCAGAGAAGTTTCCATGTAAATATGTTTGCATGGTGGCTGCGTCTTCTCCCTCCCTCTTACCTCTGCCACAGCACCAGGTGGCACCAAAAATATCTCTTCTCACACAGCTTGACACTCACTTTGGGATAAGTGACTCTCACATCCCTTTAGTCATGATCTTGGCCACTGACGGAAAAGACCTTACAGCATGAAAATCAAATGAGAGTCGGTTTGGCGCAGCTGGTGAGCAAAAGTGTCTCTTTCAGGGGAAAATGGCATGGTCTGCATCCATCCCAGTGAAGTGGAGCATGCTTGGGAAGATTCCCTGGCACTGGAGCATCGTCATTTACTCCACTAATGTTTCCTGGCATGATTTTGGCCCATTCCCTGAACAGTTCCTGGATGGGGCTTGGCAGCTGGAGTCCAGGAGCCTCTCCAGCAGGCAGTTTGCACAGAGCCTGCTCTGGAGTCTGAAACAGTTTGTTAGGGAAGATAAGGGATGTCCTGTACCAGTTGGCCTCCTTGAAGATGCTTCTGGATAAATTTAATTTTCTGGTGTAGATGTAGCTGTAGGGGAAGTTGTTCCCACATGCGGAAAACAGAACAAACAGACAGAGATAGGGTAAAAGTCTTGGTTGAAAAAAAATTCCTCAGAGGAAGAAATATTCAAGATAATGTTCCATTTGAGGTTACTTTATTGCACTGCTTATTTTAAAACCTCAAAGTCTGAACAAGTGTTACATTAAAAAAAAAGAAAAAGAAAAGAAAGCATTGTGCACTCAAGTCAGGCAGTTTTGCCATTGTTTCTCTAAAATGGAAACAGATTTCTGGAAGATGCCATTATTTGGAAGATATCACAGTGCACACTGATTTTACTTCCTCAGAGCTGAAGACATTCTCCTGCACAGCTTCTTACACCAATAAAACAGAAGTGAAATAAAGATCATACATACTCACTGAAAGGGATGGAAATATAAATACAATATAAGTGTTGGATTTGATGCAGGGAATTTAATTGGGTTCCCTGAGGAGAATAAGGTGAATATAACAGCCTGGAAAAGCAGATAGACAAAGCAGACAAAAAGAACAGACTGTATCCAGCAGTCCTGAGAAAACAGACAAACAGCTTTCCCAAAATAAATAGCCAGTGCTGCGTATCGTGATCTCATGGGAGTAATTACTGCAGCTGACTTGTATTCTATTAAAAACTTTTCCGTCAAAATAATATCTGTCACTTTGGAGATTGCACCAGGCACACGAAGGACACGCTCAACCCCTGAAACAAACTCTGGGTAGTTTTGTAGAGGCTCCAAAAGAAGCAAACTCCTGAGCTGTGGTGAGGTCAGGAACTTCTCCAGTCCCACTCTGTTCTCTGAAACCCCACAAAGGAGTGGAGGTGAGAGTTCATCAGTGCAGATGAGCTTGGGACAGGGATTGTGCCATTCACACATGGACAGCAAGTAGCTTCCCCAGGACTCATTTATGAAGGAGCAAAGAAAGGATCTCCAACAGTCACTGCAAGTTGAAGGTTTCTCTTTAGATCATATAAAATTGACTTTACCCCCTGCTATCCTTCAATATTGACCACACAGTTGTGTTTATGAAGTGAATTAAAATAATAGGAAAATATAGATTACTGAGGGGAAAATATCTCAAGGGAAACAAAACTGTCGATAGATATATCTTTAAAAATGTTTGCACCACCAAGACAAGACAACACAGTCAAAGGTTTGGAAGTGTTCTGAGATGTTTATTAGAGGATAATAATTTTCTGAAGGAAATAAGTGTGAGGTATTACTTTAATTCTGGTCACCATGAGATAAAAAAGATATGATATCTCTTACAAATGTATGGTGAAAGCAACCAAACCTATCTGCTGTAAGGAAAATTTCTTATGTTTATTTCCATTGGAGTAATTTAAGAGGAAGTGAAGAGAAAGAGGAGTTAAATATAGGAATCAATTGTTTTCTGGAGCACACACCTGCCATGAAATAATATCAGTCATCATGCCAAAAAAGCATCCAGGTAACATTAGACATGGAGAAAGGGGCATAGAATTGAATATCAATGGAAATCAGAGCTCCAAGATGCAAAATCAAATTATACATATTAGTGTGTATTTTGACCATATCAATGTATGTATTTGTAGTTTGTATTAACCTTTTCAATAAATATCCCCAAGAAAACACTCAAGGAAACACCTCATTTTCCAGAATGCTCTTTTCTTGTAATTTATTAATTACTTACTTCTGGGTGAAGACCAGGAAATGCCATAAAATATTTTGTAATGTAAATTCTGTAGACACTCACAGGAGTTTGAACCTGATCTTGTGGGAGGTTTAAACGTTAGGTAAAGATTAATTCAATGCACTAATTATAATTAGTCCACAATAACTTTATAGGCAAGAAACTGTCAGATGTTTCTGAGGTTCATAAGAAGCCATGGGTGAAGAAGCTCCAGGTGCTTTTGGCTGTTGGTGTCTGCAAAAACCAGAAAAAATTTTGGATTAGATGGCCTAGCTCTTGTCCACTGCCCATGTGAATTCACAATGAGTTTATTATTGGCAGGGTGACCTTTAAAAATAATTTCTTTAAGAAACAAACAAACAAAAAAAAGCTGAAACAGAGCAACAGCTGTGCCAGACCTACCTGTGCAGCTGGCAATGCCAAAAGTGTATTCAGAATTATTGCTTAGCTGTCATTTATGTCTTGTGAACTCTACATGTTGCCTCATGACTAATGGAAGGGGAAAATGAGTGTTTTAATAGCAATATAGCATAAATTACCACTATTCTTAGCCCAGATGAAGAAAAAGAAAAAGTAGGACAAATTCTGTTATTATTTTATGTTCTTAATCACATTTTGATCTATACAGTTCCCAACATTACTCTTGGGATGACATGGTTAAAGACAACAAAATGCTCTCAATTATTATTTATAAATTATTTACAAAAGAATACAATTAAAAAGAAATAAAAAGGAAATGCAAACAACCTAAAGGCTTTTATGTTCTCCTCATGAAGAGCTTTCAGTTGGGATTAGTCCTTTGAGACATTGTGTTCTGTTTCTTTTGCTTTTGAAAAACAAATTTAAAGCACAGTATTTTATTTATTTATTTCGTTTTATTTTATCTTTTCAAAGCAGTAGGGTGTAGTAAAAATATCATGATATCCTTGACAACTGTGTATATTATACAAAGAGACAAAGAAATCACACATGTCAGGAAATCTGTGTACTTCTTAGTATATCATCAATATACAAAATTGCTTTTGGAAGGGCAAGCTGTGCTCTCCAAGTCAATAAAACTGCGAGCACAGCTGACTGGGTTGGCCCCCAAAATTCTAGAATTTTTCATCAAAGGGCTATTGTTCTCCTTCCAGCTTCCAAAACAATGTTTCCAAATGAATGAGTCAACACCACATTCATGAAACTCTGGGGTGGTTTGTATGGAAGGCACTGCTGCAGGTTCTGCCCAGATTGCATTTCCAGCAGGTATTGGAAAAGCTCAGATAAAATGAAATAACCATCGTCCAACACAGGAGTGAAGGTCAGCTTTTTCATCCTAAATTTTATATAAAAGAGGACTATCACCTATTTTTGGTTCTTTTCACATCGCCATAAGGGTTTGGGGTTTTCTATTATTACCTTGGAGGTGGCCAAGGCAGAGAAAATCAAAGGTCGAGGTGAGCAGAGGACAAGAGCGCTGAGAGCAGGGGTTCACCAGCTATGGAGAGCTCTGTGTGTGGGTTTAGGTGTGCTTGTTAGGAATTCATGCTCACTGTCCCTCCTGGCTGGACGAAGGGCAGGGAATTGCAGTCTGGCTGTACTGGGTGGGGAGCTGAGGGTGCTCCTGGTACAGAAAATCTGCTGCCTTTTGTCTCTGATGAACTGGGAAAGAAAAATTCCCTGGGTTTTGAAGTCTTCTGGAGCTGGAATCCCTTGAAACACAGAAGCTTAGAAAATTTATTAAAGGCAAGTTCAGATGCTGGCCTATAATCCAGTCTAAGAAAGACACACCTCCAGCGAGTTCCTTAAAATCATATTTTCTCATTATTTTCATCCAGTATAATGTATACCATTTCCTTGAGTTGAATTGGTAGTCACTCCTTAAATATAAGCCTCTTTCATGAAACATTCAAAACAAATTGATCTCATCTTTCACACTTTGCAATCCCAGTTGCTATATTTTTCAGTTCAACAATGTGATGTATGTATATTCATTGGCACAAGTCAAAGTTTCAGTTAAATGTCAAAGCAGCAGCATTTTAAAATATTTTAACCATTTTGCATTGTGTTCTGCCATCTCACTAAAAAACAGGAGTTCCGAGAAGTGCATTAAAATGCATGAATAATTCATTTATAAAATTACTATATAAAGAATATAGCTTAATAGGTCAAGATCTTGTTAAAAACTGCAGTTTGTAGTAATCTTTGACAACCTGTGCCTCCGTCTCAGCAGAACAAAACTCCACCGAATATATTGCCTTCTCTTATGCAACAATATGATAAGCAGTGAGGTTTAACCCTCTGGCTTTGTGCCCTGCACATGATTCCTGCTAATTATTATTTTTGCATTTCCAAAACTTTCAGTGGCCAAGTGATCTCTGGTAATTTTGCTGTTTGGTAGCTCTGTGCCTTAGCAACCACCCAGAGTAAATCTAAAGTCTTTCATCTCTGCATTCTAAACTTAAATTTAGATATCTAAATGAAGCAGTCTTCAGACAAAGACCCAGTTAACCAGCAGCGAATCAAGTCACAGTTGTCCTGCTGATTTGAGGATTAAATGTTTTCCTTCCTTGAAAAATGCATCAGAACGGCATTTTTATTTGATATATTTGCTCTTGAACGTCAGTAGCATTGTTCCTTTCAGTATACAGGTTATATCAGTGTGCTGGATGCTCTGAAATAAGTCTGTCTACTTAAAGAGCAGCAGCATTATCGGAGTCTCAGAGGTCATACTATAAATTTCTAATTGCTTTCCGTAAATTAATTCATCAACACTTTCTAAGCCACCAACAGGAGAAAATTTCCCAAAGTGTTTCAAACACTTCCCCCTGGAACTTAGGCACCATATGTGGGGCAGCACAGGTTTCACAGCCTCTCCTGTGTATAAGGAGGTATTCAAGTTTCTCCGTCCAAATACTGATGTAGTTTCTGTCTTTTGGGTGAAGTTTTAAGTGGAATAAGAATATTTGCCTTAATACTGTCTACTATCCAATACATTCAAGCTGGAAAGCATGCTTTAGTAAAATATTTAATTGTAAAATGACACACTCTTTTATTGAGGTGATTTGAGAGAAAAAGAGAAAAAATTAGAACAGCTCTCTAGTTAAATACTTAGCATTCTTACTGAAGGATATTTGATAAATATTCTGCAACTCCGAGGCTTAAATCTGTGATACTAGTTGATTGATGTACTTAACTCTCACCTATTTTATTATTAACATATCTATAATGTTTGGGTATAAACCATTCCATTTATTGCAGTTGTTCATTTCCTTTGCCAGGATATAAAAGTCATTATTATTATTATGCCTAATCAGATTTGGTTCAGAGTTTAGGTGTCGGTTTTGTTTTGTTTTGTTTTGTTTTTTCAGAATTTATTGCCTCTTTTTTCAAACTCTAAAACACATATGTTTGAAGAGACTTATGGACCATTTTGACATTATGACCTAACCTCTCTGGACTAGAATGTGTCTGACCTGACTCAAAATAAATTCACAAAGCTTGCAAGATTAGGCAGAGCCAACATCGAGATTTTTTCCAGGACAAATTCTCTAGCTGCATCAGCTCCTGGTATCTGCTCCACTACTACAGTCTTAAAAATCGTACGATATAATGGCACACTGGAAGTGCATTCCAGTGATGAAATTTCTTTCACAATATGATACTCATTTATCTTCTAACTTCATTTACTACCATTCCAAATAAAGAAAATATAAAACAAAGAAAGCCAAGTTTCAAGAGAAACCACAAAACTTATGAAATGAAGGAAGCTGAATTTTCATCCAAAAATTTAATAAAATAAGACATGATAGTAACAAGAGAAAAGAAACCTGACAACCTGATTTTCACTTATATCGAAGACCTCGTGCCTAAAACTTCATGTAAAACATATGCAAATCAATCAGGCTTCCTCTTAAAGTTCAGTGTTAAAATAGATTTGAAGTTGCTCAGCTTTTTATATAGAGAAATACTCAGATAAATAGGGATGTGTAGGTACCTTATTCCTAAACTGCTTTTTTATCAGAGCAAAACAACGGGCAAGAATTCAAGAATTTTTCCAGTGCTGTTTCCAGGTACAAATAAATGTGTCCACCATTCTGCACTTGAAAATCACTAAAACTGCCTGAAGTTCAAAATTCAGATCTCTAATAGGTTTTTCTTCCAGGTTTTTGTCTAATCTGCCCATGGAAGAGACCACAGTGGAGCAGGTATTCACTGCAGACCACGGATGGAGCAGATGGGTATTCCTGAAGGAAACTGGCCTGTGAAGAGCCCGTGCTGGAATAGATTTTTCTGAAGGACTGCAGCCCTTGGAGAGTCCAAGAAAAACTGTGAAAGATGCATCATTCCCGGCTGTAACCTCCTTCCTCACCCCCCAGGCTGTCCCGTGCCAGAGAGGAGTCAAGTAGGAAAGGAAATCTGAGCTTGGGAAAGGAGGAGGGAAAAGTGCTGTTTTAACGTTTATATTTTTTGTTTTTTACTACCTTAATTAATAACTGAAAACTTCATAATTAAGTAATTATTTTCATTGGCAATAAATTAAATGGATTTCCTCCTGTCCAAGCCTGTTTATTCCATGATGGTAGTTAGAACAACAATCTCCCAATATTTGTCTCAGCCCAGAAGGTTTCTCATCCTATTATTTTGCCCCTGCCCCACTGAGGAGTGGGAGAGGGCAGGGCAAAGGGTAGAGGATTCTGGCTGGAAGCCAAGGCTAACTCAGTCTGTGTGTCATGTAAGATTGGTTTTCCCCATTATATCACTTTATATTTATCTGTGTTGAACTTCATTTGACATTTTATTGCTGAGATTCTCTGGCCTCTGAGGTCCTCCTCAAATTCTTCACGGTCTGTCCTGCTCCTGAGTGCCTCATATAACGTTGGATCATCATAATTCACATCATATTATCACCCTACAGATCATCCCTCTTTTGTAGGTCATTTCTTGACACACTAAACAGAATGAGTTCAGGACAGACTCCTGCACAACCGCTGTGATAACCACCCTGCATTGCAGGAAATGACCTTTTGCAGTTATCCTTGAATTCCTGCCTTTTAACCAAAGATTAATGCTTGTAGGTGTTTCCTCTTATCCTATGATACTCAGTGTTCTGGCAGCCTATGTAAAAGCCTTTGTTAAAATTTTGTAGGAAATTAAAACACACTATATAGCTCCTATCACTTTGTCCCCTAGGTTTCTTTAAACAATGCTTTCTACTGAAGCCATGATTACTCTTCTCAAATAAATAATAAAAATATCCAAGGGTCTATTCTCTAATTTTTTACTGTTACTATTCATTTTCCCAGTGGAGATCTTAGGTTTAGAGGACTGTTAGTCCCTGAGCACATCAGTAAATTTTCTAAGAACTGCTACCTCATCCCCTGTCTTTTAGTCTTCAGATAGCACGAGGTTTTAAGTGAGAGGTTATATACATTGCACATCTATTTAATCTGTGGGTTCCCTTAGAACTCTAGAGGTTTTGGTAATTTGTTAGCGTTCATTATGTATATTTGTATTATAGTCTTTTTCACAGTTGCTTTCCCAGGTAGTTTATGCTACAGTGATCAGAGCACTTCCATGCAGCCTGAGAATCCCACGCTATATTCTGGCCCAGAAACGTTTTCCCTGCCTGTCTGCACAATGCAGGAGATGTTTCTCAAAACTGCATAATGAATTGGCACAAATAGCAATGTGCTCTTTCTTTAATTCAGGATATTAATGGTTGGGGGATGTCTTTCATTCCATCTTTTGCTGGTCACAGTTAAACCTCAAACTTCCAATATTTCAACCCCTCTGTTTTAGGTATTCAAGAAGAGAGAGTTTTAAGCCTCCTGCTGAAACTGCTAGACTTTAGAGAACAACTAAATATTCATTGGGCAAAAGACTCTGTGATCCTGGTGATTAGGGTATTCATGTGGCAGGGGAGACGTGAGCTCCTGACATTCTAATGAATATTTACATAATTTTGTATGAAGTATTCACTGGAGCAGAAACAGCAAGTTGCCTGATCACTTACCTATAGAATCATAATTTTCTTGCCTTTCAGCTCAATTAATTTTTAATCGTGCCTCACAAAAAGGGAGAGCCTCAGGAGGAGGAAGTGGCTTCACAGAATGCCCCAGCACTCTGAGCATTCTCCTGATGTTAGTTTTCAAACTCCCTCAAAAACTGAAGAGATTTAAACCTGCTGCTTGCACTTTCTCAGGGTGCTGGGCATTGAGGAGTCATCACCTCCTCTTTCTTCTGGTCATAATTTTTCAAAAAATGTGTACTTTCTTAACATTTTTTTGGAGGAGGTTCAGCAGGTTGAATAACAAATGGAGGATGCTATTACAGTTCCTGAGAGGTTATTCCTCATCTTTCTTATGCCTTGGTCACTGGCTGGATGTGGTGGTTTCCCATCTTGTTGGTTTCTAGCATTTCTGGTACCAATTCTCCGTATTTCTGCAAACCTCTGCTCAATTTATCCAGAGGGTGTATTTTTAGGAATCTAGGGAAATGGGAGGATCTCAAGATCTTTTAATGGCAGCACTGGTAGCACAGAGAACATGGTAAGTAAATGTTTCTCTGTGCATTGTGGTGTTTCATTTTGGTTCTTTTACTTGTTATTATGAGGCTGCTTCTAAGAACTGGCTGCAAATGCAAAGATTTACAGGAAAAAAAAAAAGAAGAAAATCATAAACAAATAAAAATGGCCTTGGAGTAGGGATATTATCAAACTTGTTTCCCTCAGAATATTTCAGCAGGGTATTGTTAACCTGCAAGATGAAACTTTTCAACCAAATTTCCACGGCAAGTGAAATGTTAGCTTCTCAGCCCCATGAAAGCCAAGACAAAATTGTTAGGAAAGCTGTTGTCACCACCAGACCTCAGCTGTGCACAAGATCACAACCATAGTCTTTGCCCATGTTCTGTGTAGACCTGTGGTGCCATTTAAAACTCTTGAGAAGTTCCCCTTTCCCTAGATTCCTAAAAATATTCCCTCTGGAGAAAGTGAGCAGAGGTATGCAGAAACCCAGAGAATTTGTGCAACAGGTACTCATGGGGCACGGAAGATGTGAGTTCCTGAATTTCCACAAGATTACATGTACAGAGTACTCATGACAAAGGGATGGCAAAAAGTAGCTACTGTGTGTGCTTTGAGGTCTGAAATTCTGTAGTAAGTCCTTCTGTGTAACCTACACTGACAATTTTGAATTAAAATATTTAACTTAGGCCCATTCCTTATCAGGGGTTGTTTTTTTTTTTTGGTGGAGTTTTTTGGTTTGGGTTTGGTTTTTTGGGGGTTTTTTTGGCTTTTTTTGTTTGTTTGTTTGTTTGTTTTGGGGGGTTTTTGTTTGGTTGGGTTTTTTTTTGTTGTTTTTTTTTTTTGTTTGGGGGTTTTGTGTTTTTTTGGAGGTTTTTTGTTTGTTTTGTTTTGAGGTTTTTGGGTGGTTTTTTTGTTTGGGTTTTTTGGGGTTGTTTTGTTTGTTTGGATATTTTGGTGCTTTTTTGGTTGGTTGGTTAGTTTAGGTTTTGTTGTTTCCTTTTACAAGCAATGCTGTAACTCCCTTTCATGGGGCTTTTCTCACTGGTGGTTCACCAATGATACCAAATCCAGACTTCTTCTGTGCTGTGAACATAAACTAGAGATTTTGCTGTGCCTTGAGACACCAGAATGAGCCGAATTAATGAAGCAGAGGGAATACAGAAACTGTCTGACTGCAGAGAGAGTGTGTTCGTGTGACTGTCAAATATTTATACTCATGTATTAATTGCCTTGAATGAGCTGCTCACCTGCATGAGCTGTTATCCAGACACCTATACCTGCTCCTTGCAGTGATGTCTAGGCAGGACCCTTCTCAGAGGTGTCAGAATTATGAACTTGTGCTTTTTCATGATTTTCCATTCAGCCTTATGTTTAATCACAGGTGAATTAATGTAGTACACCCTAATATGACAGGTGGTGTTCCCAGCTGCACCCTCTCACTGTCGAAGTCAGGTGTCTTCTGGCAAAACAGGAAAGTAGTGGCACAAATCCAACAGTACAGAGAGAGAGGAAAAACAGAAAATCTGTTTATCACTTCAGACTGCATGTATAGCTATTTTGACTCACAGGGTAAAAACTATCAGTAGAAGTTATTTCTGAAGAGGAGGGGAGTAGTCAGAAGAGCAGGTTTATGTAGACAAGATTTGGAGACTCATTCTTTTACTGTAACAAAAAAATAGAAACGTGGTCTGTCTTCTACTCTATTACCTTCAATAAATGGCTAATTATCTTCAATAATGTTAAGCCCAACAAGCAGAAAAAACCACAACAAAACACAAGAGATTGGTTCAATTATCTCTGAGATTAATTTTCCCCTGTGACACACTGAGCAAGACATCTGGCACGAGACTCAAAAGACCTCAACCCAATAAATGAGATTTGGATCAGTGTTTGACCCATAATTTCAAATTTTCAGTCTGGAACATTACTGGTCTACCTCAGTCTATATCCCAGCACATTTTGCATTTTAAGCACAACCTTTCCATTTGTTCACTCCTGAAAGCAGTGAGCAGCCCAGCACCTGATCCATGCCCAAGCCTATGCAGAGCCCCCAAACAAGGATTTCTGCCTCCTGAGTTGCCCAAGGAACCCCATGCCACAACTATTGTAAGTGCATGCACAAAATGTGCATATTGGTTCCTGTGCACCCCAGAAAATGCAGCAGTGGCTGCTTTTCCAGGGAAAATTCCCTGGCACAATGGGGATGTGGCAGCAGATTAGCAGCCAGCTGAAGTTTGGAAGATCCGAGCTCAGTCATCTCTGCTTAACAGGACTGAATTCCCCACTCCTCGAGGTTTCGGCAGGTTGGTCAGCCAACAGATTCACGGCTGCTTGGAGGGAGGGCAGGATGCCTCGGCAGTGCCAGGTGAAAAACCTTGCAGTGTGAGGAGAAAGGATTTAGAATTCACTGGACTGGAAAGAGAACATGAAAACAAGGGCAGCTTCAACAGAAAGGCTGGGGATGTCCTCTGGGAGGACAGGGAGTGTTCAGCTCTGCTTCCAAAGTCTCTTTCTGTGATTGCTCCCAGTTGTGTTTTCATGAAAAACACATAATCTCTGATCAGCAGGGACTGGGATCTGTCTGTTTCTGCCCACGGTCACCAATGAGTGCTGTAAGCATGAGACTGCTCTATGAAATGGGAATGGAAATGATCCCAGGGACACCTGGATCAATCCACCCTCTTAAAAGTTGTGTTAGGCTCACTAATGTCTCCAGGTACTGAAATAAAGACCATCAGCAGCATTTATCTCCTCTACAGCTTTAGTCCCTCACAACACATGCTCCCTTTAACCAAGTCTTGGCAACAATGCCATCCCTATTTATCATCTTCAGGCTTTCTTTTTCCAAGTCACTCTAGCAGAATCAACAGAAGGTTCACAGAAGACACAGCTGGGATCCCAGCTGCCTGATTCCTAAATGGCCTGAGCCAAAGGCTCAGCAGCCTGCCAACTCTCTGGAGCCAGAGCTGCCTTCCTGTTCACTATCAGATTTATGCAAATATCCTGGCACTGGTCTAAAAATACCTGGATTTAGTCTGGAGAGGCAGAGAAGCATAGAGGGCTCATACCCTGCTCTCCCATCATCATCTTCCTGCACCATGGGGCGTAGCTGGAGCCGCCCAGTTAAAGCAGGGCTATGTGGTTACCTGGGCACAGGTTTATTTCCTGACAAAAAACCCTCACAAGCCACTCAACGAAAACACAGAGAAGAAGAATTTCACTCTTTGCTTGCTGTTCACAAGCACACTCTGAGCTCGTGGCTGCAGCCAGCCACGAGGGATCAATGACCTGACAGAGGGCAGGAATCCTGCTGTGCTTGTGTTTGCTGAGGGATAATCAATAGTGCCAGATAGAAACACCAAGATGAGTAGAAACCCAACTGCATCTCCTTGGAGATGAACAGCTCTCTGGTCAGGCACAAATAATTTTAGTAAACAGACTGATAATTGGATGTAAATTATTGAGAGTCATAGGGAACAGACTGAAATATTCTTGTCTTTCTTTGGTATTTTTTTTTTGACTGTCTGGGGAAAACATGAGAGCTGTTCCATAGGACGAATCAATTGTCTTATTGTTGGTCTTTATATAAGTTGTAGGTTACCTGCTGACTTGGACTATACGCTTTGCATTTAGCAATTAATTTGCAAGTTTATGGTGTTTTGCTGAATTTACAGGAAAGAAATCCTAAAGTTTGTGTCAGATAATAAAGCTTCTAATACTAAATCAAGTTATAATTGTTTTCCCCAAAGAAATGAAGTTTTGCTTATTTTTCTTTGTCTCCATAAGTCAGTAAACAGGCTGTAGACCTGGATATAAGTAGAAAACAAGATTATTATTATGGGGCAAGATTATGCCCCAGTGACCATCCTCTAGAGGAGGTGATTGAGAATAAGGAACAATGTATGTGTCTCTTCCTTGCTGACAGGTTTGTAAGTGGATAGAGTAATGGGCAACTCTACAGTGAGTTGCCAAAAAATACTTTACACTGCCAATATAGCTTAGGAACCTATTTTCAGGCTACAGTTCAAGGAAAAATCTCTGACCGAGTGTTACACTCTGCAGACATGAACAATTTCACAGGTGAAATTATTTAGTTGTACAAATGTACATTTTAAGTTTACTATCTGGAGTTCAATGTATGAAATGTCTCTAAAGGAGCCAATCTCTTAAGTCATTAAAAACACATAAAATCAATGAATTCTTCATCAAGCACTATGACCCCAGTAATTTTTGGAGGTTGTGAGGGACATGTCTTTTACAGAGCCCACAATTCATCATTAGATCTGAAACTTATACTGAAGACTCCCTTATCCAAGCAGAATATCCTTATTGCTTGCATATAAATACATTATTCTGTGAAAAACCTGAACTTTATTTGCCACCCCATGGCAGGCAAGGGAGGAGCTGTGACCAGAAGTGTATTTCTAAACTTCAACATTTTAGTGAATTTTAGGGGTTCTCACAGATCTTCCTTCCCACTGGCACTGCAGGCATTTTCCAGCAGATGGTATTTGGTTGCCCATGAAGAGCAAGGAACCCACCCTGCTTGCCATGGATCGCATCTCTCTGCTTTTTACTGCAACCACGACAGTTCACAAACTCCTATTTACCTGGCAAATGACAGCTCTGCCTTTTCTGAACCTAACAACTCTGCAGGGCAGCTTTGAATAAACAAAAAGTTCACCTCTTTCATCTGGGCTCACCTAAAAACATGGAATGCATTTTTCTGTGCTGCCACCAAAGTAATACAATTTTTGCACTGCTGGTAGTGGTCATTCCCCTGAAATGCACCTCTTGAGGCAGTTTACATAATCATCTGTGCTTCTTTTGCTAGAAACAACCCAGAAAGCAGCATGAATTTCTGTAAGATATATTGAGGAGTTTCCTGCTGTTCTGTGAGGCAGTTCCACGAGGACGATTATTGCCACAGCACCAGAAGTGAATAGCAAACCTTGCCAACACACACACAGACCCAGGGCCTGCTGAGAGAAACTGATAGTGCACTTCAGCCAAGTGATAAGAAATCAGGTATGAGAACTCACATTCTACACACCAGGCAAACTCAATAATTTTTTATTTTTTAAAAAAATATATATTACAATTTTGCCCATCTTTTTTTTTGCCAGTTATGTTTCTTCCCCCTTTAAGAAGATAATGAAATCTGATAAGGAAGAGAGCCATGTATTTGCATCATGAAATAAAACCCACCTCCCCTTCCATCCCATGTTGCAGATTTCTGACCTCGCTAGAGAAAATCCTTTTACCTGATTTCCATGTAGCAGAATATCTGTACCTTTCATTCTGAAAGCCCTGCACATCCCACGTCATCTGTTCCCTTCTTGTTGCATACATAAACTCATCAGATATGAGAGGAGATGAATGCAATTTAAGTGAGAGGGTTGCAGAGCAATCTTCTAAATGCTGAGGGAGAAACGCAAGGCTTCACTGCTGATTAGAAAGGTTTGTTGGTTGGTGTCTGTTATTGATTGTTCTCAATGTGTGTTTTAGTTTTAAGGAGAATTGAGTGATCCAGCTAAACAATACAACTGTGGACATTTAGCTTCACCAGAAAATGCAGTCTGCTTTTTTTTTTATCTCCCAGCCATCAAATTCTCTTACAGTGAAGTAAGTAGTTTGCTTAAAGTGAAGTTAACCAAACAGCAGAGGACATAAATTACGGAGATATTTGGTTTGTAGGGAAGAATCAATTCCTCCTTTCAAGTATGGACCCTAATCTATACTTACTAGTCATAATTTAAGGGAAACTCTAGGAAGCCCTGTTGGGATGCCCTCAATCCCTTTGTTCTCTGAGCCACATGGGTGTGCAGAGCACAAGGCTTATCCTTTTAAGGACAGAAGGCCATGAGTTCTACACACACTTTTTCAGATGTGCAACTACAGTTATTTCAATGAAGTAGCTCCTGGCTGATTTCTGAGTAGGTAAAAGAGAGAAGCAGCTTTGCTAAATGGCAAGAGCACTGAAAATTTTCGAGAAGTGTTCTTTATTATTGCCTGATCAAAGTGACTGATGAGTACCCTTGTACAAGTCTTATTTCAGTTTTACAGAAAGGGATATCATACCTTTTTATAGTATTCTTTGAGATATTTTGATGAAAAAAGCTCTGCAAGAGCTAAGCAGCATTGCTGATATTACAAGTGGACCACATGCAGAAACAAATCCTATTCTCTTGAATTTAAAAGATTGCATTCAATCACTTTGTTTTTCTGTCTCATTGTACTGTGTGAATTGCATGGTTTGCTTATTACAACAGCAAAGCCATGCTGAGAATGTTTCCTGCAGAAAAACTTCCCTGCTTAGAATACATTTGAGCTACTTGAGAATATTCAGGTAATTATCTACCTGCTTGCTCTCTCTACAGGAAAACCTTATCGCTGTGACCCCTGGAACGTGGCCTTTCTCACTCCGTGCTGGCACTTGTATTTGATTTCTTCCTTTCAATGTGGAGGTGAAGACAAAAAACACCTGAAACAGGTTGTTCTTGTGCTTGTCACAGAGCAAACAGAAAATTGACTTAAACGGGAAACAAGCTATTTGGAGGTGAACAGATTAACTTCACCCTCAGAGATGGGCAGAAAAATTAAATAGTTTTTATTTGGAGCTAATCTGGATAAGGCAGAACTCCTTATCAGAATAGTCAGAGACACTTTTGGAGTCTAAAAGGTGTACTACAGCTATTTTTACAGGTGACTGCACAGTGACAAATGTACACCCACGACATCAGTTGCATCAGCCTTTGTTTTGACAGGGCAATTGCAGCTGTAATATCCTTCAAAACCTCCCTTTAATTGACCTAAATGGTGCAACATGCTCTACAGAGAGGGGAAAGCATAGTGGAATATTTTGCTTTAAAACTAAAAAAACCTGTAATAAATTTTTTCCCTTTCCCCCCACTTTCTTAATTATTGGAATAATTAAGATTAACGTAACATTGGAAGGGGAATGGTTTTATTCAGGGCCTGGATTAACAGCCATGAGTACAAAGAAGAGAAGCAAAGGCTTCTCCCTAAATAATCAGGAAGATCTGAAACCATCTGCGCATTCAAATACCATGGAAGTACAACAGTAGCAAATGAAGGTTAATCTAATAAGAACAATATTGATTCTTGGATATTATTTCTATTATTATAAGATTAAAATTAGTGAAGAACTCCCCTCTTAACATTTCCCTGGAGCACTAAAAACAATCATCATATTACATTTGAAATTCAGCTAGAGCTGCTGCAGTGAGAGTATAAAAATCCATTTACTTCACACCTTCTTAAATCTTCTTAGTGCCATAACAGATTAGTGTGCAAGGGGGAAGTAAGAGTTTTTATTTTAATTGAGCCGGATGTTGGTTTTCTCAGCAAGGTTTGATGAAGAGAAGAGCTCTCAGGAGGGAGGGTCCTCAGCAAGAAACCTTCTGGTGAGAAACATCTTGGAGTTGCAGCCCTCCTCTTGATGGTTTGAGAAGTGCAGGGAAGGACCCTTTAATTTTCTGAGTGTTGCATTTTGTGACTGTCCAAAATGAAGGGGGCTCCATGAACATTGGCTTTGGTGTAGTGATTTTTGGGGGGAGAATATTTGCCTCATTAAAACATTTGTCAAAGGCTTTGGATTCAACAGAATTAAGTAGTGGCCTTTTTCCGCTGCTTCTTTTTTGAAAACTAATTAAGAACAGACTCATATCAAAACAAACAAAATAAAGATGACCAATAATTAGAAAGTTTCTTTCTGCAGCAATTAATTTCGTTCCCTGTTTCAGGTGCAGTAACCAGTAGCCTTTAATTACAGCTGCCCAGCAGTGTTTCTTATTACCTGATTATAATTTCTCAACAATGTTTTCTATTGTTTTCTTACAAAATTATAGAAACATTTGGATTGGAAAAGCCCTCTAAGATGATCAAGTCCAGCTATTCCCTCAGCACAGCAAAGGTCACCAAGAAACCTTGTCCCCAAGTGCCATATCTGCACTGCTTTAAATAACTCTGAGGTTCTGAGGAGCCAGGAGTCAAATCTATTTTTTCACTTGGCTTATTGTGCATGGCTTTCATGTCCACCTTCAGTTATGCAAAAGGTAAGTGTTTAAAAACAATTTATCTCAACTTATTCTCTACACTGGGGACAGAGATAGGTGTCATACAATGTAGGATCATTGAGACAGAAATTGTGATTTTCAAATGGGAATTCCCCCTTCCTCTCTTCTTAGTAAAGTCATTTTATTTCTTCAGATTCCCGTCTGGAGGAAATGCAAAACATTGATCACTTCTCTTTTCTGAATAATCTGGAGTCCATGAAAAACAGCAGAATGATGTCCCCCACATGTATGGGACATCTGGAATCACCTTGCCAAGAAATGTGCAAGTACTTCAATTTATCAAAATGTATGAAAAATAAATGTATAAATCTATTCTGCTATTTAAGACTGCTGGGAATGGAAGATAAAGAGCATCTGTGTATAGACAAGGACCTTCAAATGCAACCTTTCTGTTCCTATTGAAAGGTAAAAAAGAAGTGCAATACAGAGGAAGAGTGCATCTTGATTTAAAAAACCCCAAACAATGGACCAAACAAACAAAAAACCCAAACAACAAACGACCAAGTAAAAACAAATCAAAAACCCACCAAAAAAAAAAAAAAAAGAAAACCAAAAAAAGAGGTAGCAAAACCAGGAAATTAAATCCTCCTAAGAGATCAGGGAAGCCACAAAAAAGTGTCAGCACCCATAAACTAATTAACTGAAAATTGGGCGACCTTTAGATTCCCTGCAGCCTTAAGAGGGTCTGGCTTACTGCCATAGGAATGAATCACTCCAGTGCTGTTGGTATAATTACTGTTACCACCAGGCAAACCATCTCAAACCTTTCACTGATCTCTTGCCTAAAACAATAATCCTCCAGCCGCCCACCAGCAGCAGATTTTGAGATGTGTTTCTGAGTTTGACGTCTGACTGCAGCCTTCTCCCCATCCCCGAGTGATCTGGTAATGACAGGCCATTTAAACCACAGCAAATAAATGGCTTTTAGCCACACAAAAATTCAGTTTTGTTGTGACTCGGAGAAACGAAGACTCAGCAGTTCTGCAGGGAGATGTTGGCTGTGATTCCTTTTGCTCTGAGGCATTTGCTGTTCCAGTTGGGTTTTCATTTGGCGAGACTGAAGGACTAGAAAATTCCTCCTCACGGGATCACTGTGCATGGCCAGCATTTGCCAACCTTCCCTGCCTGGAGGCACAAGTGCAGGGTATTGCTAGGTCCACTGGTGAACAACATGTGCTGGTTCTGGGAATGGCTGCTCTTTCTGAAAATGGAAAATAATCTGTCTAAACCGGTAAATTCCAGGGAAACAAAAAGTAGAGTAATTGTCTGGGCTCTCCAATGATTATTCAGTGGCCTAAACTGCCCCTATATGTTCACCTAAATCATAAACTCACTTGAGATGCAATTAATGATGGATAAGTTAATAACAATATTTAAAACTTTAGCTCAATCACTCAAGTATTTCTGGGTGTCCTGAAATTTTCCAGTGCTTCTCAAAGGCATCTTGTATGGACAAGAAAAGCAGAGGTCATAGGAGGTGTCTTATCCTTCCTGCTCAACTCCCACAGCAAAAATCCGCCAGAAACTGAGGATCTCCAGGCTGCCTTCTTAAATGATGCTTTTAACTAAGCAGTGGTTTTGGAAGGGATGGCTGGCTACTTGAGTATACCCCAATGAACACAGTCAATGTGCATGCTAGCTCCAAATTGAACATTATATCTCCTTTATGATGAATTATTGCCAGTCATATCCAGCAGTGAAAGACGAGCACAGTGCCCAGGGCTACTCTGTGCTGCAAGATGTGAAAAAATGCATCTGTGCCCTGGGCAGGGCAAGGGGACCGAGTTTGTAGCCCAGAGCATCACTGGGATTTAACTGCTCTCAATTTCAACATGCTGCTGGCCACTGGAGACTACCCACTTAGCTGGGCTCTCATCTGAAGCATGCATAATAACTGTAATAAAGCACCCCTCCTGTAGGATTGCCGTCTGTGGGGTTTGGGTCAGTTTGTTTCAGACGGTCGGGATGGAGATGAGAGATCTCTGAAGTTTGGTCTTAGAGCATGAGGTTTATTAGGAAAGGTGTGGGTGTAGGGGAGCTGCTGGGAGCTGCCAGACACAGCTCAGAGCAGGGCAGAGAGGTAAGAGAGAGAGAGAGAAGTACAGAATACAATATAGAATAGAGAATAGAATGCCGTGGTTGCCGTTTACAATACAATAAATCATCTGCTGTGCTGAATATTCTAATTTTCACTAACCAGTCTAGAACAAGCTACAAATCCTACAACATTTCCATACAGCCTATGAGAGTCATTGCATTACCATACAGCGTTATATTTTAAACCCTAAAAACTGCTTTTTGGACCCTCTGCCAAGTTGGCAGGGTCTGCTCTGACCCTTGGACCTGTCTGCAAGCAGAGGGGATTGTTTAATCAAAAGGGGATTACCTTCAGTGGCCACACCATTGTTTTCCAGATGTTCAGTAACTGAGGTTTGGTATCTCCAAGCTTGTCTTCATTTCAATCTCGCTTACAGTTTCCATATTCTCAGCATCTTTTGCCAGGTAATCATATTTATAAGGCTTTCCTATTTCACCTTCCCCAACACCCTCTCTTTAGGGTTTTGGGTATAAGAGAGAGAAAAATCTTATTTGTTAGTGACTTGGAGATAAATCTTACTCCCAAACAATGTATCACTCTCCCTGGTCCTGGTAAACAAATCACAAAACCAGCAAAACCTGACCATTTAGATTATTGCATCTGGTTTCATCTTTAGTTTCAAACAGAAACAAATAAAATCAGGACAAACAAAGCTTGGGGTTTTTTGTGTCTTTAAAGCCTCTTGAATAGAGGAACAGCAAACTCAAAGCTCTGAAGGCTAAAGCATGTGAGATTTATTCTGCTTCTTCAACCGCAAGGGGATCTTTTTCTGCCTCCTGGCTTGAAAAGCTCCTGGTCGTGAGTAGGGGCTCATCTTCTTCTTTGGTCCTGACATTTTTCTGGTTTTGCCTGGGGAACTAGAGCAGGGTGAAGTCGTTTAGGGTTTGTACTTGTTTCATTTGTTTTCTTTTAAACTGACAGGGACTTCAGGCACTTGAAAGAAGACAGCACTGTTGCCTGGTAGTAATTTCTCATATTCTGGTTCTACCTGTTTATTACTTATTTCTTTTCCTCCAGCAATGCCTGTTACTTTATGTTGTATCTCAAATTCATACTTGTCCACATATTTGAAGACTCCACAGTTTGTTGTTTTTGTTTTGGTTTTGTTTTGGGTTTTGTTGTGTTTTTGGTCCTTTTAGTTTTTGTTTTCTGGTGGGTTTCTTTTTGTTGTTGGTTCTTTTGTTCTTAGGTTTTTTGTTTTGTTTATTTGTGGGTTTTTTTGGGGGATGTGGATCACATCCTTTGAATGGGATTCTCTTGTTTAGGTATATACACACATATTCATGTACAACTCCACGCATGCATACCCACATTTAATCTAAAATAAGAACTGGAAGTATTAATTGCTTGTCTTAAAATAATTTTTAAAAGACACTAAATTAAGCATGGCACGCATTGTCCGGAAATTGCACAAAGAATAAAGTATGAATCTAAAATGCAATCTCTTTATATACCAATTTTTATATTTTACTCAGAAGAAACGAAAGAAGCAATAATCCATTATGACACAGGGAAAAATACAAATAAAATTTTCAAAGACCTTGATTATCTTTATTCAATTTTTTCACTAAAAATAGTCGTGACTAATTTCTTCTCATACTCCATGGCCCAAGTGTGTAAACAATACATGACCAAGACCCCAAGTGAAAAACTTGTACATACGTACCTACAGCATCTATTTTGCTGTTGGATTCCTTCTGACCATGTGATTTTTTTTTGGGGAAAAAAAAAATTAAAAGTGGAGTGCAACCTGCCTTGGCTTGATGGGATACAACGTGTAGGGACCCAAATTTAATGTACAGATGTGATCCCTGGGGACTTCCTCACTGTTTAGAAATTTATAGAGATCCATCAAAATTCTGTAAGTGGCTAAGTTTGGATTTATCTGCTGTATTGCTGATATTTATGTGAGGTGCAGAATTTACTTTTTGCCTCTTAATTATGTGCTGTTAAGCAATCAATAAACAACTTTGATCCCGTTTTGTCTGAATTTGTCCAAATAAGCGTTGTTTATTTCCTGTCACCCTGATCCACAGAAGAAGGAATCATTGCACCGAAATTTTAATATTAAACTGGGATTTCAGCTGAGCAAATTGGTCACCCTGGGGTCTCTTCCAGTAGGCAATGGGACATCCTGGTTCTGGGTGCAGATTTATGTCCCACAGTGGCTGCACGATCCCCATGGCAATGGAAAGAATTTACAGGCACCAAGGCTTTAGGAAAATACCTAAAATCAAGTGGCTGGACCAGTGCTGGGGTGTGTGTCTTGGGCTGGAAGAAGCTGTTACCCTCTAACTGGGATCCACAGCCTTGAATTTAGGAAAAGCAACTCTTTGAAGATGTCTACAGGCAGCCCTAATTTGCTGATTATCTCAGTAGTCAGAGGCTTTGATTAGAAGCTGAAAAAGTCTGGATCCCAAATCTACTTAGGAGCATTTGGACATATTATTTTACACAAATCACTTTATTATCAAAACTCTGAATTCCCGTATGGCTGGTAGACACTTTATTAACACTTATACAAACGAATCAAGCAATGCTTGGGAATATTCCTGACATTGGAACCTGATTGTAGATATGGTTTAATTGCTCATCTCTGGCAATGGAATTGTCCACAGTTTGTGTGGAAATTTGCAGTTTGGGATGAGGAAGAGCTTTTTTAACTTGCCTTGTTGTAAGACAATAATCTCAGATGCACTTAACATCCCGGCATGCCCATTACCTTTCTGCCCAAACCCTTTTATTTGCAAGAAATGATAATTGTTGGAGTGTGCTAAGGGAAATCTGGGTGTTGTTTTGCACCAGGGAATGCTGGCAACCCACAAATCTGTTGATAGACTGTATTCCAAAGCGAGCACTGAGCATCCCACTCTCTGCAGGTGTATATTCCATTATACCAGATCACCTTCGTAAGCTAAAACTCGCTAAAAAACATAAAGATTAGAAAATCACATCTATGCAGAGGCAAAGAAGGGAATCAGGAACGTTCACTGCTGCGAAAGCCACCTGAGACACATCTGTTGAGATTTTGAACAATCCTTACCTGCTGAGAGCAACACAAATAGAGCCTTGTGACAGCACAAACAAAGGGGTTCAGCAAAGCCTCCTTCTTATTGTTAACTCTACTATGGTAAAGCCAATTTGTAACAGTGATGAAGATTTGGGTTTGGTGGTTTGTGGTTTTTGGGGGAGTTTTTTTTGGTTGGTTTTTTTTTGTTTGGTTTTTTTGGGGTTTTTTTTGGGGTTTTTTTTGGTTGGTTGGTTGGTTGGATGGTTTGGTGGGGTTTTTTTTGTTTGGTTGGTTGGTTTTTTGTGGGTTTTTTGGGTTTTTTTGTTTGTTTGTGGGTTTTGGGTTTTTTGGGGGGATTTTTTGGTTTTTGTTTTTTTTTTTTTTTTTTGTTGAAAAATCC
>VZRL01005706.1:65472-93747 GCA_013397895.1 Origma solitaria
TTTTTTGTTGAAAGAAATCCCACAATAAGCTTAGCACTTTGCACATATTTAGGCAAAGTCATCGCTGCCTTGGTGATTCCACAAGAGACAGAAAGAGTGAGGAGCCAGGAGGAGAGAGCAGGTCAGGCAGCGGTAAATCAGTGAGACAGCCTGCAAAGAGCACGGTGGCAGTGGGAGTTCTGAATCGAGAATTAAACCTGAAGGTCCCCAGCACCCCCCAAAAAGTCAGCAGCATGTTTAGCACTAACTGGCAGCCCTGCTGGCATTTTACAGACCTGCCCCGTTGGGGCCACAGATGATGGGAACTGAATGTGCACGATGGCTAAATGATCTTTTTACTTCTGGCAAACCAGTAGGGAACCAAACAGGAAATTTGCTGATCGCTTGCTATCCTCTGTGGCAAAATCCGTGGCTTCTCAGGCTGCCTCCCACCGTGAACATAAATTCATTTGAAAAACAAACAACATAGAAGAGGGAAAAATAGGCTTAATGCAAATTGCCTGGTACTAAGCAAATAAAGAGGCTAATAATAAGTGATAGCAGTGCAGACTCATGCCTTTGTCAAGAAAAATGAGAGTCTTATTGGGTATCATTCACAATTACAAATTAAGACATTACAGGAATTTCTTTCTGGTTTGTGCAATTGTGGATTATTAATCTTCACTTTTATGTCCATTTTCAGGTCAGCAAATTCTCTTATCTTTGAATATCTTGTAAAAAGATCAACAATTGATTTGGAATTTAAAGTGTCACGTTTTCGTCTCTCCCTCTTCCCTCCACCAAAGTTTCTTCCCACAGTCCCCACATCTTAGGTCAAGACTAGATGATTTATGGTAAAATTTAGTTTAATTTGGTTTCGTTTTATGAGATAAAAATCCCACTGAGGTTTTTTGGAAGGTTCACCCTTTTAACACAGAACCTGTAACACAGATCCTGTTGTGTACCTGAGAGGCCCCGTCGGTGAATTACCATTCTATTAATCACAAGACACAAAATGCTCCTGTTTCACAAACATAAAAATGAGATAGAAAGTAGACCTAGAGTTACAGCTATTTAATGAGGTACCACTCAAATTACAGCTATTTAATGAGTTACCATTCATCAGCAGAGCTGTGGTAAATGATTGTGTGTACATATATTCTTAGGCCATGACATATGTGAGACAATATACATTATTTCTTGTTGCAGGACACCGGAGCACTGTCACAGCAGGTGCCATAGCTCACCTGAGGCATGATAACTTATTGAATAGCAGTAATTAATGGTTACTATTAGTCTGCTCTAGACAGCTGAGGTACTGCAAAGACATCCTTTGAGGAACGTGGGATTCACAAAGGAGGAATAGGCAGCCACACATGGGATTTGCAGAAAAAATTATATTTTAGACAGTGAGAAGAACAGTATGGTAACATATTGAATCAGTATATTTCCTATATTAGTTGAAGTGTATCTGTATATTAATGGCATGATTCTCTATTGCTATGAATAACTACTACTCCTGAAAAATACAGGTCAAAAAATAAAAAGTCATTCCATGCTTTTCTGTGCAATTCCACATAAGTTAATATACTGGATTTCATTTTTCTCAGGTCAGATGATACATTGCTGAGAGGTCCAGTAAAATTTACATTTAAAATCTCTGTTTTGCAATAGCAGCCATTTCTATACAGAGCATTAATAACTATTTTTTCTTGTATGTCTATGAACAGGTACATTAAAGTCTAAGTGCCCAGATAACCTGTTGGTCACACTTGATGTACATGAGGGAAAATATTTGTGGCTGATGAAGTAATCCCAGCTGTGATTTTTCTATAGCAGTGTTTTACTCCAAAAACCCAAGGGCTATTTCAGACAACAGCACTTTCTCTTTCAAAGGTACCTCAATTCAAATACTTAATCTAAGTGTAAACAAGCCAGAAATAGTCATCTATTTCTGTCCAAAACCTGTTAAAAATTAAAAACACAGAAGAAAATAAATGAATCTCATCAGTAAGGCCAGTGGTAGCAGATATAGCTGAGGTTCTGTGGTCAGAAAACTTACTTTTGAAACGTGTGGTGGTTTATGCATTTTATTCAGGTCTTGGAAAGTCAGACATTTTGTAGAAATCTCATATTCAAATGTATTGAGGACATACAAGCAGGAACACTAAAGAAATATATTATATTTGCCATTCTAGCACAGAAGATGAAGTCTGTGTTTCACCATGGATATTTGGGGATACTAAATGAGTAACCAGTTTTTAAGAGGAATCCCAAGTTGTTTTATTGATGACCAGCACAGGCACGCTATGACTATTCACATCTTCAGTTCCTTTCACTGTATTTCACTGAAACCTTCCGTATGACCAAAGCCTTACCCTGAGAGTTCCAAGCAGCTATTCTGTATGTAAATCCTGGCTTCTAACAGATGCCAGGCCTTTTGATCTGCAGCACTGACAAAGCTGGACATTATGGAAATGTCTGAATGGATATAATTTGCCAGTTATGGGCAGTATATAACCCATTGTTATATTCAAAATTATTATTTACTGTGCCAGTGTGTAAAAAGTGCTGTCACAAATGTTTGTTATCTAAATAATCAAAGTAAGTTTCAAGAAAGGGATAATTCAGACAAGCCCAGGACAGAAAATTCAGGTTATACCAATAAGATAAATGGAGCTTAGATGTGGGCTTGTCCACAACCACAGGCAAGATTTTGGGCCATGACAACAAACATATTTTTGGAAATGCTTCGTATAGAGCAGAATTCCTGTTTGCAATATGCACACACTGCCCTGAAAGAATTCAGTTTTCTTGTTTTCAGAGAGTGAAAGAGGTTTCAGCCAAATGGACATCGGCTCAGCCATGCTTCCTGGCATCAGAACCAGGCAACACGACCAATTCCTTGCCAAAGAGTGAAGAAATATCTACAGACTCCAGGAAAAACTGCACAGAATTCTGAGACTGCTGAAAGGTCTTAGCTTTAGCTGTGGTACCACTTTTATCACTGTTCTGGAGTCCCTGAGATGATTTTTCTTTGAAGAGTCCATGGTGGGTTAGGTTGGATATCAGGAAAAGGTTCTTTGAGAAGAGACTCAAGAGACCTTCTCTGTCCCCATGATGGAAAGGAAGACAGAGGAACAAGAAGTGTTCTAGGTCTTTGTCTAAGTCCTGAACACCCTGATTATTGCAACTAATAGGCAGTCTGAAAGCAGATTAAATGGAATTAAAGAAATAGAGAAACTGAAAAAATTTGGTAATGCAAATCTTGGTAATATAATTTTAGAAATAAAAGAGCGGTGACCCTGAGGGGAGACTTTTAATATCAGTCATACCTAAGGCAATGGCAAATGATGGATCCCTCAGGAAGGGAGAGAGTTCCTCCTTGAATGCACTTGGCACATCACCCTCAGCCCAGAGAGCACTCACTGCCTCCATTGACAGTGCCTGACTGCACAAAAAGAAACACTTTTCAGCATTAAAATAAAGAAAATCAGTCAGAGGTAGACGAAGCACTGATCTGCCTCATAGTGAAGAGGAGCTATTTCGGAAAGATTATTCTGCCAGGACTTTCTCAAGGTCCTGTTGACTTTGTGTTTCTTTACATAAATGTTCTGATTCCTTCACATACAAATAGGATATGACTGAGTACTTATGCCTTTCACTAGTAAGGGTTCAAAAGTCTGCTAGCAATCCAATTTATCAGAATTTGTTTTTTTCTACTGTGCAATCCATGCTTTATAATTTAAATCCCTGTGCTGTGTAGACTGATCTCTCAAAGGAAATAAAATGTGTCTTGACCCTAACGGCCTATTATTTGCAAGATTCACCTCTGAAATTCAAAGTTCTTTTTCCTATATGGAAAATACTGACGGTGTATTTGAAGATACCTCCAGATTAAATTTAAATAGTAAAGAAATTACTAACAGTCCAATTTCCTTAATAACAAAAGGAAGAAAGTAGTTCTGGCGTTAATTTCCAACTTAACTGACTAAATGAAATCTTGCAAATTTTATGAGTTTTACTCTAAAACAAAACAGGCAGATTTTAATGAAGCATCTCCTTCAGTAATAGCTATGCATTCAAAACATATTAAAGAAGGAAGCTATTCTGTAGCAAAATTAAATTAATTTCCATTTAAAAAGTCAATGGAAATGAAATGAAGTGAAGGACACCTTTGTCTTTTAGCCTACTGAAACTTCAGTAGAGTGACATTTCCTGACATAATTGCAGATACCCTGCCGGCATGCAACACTGGGATCATGAATACTTGATAATGATCTGCAACTTTATTTTTTAATATATAAATATTTAACTTTGGTCATCCTAATGCCACTGACAGGTCCCAAACCTGCCGTTCCTGGCAAGTATCTGTCAAATTGTTAGATCACAGTCTCCTTTAATGCAGATTTTGCAGTTAACTTACACTTCCTTGGGATTCAGTACATACATCAGTAGAAATTTTATCTAATTTCCACATCTTCTTCTTTGGATATTTGACCATTATTGCTTTCCCTATCCAATACAGTATGGAGAACACTATTTCTTCATCTTCATTTTTTTCCCTTGCAGTTGCCTTTTTAAATTTTTACAGTTAAATTGTTGCTCTTGGGTTTTGCGTTCCCTCTTTTCCCAAGATTCAAAAATTACATTTTCTTCAACATCCTGTGAGTGCTATTTTCTAGATTTCTAGGATAATTTTTGCTCCTCTTCTCTGGTCTCCTCCCAGCTGTTCACAACTATTTTAAAGTAAGTTGTGTAACACTGAGGAGAGCGTTTCAGCCAAAGCCACTGAGTAGATTAGAAGGATTACTAAAATTACTACATATGTCTTGCAAGATACAATTTTTGCCTTCATATGACCTAAATTGTTTTGGCTCTCATCCCTTCTTTTTTCATTTTACAGATGGAAAACCTAGATACAGATAGATTATGTGAATCACCCCATTTCACATAGGAAATTCTGAGATCTTGGAACTGAGCATTCATCTTCTAAGCCTAGAAGAAATTTTATATTCTACAAGCCATGTCTGGGGTTTCACTCAGTTTTGTTTCCCTCTTTGCCTTTCAATAGTTTCACTGCTCTTTCTAACCTTTTCACCACTGCCAAAAAACTTCCTCCATGTCTCTGCTTCAGCTCGAGATTGTCCCTTTTATCTATACTAAAATTCTCAGAATGATCCATTTCTCTCACAGGTTACTATAACCTCCCCCAAAATGGACTCAAGCATTACCTCTTTTTTCAGCTTTTTCAGCTTTTGCCTATGCAGTGTTATTCTAAACATAGAACCATAGAACGGTTTGGGTTGAAGGGACCTCAAAGATCATCTAATTCCAAGTTCCCTGCCATGGGGAAATCCCCATTTTGTTTATAACACATGGATGGCATAACAGAAGAACAAATCCTGATAAACTGAATTGCTGACATGCTTTTGAAGCTCTGCTTGTGAAAGGCATAAGGACTCAGCCCTATCCTATTTGTATGTGTAGAAATCCCCTGCCATGGGCAGGAAATGAGGAAATAAGATTCTTCTTTTCGGATATTTGGGAAGTACCTGCCATGTACTGAATGTTGCTGCAAGGAGCAGAAGATGTTTTTATCATTTAATTGTTGCCATCTGCCATTTTACAGGCATTGACTTTAGTGTGGTTATTTTTGCTTTATATAAGTGTAAAAAATATAGGAAACTTTATTATTCACAATCAAAAAAAGAGAGCATCTGCTAAACAAATTGCAAGACAAGGTGGGCATGAAAGACAGAGTCAGAAATTGTTATTAATCTAGTAATTTTACCTGCAAAAGCAAAACTGGACTTAATTTGGAGTATTTTTTCAGTTTCAGAAATGCTTTCAGCACATTAGCCAGTGGTGAAATTTCACAGCAAAGAGATACCTTGGTAAATTGTGAGGGAAGGATACTATGGAAAACACGAAAAAGTTGATAATATGTTTAGGTCATAATGGAAGTCCTATTATTGGCCTAAATGGGATTCTGGGACAAGATACTGGAGAGACAACAATATGAAATAGCTCAAGTAAATATGGTTGAGAGGTTTTTGTTTGGGTTTTTTTGTTGTTTTTTTTTGGGTGGGTTTTTGTTTGTTTTTGTAAATATTCACAAAATGAAGCACAAGCACTTTTAAGAAACTAGATCAATTTTTCATTTGTAGTCTAATCATGGTAATTGAAGGCTAGCCTTCTTTTCTTCTGTATTTTCCTAGGCTGTAATCCATTTTAGAATTCTGTTATGGCACATGAAATGGATCATCTGTACTAAAATGGAGGCTGTGGTGATGAAGTGCCTTCCATTTTCCCCCATAATGTTCTCAAAGATTGATGAATAAGATCCTCAGAAACAATTACAAAGAGGGAGATCCATTAGCAGTCAAGAGTGACCTTTTTTTCCCAGAAGATTTTTTCTGGGTCAGTTTGACTTAATTTCTAGTTTTGAGCCTCTTCTCTTATGGACACTTATTTACAAAGTCTGCAGTAAAACCAAATTAGCCATGACAGCCAATTTTGAAGGCAGTGTTTGACATGGAATAAAAAAACCAAAATCAAATTGATGATTCCTTACGTCCATTTTGTCTTCATTGCTAAAAAAGGGTTAATCGTTCTTATCATACTGGAATGGAGTTGCTCTCATTTCCATGAGATAAAAAACAAAATTAAAGGAATTTTCATTTTTGTGGAATGAGAGTTTTAGGTTTCTTAATGCCTCTGAGAGTCCTCAAACCTTAATTTTTGAGAGCAACTTTTTCTTCTAGAGGTTTTGGCAAATTTCTTTCCACAGCATCGCATACAGTTCTGCCTGCCAACCAGGAGTATGTGTTCTACAAATTTTCTTACAGGCTGTTGTTGTAATTATTTACTTAATTGCTTCTATTTTATATCTCTTTTGCCCACAGTGCCTAAATAAGGGCAGGATTTTCCTTGAAATGGAATATGGAACAAGGAAATGCCATCCCTTGGTATTCTCTTTGTTCCTCAAAAGAAGACAAATCCCAGTGGAAGGAGCTCCATATATTTTAGTGATAGCTCACATCAATGTAATGCACATAATGCTATGATATTCATCAAATATCTGTACTTCCTAGATGTTTTCAGGAAAAAAACTCAATTGTTCTGTTAACCCACATAACAAATTCCTGGTGTGGAAGATGCCTTGGCGCACTGGCAGACGGAAGGTGAACAGCACTAAAAGAAATGCAGTGATCTAAAGTAGCAAGTTCAGAATGGATTATTTTTCTTTTCATCAGCTCTGCAATGAAGTTTTTGCTCCAATGCAAAAGAAATTTGAATTTCTTGGTTCAGGTGTTTGGAAAATCAAAAGTTCATTAATTTCTTAGATCATGTGTTTGCTACATGTAAAGTTATTTTCCAAGTTTAGGGATTTAGGTGATAGAAATAGAACACAAAGAAAACATTAATATAGCCCAAATCTTCCTGAATGTCATTGAGAACTGAAGAATAAAGTTCTTCAGCAGTTTCATTTTGCCTGAATTGCAGGATGAGAACAGATTGTGTCTTTACTACTGATTTGTTTTTGGCCAAAACAATGATATTCTCTCCAAAAGATTAGCCACTAGGAGTCAAGATTAGTATTTTCCCTCTCTGTTTTAATGAGCATTTTCTTACTGCATGACATATTGTGATGAATCTCAGTAAAGCACTGCTACGAGCACTCGTAACTTCAGGGAAATGAATCATTATTGACATTGTGAATAGAAAAATGCCTGCAAATACACCAACATATAAACACATTGCCTATTGTGGAACTGGTTCTCAGCACAATAAGAAAAGTTAGGGTGATCCATGGTGAATTCTGGAAACTGCTCAGATATTCACAAACCCTATATTTTCTACGAAGTGGAAAAAATGCTATATCTGGCACCTGCAGGAAGGAAAGACGCCCTCCTTAATGGATAGAATGTACACATGTGAATTTTAACAGCGCTGAGAATGGGATCAAGTCAATTAAACAGCAAATTGACAACGTGGTTCTTGACTGACTCAATTACTCTTCGTGGCTTTGCTGCCTGCACAGCTGCAAGGTGAGAGCAAGACGCAGAACAAAGATTTTGCTGCCAGCAGATCAGTGGTGCAGACTTTCACCATGTGTTCAGGGGTGTCAGATTGGGAGAGGTTGTTTTTTTTTCCAGGGGATATTAACTCTTTCTTTCTGACGTGTCGAAACTGCTGCTCATGTTTTAAAAGTCCTCAGAGAAAGCAAAACTCAGGCACAGCAGTAGGTAACCTTACCCTCTGGAGGAGCTTAACCTTATTTAAAAGTTCATCACTGGATGCACTTCTTTTTTTCAGACATCCAGAATGACATCTCAGCTGCTTCTCCAGATGCTGTTTGCAGCCAACGAAGAAAAGACAGCAGGAGTTTGAGAGCCTGTTTTATTTGTCCATGTTAGAAAGTATTAAAAGCCATTCTTTATTCCATTGTTTCGAAATGCAACCTAAACCAGTATTTCAGAGATAAAGGTCCACATGCCAGATGTCTAAAATTAACTGCAGTGGATACCACCCAGATTTGTGGGTTGTACTATCTCCTGTACTGGTTTTGTCGAGGGTAGGGTTAATTTTCTTCATAGCTGAGACATTTCTGAACTATTCTTTGTGTGGCATCTCTCATCCAAACCCTTCAAAGGCTATGTCCACAGATTAGTTTAAGTTCACAGGTGTGTTCTCTACCTTTTTTTTTTTGCTTTTTTTTTTGTTTTTTTGGTGTTTGTTTTTTGTTTTGCTTTTTTTTAAGGAAAAGGTGCCTAATAATTTGAGTTTTAGGTCTTTGTGTGGTGATGCAATTAAAACTCAAACCACAGTTTAGGTCACATTGCAAGATGAGTGAACTAATCACTAAATGCTCATCTCATTACTCCCTCTGACAGATCATTTAATAAAACTAGCGGAGAAAAATTCCTTTTACAGGTAAGTAAAAATTAAAAGAATACATCCCAGGATTCCCTGGGAAAACATAGAATAAGAAATTTTCTCTAGGGATTTTAAGATCATAATTAACTAAAGTTGTTTCAATCTGTCAGACTAACTGTATCATCAGCATTAGCCCCAATCTTATAATTGTGACTGGACTCAAAAAGCAGATTTTTTAGTGTCAGTCATATTCCCAGAAGGATATAATTGGATCAAAACGAAGCTGACTCATAGCCTCAATGGGCTTAATTACCAAGCATAAATGCTTTGCAGCCTTGATTAAATACCTGCCTACTCTTGCCCATATATATCAGTTTAGTACTCTGCGGAAATTCCTCTGATGTTTTCATATTGGCATTCCTCAACTTTCAGGCAGGTCTTCCCAAAATCTAATATTTCTTAGCCTAGTGTTACCCTAAACATTATTGATATTGATTGTGGCATGGGCAGGGCACGTGGTCTCACAGGAGTGTGGATGATTTCGTGTCTGAATGCAGAGAAAAATGGAGAAAAAACTGTGCAGGAGGAGAATGAACACTGTTGGCACCTCCTGTGGCACACGTTAGCAGGACCAAAACCGCTCTCTTGAAAACTGGGAACATTAAGGCAAGGTTTTCACACAGGTATTGACTGGCATCCTGAAGAACTGCATCTCTGCAGTTTCATTAGATGTAAAATATGTTCACGATCAGATATTGTCATGAAAAATGGGTTAATGCATTTTCCATGTTTTCATCAGCTTCGGAGAGGGAGGTGTTAAGTACAAACCACCACAGCTCTCAGGAGAATTCTGTAGTAATTCCAGAGCTTCACAACCCCAATGATGAGCCTGCAGGGAACCTCCTTTTGCCTCAGAGGGTCTCCATAACTTTTAAATACTCCTGCGCTTTTAAGTACCTCAAAACTCAGCACCTATGGAGAAAATGCCTTCAGTGCCTTGTCTTTGCCGTAAAGTAGTTTAGCAGAAATTACTCCCACTTATGTGATGGGAAGTCTGAAGCTGCAACTTATAATCTATATTTGGAAACACATAAACATAGCAAACAAGGAATAAACACAGAAGCAGAACTCTAATGTACTCTTTTCATCAACTAATTCTTTCTGAAAAGAAGGTGTTGGGTAAAAACAGTGGGGTGGGACCCTGCCCCTACTGAGCTGCAGTGCAGCCTCTGTGCCTCAAACACTGAGTGAATTTGTTTGGGGGCTACGAGGAGAATAGAGGGATGAGCTCAGCTCACGTAAAATAACTGAGGAATTGAGCGCACAGTTATTTGTGGCTCCTCCACAGTGCTTGATTTGTGATAGTGATCTTTCATCCAAGCATGGATGTTATTCAGCCATGGCTGGTTAGCTCTGTAATTGACAAAATCCTCTGCTAAAAAGAATCTCTTATCTGTTCTTGCTGTTCTTTATTTGTTTTGATAGATATATAGACAGATTTTCTATTGGCTGTGTTCACTTACCTTTTATTTGTGTAGTGTGGTCCTCTTAAATTTGTACTGCTTTTGTTTAGCCATTGCCTTACTTTCATAAAAATAATGTCCAATTTAACATTTTCAGACATTTTAAATCAGACGCATTTTATTATTATCATTTTGTAAATTCCTGGTGCATACACTTGCACTTCTTATATTCTGAGTTCTTAGTTTTCACACAGTCTTCAAAGTAACAGAATGAAGAGAGACTCCATTCTAATTTATTTACTTTTTTTACTGAAAAGTGTTACCATCTTTTGAACTTTAATTCTAATGAAATTGATCTTGCCTTAAAGATTTCCACCAATGTCATCTAGATGTCAAGTGGGAAGCCATTCCCTGTGTGCTGTCACTCCAGACCCTTGTCAAAATCCCTCTCCAGCTCTCCTGGGGCCTCTTTAGGCACTGGAAGGTCTCCCTGGAGTCTTCTCCAGGCTGAAGAACCCCAGCTCTCAGCCTGTCTGCATAGGAGAGATGCTCCAGCCGTCAGAGAATCTTCATTTCAGTGCTTTCTTTGTCAGCTGGAAACCAGGAGTAAGATGTTTGTGTGAAAATAGGAATCACAAATTTAAACCCTCGTCTGTTAAATACGTAACTCACCCTATTTTTGGAGTAAGACTGTGACTCTGCCTAGAAGTGGCTGAAGGAGGTTGTGGTAAAAGCACTGTCCCCTCTTTGCAAAGCAACTCAGTCATGGGGGAACCTCCCTGGGAATATGGAGAAGAAGACTGAGCGACAAAAGGATTCAGAACAAGAATTGTCAAAATAGTGCTTAATTCCTAGAAACTGGCTGAGCCCTGGAAATACACCCTGGCTCAGAACAGCAGAGGCTGAGAAAACATAAGTCCACTTGAAATCTTCTTAAGAAATATATTTTTCTGGAATAAGGAAGTCTGGGATATGGGACATTTCCCAACAATGTTTCTATGTGGTCTTGCAATTTCTTAGCACATGACCCAAAGAATCTTGTAGAATTTATATTTAATCCTTCTTTACTACCACCTCCTATCACTAATGAGCAGGTTCTGGAAAGCAGTTTTAATAATTTTCTTTCAGAAATACTTAAAACACAGATAATATATGGTTTTTTTTTTTAATTGAATGCCCTTATGCAGATCTGGTCAGAGTAGGTTTACCGTATATTTGCATGTCAGAAAAGAGAAGCAGGAAATGGAATAATAAACAACAAAACAAAACTGACCAACCAAAGAAACCCCTCCCAGATGTGAGGAATTACATATCTTTAAACCAGTATTTGTCTGCATTTAGCTGGCAGTGTTTTGTTATAATGACACCATTCTTCCTGTAGCTTCTGCTATTAATAATTTCTTCAGTGTATTCCTGAAGTGAAAGCAGTACAGACTTCATGGAGAGAACAATTGTTCTTTGTAGATGAAGGTTAAACTACCAGTGTAGAATTGCTTCCTACACAATGGGAGAAGTGAAAGATTATAAAATATGCCTCCTGTCAAGCAGACAGCCTTAAAGATTCTTGGCTCTAAATGAATCCCTTGAATTGATAGTTTGGGAGCATGGCTTGTGCTTCATAGGACTCAGTTCAGTTATAAAACAAGCAGATCCCTCTTATTTATGCAGAAAATCTGGAGAATACAATTTTTCAAAGCATTTATGAATAAATGATGCCACTCTTGTGATATGCTGAAGCTTGGTGTTCACATGATAGTAAATACTCATCCCAAAAGAGCATCCATGTTTTGCTTTGCTTAAATTTTGGAGCAAGTGAAAGGAGGAAAATCAGGGGGAAAAAATATCAGAACATCAAATTGTAATTTTTCAAGCCTAAATAGAAAAATTAAAGGACTTGCTGTCATAGGTAATTACCAGGCTGACTTCTTTTACTGACCAGCATTTTTATTGATGTTACTGGAGTGTCTTCTAATTTCCACTGATCATACATTGCTGGTAGTTAGAAATGAAACAAACAAAATAAAATTCTAGGGCATTAAGAAGCTGTAAATTAAATGTTGTTCATAATTTGAAGTGAAGCCATTTTTTCAAGAAAGAAAAATATTTTAAAATGAGACAATTGAAGATAATCTGAAGTAATTATCTGGAGACGGTGGAGTCACTGAGCCTGAAGGTGTTGAGGGAAGATTGGACACAGCAATAGTTGAAATGATGGTGTTTGGTTATCAGTTGGGCTCGATGACCTCAGAGGTCTTTTCCAACCTAATTGATTCTATGATACTGCAATTTCTGAACATTTAACAAAAAGTATTTACTTATTGGCAGACTGCTTTAATCTGGGGGAAACTGAACCTACATATCCAGCGCCAGAAGATCAAATCCCTCAATTTTTACCTCTTCTGTGTCAGAAGTGATTGAAAACTAAGTATGAGGTTTTTACTTACACCCTGCTCTGAAAAGCACAGAAGTCCACTGAAATTGCTAGATTTTGACTGTGTAGTTAGAGAATTCTTGGATCCTCAATTTCTGTCACGTTTTGCTTTGTTGCAAAACTTAATAAATAATACTAATAGTAATAACATATTACCAAAGCTGTTGAGGAGGTCCAGCTTTAACTGGATTCTAAGGTCTTAACTTGTCCTGCAGATTTTACTGCAAAGGCAGAAGTAATTAGCAGAGCATGTGATGCACATGTTATTGAGCTCATATTCGGAAGATTGTGGGATTCAATTTATTGAGGCGTGTTACTTTTTCCTTGAGGTAAGCCAAGGGGGAAAATTGTAATATTTGAGGGGCAGACAAAATAAATGTTTACTAAGCTAATCTGCCATCAGTTTCTAGAAATTACTATCACTGCTTCACTCTTTCTGAGGGTGGCCATGTCTCAATAAAGCTGCCTTTGGGTCTGATGTGCATTTTCAACAACTGGGACTCAAAAAGAGCAGAATGTTGCTTTGTTCTCTGTGTGTGTGCTGTGCTAACCACAATGAGGCTAAAGCTGCTAGGTAACATTCATAACTCAGAAATAATGAGAGTAATCAGCAGTGGATACAGTCCCAGGTTATGTGGAAGTGAGGGGTTCTCCTTACCAGTCCCAGCTTTAGAGAGAAGCCAAAGTCCTTCCTTCTGCTGCAATTTTTATTCAATAAATCCCAGGATGCCCAATGTGATGGAAATTTCTCAGAGCCTAAGCCACAGTGAAACTGAGTGCAGAAAGCATCCTTCAAATAAAGCTGGTTCATAAAACAGAATAATCAGACAGCTGAGAAAACTTCCTGCAATATGAGTTCATAGTGTTACAGGACTTGGTGCTATAAAAAGATCTCTATCAGTGCATCCCTTCTTGCAGATAATTGGGGGGTTATGATACTGCAATACACTCCAAAATAGAGTTAATATATTGTACTACCATATACATTTCTTTGAAATAGCAATTCTTGCTTCCTCACCTCTCCCTAAGTTTGATTTTTCCTTTTGAGATTATCAGTATGTATTTTGTTTGATTTACATACATGTTTCAAAGTTTTGTAGTTGCTCAGCATTTATTACATAGGTTTCTCTTAAAAAAAAGCAAAACAAATTTTAAAATCCCCTTCTTGATCTTCATTAATACATAAACTGGTACTGATATTTTGAAATTCCCATTAATACATGCATAGAAAATATTTTTATTTAATTCCTGTATTAAACAACTGAACTATGTCCACAGACTTCCATCAAGGTCCTTCTCATCCAACTGAAGGAAACAGTCTCAAAATCAAACCAAGTACATATAATAGTCAATGTATAGCCTTTATTCATGGCAGAATATGAAATAACCCCAAAGTTAGCTCTGACAGAAAGAGGATGATGAAAGCAGCGCAGTGTACAGATATTTTCTGCCTTGAGCTATCACAGTGATTCCTTTCTTCTAGCCTGGATTGAAAACACACGATTGGCAGGCTTCTTCTGAAGTTTTTGTTCCTTGAGTCACAGCTGTGATTTCACTTTGGGTATTGAAATACAAAATTTACAGGTAGGGGTATTAGATAAGCAGCATTTGCCAAGAGGTGAAACAAAGAAAGGGAATTTGCAAGTGTGGCCCATGTGCTGCTGCTGCCTTTGGTCTCCAGGGGAAAGTAAATTATTTTCTTTACTTCTGCATCTGCACCGTGATCTAAGCAAGGCCACCAGCTCAGGCCTAAGATCAAACCTCACAGACACGTGAAGTTCAGAAACTCAGAGGGCTCAGGTCTTACAACCAAGCAGCAAAGCTGTGTGATTTGGGGTTTGTTCTGCGGTATTTTTTTTTTGCCTATGGATCTCCATATCCTTCCCAAGAAGGCTGCCATGCTGAAAGGCTGGATGGGACCTGAAGGACACAGCTTGGGCTCCTGACAGGACAGTGAGGACCCCTCTACATCCTGTGGAGAAAAACCAGGAGCACATGCAGCTGTTTTGGCGAATATGCTGATCTTTCTGGCTCATCCCCATAAAGGAGGCACAGAGATTGTCTCTGTTTTTTCATCTGTGTTTTCTGTGATGTGCCTTCTACATCTGATTATTTGCACCAAGGGCCTGGCAGAGGGGAGATTTGATTGTAACTCTGAGCTTTGTGTTTCTGAATGACAACTACCTCAGTTTTACGGACACAGCAGCTGATTGAATCACTTGTATATCTTTTTAGGTAGAGAGTAAGAGATAAATAATTTTGGAAACACCCAGTTGGAAATTATTTCTTGTTATTTGCAGAGGAACGGAGTTTTCTGCAGGAAGCGTAGATTTTACTCTCTTCTCTTTAGTTTCTCTTTCCTTCACCCTCCCCAGGAACTTTAGGATTATTTTGGGGTACCCCAGCATCATTAAAGAAGGTGTCCACAGGCCAGCTGAGTGACGAGCCATCCATCATGTGTGATTTTCTTTGTTTGTCTCTTCAATGGCAATAGAAAAGACAAACTAAAAACCAGTCATGTATGAAAGAACTGCTAAGCAAAAAAAAAAAAAAAAAAGAATTTTACTAATTGATGATTCAAAGTGAACTGAAAGATAATTCCGATGAGCTCATGGCAATGTGGTCATCAAAAGAGTTTGGGAAAGCTGTTCTTTGCTTTAATACATGAAACACAAGCATAATAACAATTAAGCTTCAGCTGCAGTAAGACCAGTGAGTCCTGTGGTATCCAGCGGCGACAATATGATCTCCTGAGAGGTTCAGACCCACCAGTGCCTCTTTGCAGCCATCTACATTCAGTGTTATTCAGGTATTTGATGGAACCCGAGTCTGCTGGAAATTCACACAGTTAATGTGGTGTAAATCAATGGTGCATTCTCACAACTGCTGTCTGCAGATCCCGTAAATAAATTCAGAATTTTAAGAAATAGTTTGATGTAATGATAGCTGAAAATGTGATAGCAACACAATAAGGATCTTTAGGTTTTTTTCCTAGTCCTAAGGCAACATCTCTGTGTTAAGCTGATGAGTTTCTAAGACTGAGGGTAGAGGATTTGCTTCCTGATCTTTTGGTAAAACTGCCAAATGGAAGAAGGATATCAGGTAATAACTTCTACCTTGGCTTTTAAACACAGTCCAAGAACTTCCAATTCAGTTTCTTCACCTTTCCTTCTAACAGAGAGCAGCCAACCCCACAGTTCTTTGCAGCTTGGTATTAATTACTCTGCCAATCAGTACTGTCTCCTCATCATCAGCAGTGTTGGGGATGGGTAGGATCCATTTCTGGAGAAGCCAGACTGTTGGAATCCTGTGGTTTGTACCTACCTGTAACGTCAGAAAATCATGCCGTAATTTGTACATCAAATTGCTGCCTCATCCTGCCTGTACTCCAGAAAAGAGTGGGAGGGAGGGTGACAAAGCCACAGGAAAAAGGATGTGCGCAGGATCTCCGAGCCAGTCGGTGACAGAGGCACCACTCAGTCTCATCCAGGTTGTTTCAAGCCACAAAATCTCTTCATAAGGAAATAGGGACTGCAAATACTGACTGAACCAACGACCCAAACTCACAAAGGCTTCTCATTCCACACTGCTGCTGCAGGTTTGACAACAGCTCAGTATTGTTACCTGTGATGCAGCAATGCTTGGATAACTCTGTGTTTTGTCACTGAATTTTTCGTAATTGTAAAGAAGAAATGTTTCTCTCCACTTTGTACTCGGTGGATTAAGGGACACTGAGGATAACTGGGTTGCTAAGGTTAATTATATTTTATATGTTTTTACTGAAGGCAATTTAATTTGGCATCACCTAGAGGAAAGAAGAAAGGACAACAATCAGTCATGGAACATAGCTAAGAATATTCAGCTTTTCATTCTGCATATTGAAAACTCAGTTGGTCTGTGAGAAATTACATTTCTTTCTGACCCAAAGGACATCATAAATAAAATAAAATCAGATTATCTTCTGTTGTTGAATAACTCTGACAAGGAGAAAGGAGGAGAGAATTCAGGATAGCATGATTTTTTTCTGTATTACAATTTCTGACATCACCTTTTTCCTAATACATTCAATAAGTTTAAATATTGAAATATTATATATGAGAACAGGCATAGTTTATTTAAAACAGCTGAGAAAATGCAATTTTCTTTAAATTTAAATAATTGAGCAATGTCTTTTGCCATGAGTGAAAGCAGAGAAACGATGCACACAGCCACCCCCACTGCACTAAAGAGTTAACACTGTCAAAGTTAATTTTGTGCTTTTCAGATTGCAGGGATGTTAAGCCAGAGTTGGGAAGGACAGATAATTTTTATGCCAAATTAAGGATGACTCTAAAACCTAGTGACCTTTAAATGGGATGTGGAAATCAAGGATAATTGAGTGGCATGTCTGCTAATTATTTAAAGGAATTAATAATTCAGAAAGAGAGAACTCACTCTGACCTGGTCTACAACCGGAGGGGCACATATACGATTTTGAGGATCCGTCATGTGCCTTGTGACCTCTACTTGCGGTATTCTAAATCCAGTCTAAAATATACCAGATAAATTAGAGTACTGGAAATTATGGAAAAGGTCAACTTGTAATTGTTGTTCCTGTGAGCCAGAGAAGCTCAGAGCTGCCACTGAACCAGGAGGTATCAATAATTGGGGATAGGAAAGTTACTGCTTCAGGTGTGGACTGGAAATACCGTGATCACAAAACTGGGGCAGTTGGACATCTCTGGGACGCATTCTGGACGTTCCCATCATTTGCTTGTTAACACTGATCCAGATTTATGTCTATAGGTAGCTGCAAAATATGAGGAGGAGTTAGGGCTCCGTTGCTGGACAGGGATTCATCTGAGCAGATATTTAATTATATATATACCTACATCTGAGTTTGATCTTCAAGGCTCCTTTTACAAGCAATAGCGTGGAGGAGGCGTTCTGTGCACAGTTAACACAGTCTTGAGGTAGACGTGGGAATAGTTCGGATTAATTAATCAAAACAGGTGCTAATTTATCTCTAGAGGTGCAAAACTCCCCATTGATCTGATCAGTGTTTCGAAGATACAGAACTGTGGATGAGATTAGTTTTGCAGAAATCACAGATATAATATGAGGACCTTGATAAAACGAACAAAGATCTGCCTGGGACATGCAGGAAAAATTCTGCAGCCTACAGAAAAATTAACCCTTCCTTGACATTTTCATTTCAAACAGAGAATTTTGCTTATCTTTTCTGTATTAGTGTGGGGTTGGAATGAAATGGTTTTGGAATGTCAAGTTATGTCTGTACTTTAACTAACCTTGAATAATGTATTATGATTGCTCATCTTCCAGTCTTCTTCATGACCTAAGTATCCTTGGGAAAAGTCAGCCAAGATGTGGAGCATGCATAACAGTAGTCATGAATTCCACAACTTTTTATGCCAAGGATATTAAACATGTATTAAAAGCTAGGAGATCATTTTTCTATTAGGATACTCCTTGGAAAAAAAGAGATTTTTCAGCTGCGGCATAGAAGATGTCTATGTAGCATGATGAATTATCTGGGCTGAATAGCGGAATTACCATAACAGTGAGATATTTAAGATAATTAATGTTGGTATTTCTGCCCAGCTCTGCCCCATGTTATGTATCCATGTCCTTTGATACTAATTTGGTGGGATTCAACTGTAAATGAAAGTTTCTAAGGTAGGTACCTCCTTGCAGGTGTCTGTGTGTGAGCCATGTGTCTCAGCACAGGAGAGAGCATCCAGGCAGTGCCGTGGGACTTAGGGAAGCATTTTAGACACTGCGGATGTTTCCATCTGACCATCTGAACACTTCACAGACACAACTGTCTGTGCTGAGGAGATGGAAATGGGCTGGAATGAGAGTTCAGATGCTGAGATTATAAACATTTTGACACCTACTTTTAAATGTCTTAATCTGGAAGTTGAACTGCAACCATCATGTACATATCTACCCCTCTAGAAACTCAGACAACATTTTTTTCTCCTTACAAACACACATGAAAGTGGTGAGAAGGAATATTCTCTGTGAGGAGGGGACCTATGTATCAGTAATATTTACAAACGCACAAAATACGTTGCAGCAAGTTTTGCAAATGTAAAGCTGTCCACAGGTCAGACACAAGTGAAATAAAACCTGAAGAACAAAGAGCCTGTGTGTCTCAGGAACTTTTCATGCCTGTCAATGTGGTGGTTCTCGTTGGGGGACCATCTGAACCAACCTGTGTCCTCCAGGAAGGCGGTGGGTTGCAGAAAAGTAAAATAGCCCAATTCAGAGTGCAAAACCCAGTCCTGCAATTTGGTCCCTCACCCAAAGCACACAAAATCAATATGCACACTGTACAGAGGCGTTACAAGCCTCTTTCATCTTATACTAGCAAACCTTTCTCTGTCTAAAAGCAAAAGAACACACAGCCCCAAAGAGCTCTAATGAATAACTGCAGAGTGTGGATCTGTCTTTTGTTATCAGCTGCTGTCACAGAGGACTGTAATATTTTTTTTTCTCTCTCACCAAGGCCCAGGATTCATATTTCTGTTTCAAGTTTCTTTTATCTTAAAGCTTCCAAGTAGATATATTCGATTCATAAATTCATTCAGAAAAGTCTTTTGTTGGCTCACGCTTCAGTAGCAGTATATGTTATTTGTTCAGCAGGAACAAATAGTTCTCATAGGCTGAAATTCAGTAACTCACCTTAACGACTTTAGAGAAAAAATATTGAAAGTTAGATTGTGTGACCTGAGGTGGGATTGGACTGCCCTGCTCATATATAGTATTTTTTAATATTTAAATGCCTTGTTCTTTGTCGCAAAGCAGATGTCTCCAAAACTCCTGTCCCCTGAATTTTGCTAAATCCCTGGACTATGCAACTTAAGAGTGAGTTCAGCCATTACATATCAGCCATAAACAATTCTTTTTGGGATGACTGAAGCACATGTTCTTGGGTTAGGATAAGGCAGACAAATTTTATTGCCAGTTATGAGGAAATGCTGCCTGTGAGAGCTGTGCTGACTTCATCACTGAAGACACAGGAGCAGATCTCTAAACTGGAACCTTACATTTTGCCACTATTATTTTTTATCCATAGCAGAGGAAGAGAACCATTTACCTCTGTCCGCAATTAAAGTTATCAAAACCAACAGCTGAACTGTACACCTCGGCTTCCCCTGCTCACTCACTCTCAAATTTCCTTTATCTTCCTCTCCACATACTTCTGATTTTGTTTCTTTTCTTTTTTCTATTTGGCTTGGACATTAAGTGCATTGATCTTAAAACCGTTATTGTGAGATGGATTTAATGCCCTGAAAGTGATTTTTACTGTTTATGAAAGATCTTTGTTTTCTCCTCCAAAGAATTGCTGAGCATAGTACAAGTTTAGCATTGTCTATTTAGGGAGAACTTTTTTGCCCAGGCAATCCAGAAGAAAATTTTCCCTCATTTCTCCTGGATAGTTTCAAGGCATGGAGCATGATGAGACTCAAAAGTTGTATTGTGAAATTTGGCATTTCTTCACCATAGGGGAAAAAAATCAAAACAATGACATGACTATATTTTAATACGCATAACATGCTTTTAAAGGCCATTAGGTATATATCTTCCATTTGAATTTCTTCTATCTGGTCCTTCATGTGCACCCAGACAGAATTACACCAGACAATGCAACCATGATGTAATTCTTACCAGGAAAATATTGCTTTATTGCAGTGAATTTCACTGAATGAGGAGCAGAGAGTCTTTCTAATTTTAGGGCATGTATGTAGGGCTTGAGAAAGCATCTACTGGATAATTCATTGCAGCAGAGTTACTGAAAGATTATGATTTATTTACTAATTTGAATTTTAGGTATCAGTGAGCAGAAATAATTTTTTAAGGTATTCTGAATGTAGTTGTATTTGAGCGACTTCAGAAGGAGTAATGGCTGAGGAAGACAATCCTTAAAGAACTTCATTTTGCAGGTAGTAAATATTAAAATTGTCATAATGATAATTAACATGATAAAATGTTTTAATGAAGGGGAAAGAAATGAATAGCTGTGCTCCAAAATGCTGCTGCAACAAGATGGATATTGCTGATGTTGTCAAGGATTTGCTTTATAATAGTGATCTGTGTTTCTTTCATTAGCAGAAAATAAGTAGTGGTTTAAAATGACAAATGCTCTCCAGTAGATGTTCTTTCATATAAAGAGGATCAAGTTAAATGAATAAATTTAATTTTGGTCAAAATCCTTGAAGCAGGCTGAAAGAGGAATGACTGGTGTACTTAAACCCCAGGAAAAAACTCTGAGAGATCTGTTCCAAAATGTGCTTCTTGCAGAGTCTTTCTATGTAACTCTGGTATTGGAATTTCCTCTCTTTCTGTATTGATTTATTATGTGAAAAGAATGGTTTTTGTGCACTGCTCCTGCAAATGGTCTACAAATTTATTGCACGAGGACCTTTTCTCACCATGAAAGTTCAATGTTTAAGATAACAGGATTAACAAGTGCAATTATGTGCACACACTCAACTTTGTAACAGGAATATTTTTCAAATGTGATCTTCCCTGAATGGGGGGAATCACCTTCAAATTACCTGAATCTTCAAATTGTTCATGGGAATAATTCCTGCAAAAAAATTAACAGCAGTGGTGGCTGCTTGGGCCAGAAGAACTATGAGTTCTTGAAATAAGAATGCAAATTAGACCAAATAAGACCCACATTGGGCATGGATCTAAATGAGTAGAGCTTATGCTCCACTTAAGGTAAATGAAGGGAAACAGGGTACAAATCCTCTTTTCCCAAATGTTTATAATAGCACCCTAAAAATTCCTGTGTCTCTCTTTACAAAGAGAAGCCCTTTGAGCGTCAAATTCAAATGTAAACGTGTGTGTTTTATGCCTTTTGGTCAAGTGAGAGCTATTCCAAATGGCAACTACAGGCCTGGCCAAGATTGTTTTGAATTCTGGGGTCATCCCCATCCTTCCCAAGTCAATGACATGACAGAAAAAAAGGCAAGGATCCTTTCACTCTCATGGCTTTCAAATTATTCACAAAAAAAGAACCCAACCAAACAAAAACTGGGATAAATTTAGATAGAAATAAATTTTTGCAATAATCATTATCAAAAATGTATCTTCTGGAGCTGAGACTTTACCATGTGTACTGAAAAGAGATTTTTCAGTGCTTTGTAAAGATTAAAAGCATCCCTGAAGTTCAGCAGAAATAATTGAAAGTCTAAATTAAATCGCAAAGTTAGAAACAGTCATAAATGACTACAATTTAATAGTAAATTTAAATTAGGTTGGGACAAGGCATAAATGCGTTTGGATAAAAAAAAAGATTGAAAATTTGCTGCTAAGAATGACAATATATTAATCAAAACAAAAAGTAAAAACACCTACAGTAGCAGACTAGAGAATGTGATCAGGAGGGAACAAAGAGAATGATACCATCTAGGTGATAATATTAATCTAGATAATGGAGAATTTAAAAAGTTAAAAGAGGAACGTTGAATGTGAACTATATTTAATTCAAACCCATTGAAGCAAGTGAAGTGCACGGGTAATGTAGCAGTAATGATGTCTGGAATGTGCAAAGACACTAATTGCAGTATTCTTTGCTAATTAAAGAACCTATAATTATAGCAAAAGGATTTCAAAAACTATCTTGTTACAGCACTAAGACAATGTCATGTAAATTACTTTCTCCACATACACAAAGGTGGAATTCCACTTCCACATGCACCAATCATAGATACCCTTTACTAATTAAATAAGCAGAATATAAAGTAATGATCAAATGCCTTTATAGAGAAAAGATATGAACAGATTTTTGTCACTTCTCCATTTCTTTGTGATCACAGTGTCACTTGAGCTGAAAGAACTCAACTGGCCCCAACTCACAGACACAGGCCTGTAGTTTTCCCCCCATCTGTGTATAACTTCCATTTGTATCTGAATTGATGCAGAGAAGAGGTTAGGAACTTATAACAGGTTAGGAACTTATAACAGACCTTGAAAATTTTTGCATATTTAGTTAATGTTTGTTCCTCAGGCCCCTTTTCTTCAGAGAGCAATCCATGGCTCTGTTTTCATTTTCAACTTCTTCCTTCTATGTTGCTGCAGGTAAATCACGGCAATGTGCTTTTGTTAATAATATCAGCAGTTTCATCCAGAAAAGCGAAGTTTGGGAAAAAAGTTTTGATTCTTCCTTCCACTCGAGTCTCTGTGCTTAGCCCAGTCCATTGAATCAGCATGATTGACATGGGATATGCTCATAACCCTTTTAATTAGTTGATGGAGGCCAGCTGACGTAAAGGTCACTTGTGGGACATAGCATTAATGTCACTCTCTCCCTTGGAGTGAGTGACAAACAATTATCTCCATGCTAGGATTTAATTGGATTGATATCTAGCGTTTCAGCACTGGCAGCTGCCTCCAGGACGAATATTTTTTGATATATGCAATTACATGCCATCATGAGATTGTTGCCGATTAATGTCAGCCCTTCAGAACTGTCACCCAGAAAAGGAAATAAAGGCAGATGCTACTGCTCAGGCCTGAAAAGATAATGATGACCCGGGAGCCTTCAGTGTGGCTTTCTGATAAAAGCACAGCTTCTTGAACTACCTCAGGCAATGGATTTAAAGGCAGCCTGTTTTACTGGGTGTCCATTTGTTATATTAGTAATCTCAGCAGGAAACACCTCACTCTTTCGGAAAAAGGTGTCAGAGGAGATAAAGAGAAGTAAATGAGAACTTAATTGAACACATGAGAGACTTTTAAGCTTAGCAAGAAAAGGAAGACAGTGGGATCCAGCAAGAGAAATGCCTCTTGTCTCCTGAGTTTGAGCAAGAGACGTGAAAGCCATGGTAGGAATTGTTAACTAACGAAGTGCAACCACGGTGCAGTGAGCAGTTGATTGCCTTGGCTGGGAATGGAATCCCTGCCACAGACAGTCAGTGTCAATCTTTTAAAGGAATCAGTCCGGAGGCTTAATTTCAGAAAAATCTCAGTGATTGCCCATTGTGTGGTATCCTGGGGAATGTTTGCCCATGTGATCTTCACAGGTCAGGGTTGTTTGGTTAAAACTTCTGTTGGCTTGAGAATGACACTGGTTTTGGCTTGAGTATCTGGCACTTACTGAGTGCAGGTTCTCACTCTGCTGTGGCTGGAAAGACAGAATACACCCCAATAAAGTGATGTGTGCACAACTTCCAGGAGATATCCTCTCCTCCCACACCATGCTCTTTTTTTCTTTTCTCTGGGACACAGGTACAACAGAAGATCCCAACCAAGCTTTGTGCAGACTCAGGAAAACTTATTTAGTTCTATGGATTAAATTTACTGATGTCATCGCTACTTTCTTCTCCTCCAGAGAAAAGGTGGAAGTACTCCATGAATCAGATTTGGGTTTCCAGTTACCAAATAGACACAGAGTGTTGAAGTCTTTCATTATCCTGTTCCACAATTCCACTTCAGTTCTTTGAGCCTATTCATTCTTTCTTTCCATAATTTAAACATATGGAATTGCTTGTGTTTTTCACTGTGTTCTCCAACCCCTCCATGTATTCTCAAGGCTCTTCTCTGTGTTATCTCAGCTTCTCAGTATTTTTTTCATCTCTTGATTGAAGATTGGAAACTGTAATTCTCGAAAAGGTCTTGTCTGTAAAGGCAGGGGTCACATCTCTCTTCTCAATTGGCCATTCTTTGTAAAACCAAACTCATTTGATTACTGGGAGTTCATTTTTATGTGGTGATTTGAAATGGTCCTTAATTATTTTGGAATTATTTTTGTCAGGGTACTTATCCTGTAGCAATAACTAACACCCCCATACGACATACAGGCAAGAACTGGTGTATTTGGAAAAAAATGCAATATTGACCCACTGTGGACAAGTCTTCTTTCACTCTTGCCGTACAAAATGCGAGAGGTAACCAATATCTTGGATTTTTTTTAAACTTATTTTTTAACTATATGTTACAAAATCAAATGTCCAAATGCAGTGTATTGCACTGCTGCCTTTTCCTTCATCAGCCAAATTTTTTTGTCTTCTTAGCCAAGACACTAAGTTAGCTTGGTGACCTTTTTTCCAATATTGATTGATGTTATTTTTTTTACTTTACTTTACCTTTTATATTAATTGAATCCCATGTCTGCCGCTCCATTATTTTGCCCAAGATCAGTGTCAGACTACAAAGAAAATAATTACCTGTGTCATTTATCCTTTTTAAAAATGTTGGTAACTTCAATTCTTTCTTGTCTACAACTCCATCCCCATGTTAAGAAAAATATTTACCTTCTAATAGTATTATGTTTTTAAATTATTTGATATACAGTGTCAGAAAGACAGTTAAGATCATCTCACTACTTGAAGAGGTGGACAAAATTACATTGAAGAAAGAGATATATTTTTAATTAGAACAAACCCTGTACCTTTTACAGAAGTGAAACAAAGCAAACTGTCTACATTACACACCACCAATTTCTGTTACAACGTGTGACCATGAAGGAAACAGAAATTTTTTATAAACACTCAAGAAATGCCAAGATTTCTGTCATGCTGAGATGTCCAATGAATCATTGTCCAAGACAAACAACAAGCAAGTAACAGCTGAATATTCAGGTGATGAGAAGCCCTAACAACCAACCAATCTGACTGGATTCTTGTCCAATTAAAGTTTTAAATTCTTACAAATTAGAAATGCATTTTAAAAGAGACAAGTGCCGTTTGTGTACGCTGTTCAGAAGAAAAAAACCCCAAACCCTGACAATCAAAGGTTTTCAAAGAAAATTATAATGAGCCCAACACAAATCAATCTCACCAGGAGTAAATTCATTCACGTTAGTCAGTAAGAACTCTGAGCTGGGGAAGATGACAAAAATACACCTCATTGATTTTTCCCAACCTAATTTATCATCATTTCGTGGCACAATCCTATTTGCATGGTGTGACAGAGCAGCTGGTGCTGTCTTCTTGAGCTTCTTGAAGGTACCAATCTCCAGGGTCAGCTTTGTCACGTTCTAGAATGGGAAATAAGGAAATATTGCTGTGATCTAAGTCTGAAATACATGAGGTACCTCAGGGTGGTGAAGGTATTGAGGGTGTAACCTGATATGCTATAGAGAGAAAATTACTTTCAGTTCCATGTAACTTACTTTTATTTCTTTGTGTATAGGAAGTCAAGGAAAGTCACATTTGCAACGTGGTTAAAAACTTTACACTGTAACTTCTAGGAATTAGCATACCTAAATCATGTAACAGCTGTCCTGGAAATATTCCAGATGTCATTTAAGCTTCAACACATCTATTCCACATTCTGCGTCCACAGTATCAGAGCAAGAGATCTAATATAGTATGATAAAAATAAACAAAACTTGGGAAACAAACAATTTTACTGCTGTCTGAAACCACACTGTGACTCAGATTCTTATTTCTAAAGAAAAGACAGCAGTTTAAATTTAAAACTAGTTATCTTTTGTTGCTGTAGTTGTTGGTTTTTATTTGCTTTATTTGCTTTTTAGAATGAGATCAGGACAGCAAACACAGGGATGATAATGCACAGTTAAAAATCTCATTATTTATTAATTATGCTTGCAAAGATGTTCAGTATAATATATACAGAGTGGCCACACAATTTGGCTGCACAATTATTTATTTATGGAGTCAGCATAGCTGGCCCATAAAATTCAGCATTATGGTTTCCACTCTTAATACCGTGTTACTGGGAAAATACATCACTATGTAAACAACTCTCTGCATAATTAGTTTGACTGAAATCCACTGATTTCTTACCTCAAGATCCACTGCCAAGAACGTCAATAGAATTGCACATTTCCATTTGTAGACAAGAAAAAAGCCCTGTGTTTTACTTGTAGCTGAAGAAATTTCAATGTTTCAGAGATTTTTTCTGCGTATATGTGCAGCCGAGCTCCCAAAAGTTATTTGCAATAAGGTTTGGTTTGTATGAGTGAGACAAGAAGTGAGAGAATCGCATTACTTCCCAGAAAATATAGATATTCAAACAGGTCTCCCCAGCTTGTAGCATCAAAGGACCTACTAGCGATGACATCCGTGTGTATCAGGTACCTGGCTTTCCCTGAATATTTACAGTGAAACAAGATGTTCCCATCCTTTTTTAGATATTTGAAAAAAATCCATCCCTCAAGGGGAAAAGAAAGAATTATGAGCTCAGGTTGTGTAATTATACATAATTGCTTTGACTCCAAGTAAGTTACATTGATCCACACTGGCGCAAGACCTATCCACTAATATTTATGTTAACTTGTCTAACACAGAGCCTGAAGGTATTTTTGTAACATTTGTTGTTATTTCAAGGTGTTGGCATGAATTTTAACGCTCATGAAAATCAGGTATCAATAACAATAGAGCAAGCAGTAGCAGAGCAGTCAGGGGGAGTTTCTCATCCAGGTGGGAGGAGTAGGATACAGAGATTACGTGGATGATTTTGATTAGATTTATTGCTAATATGGCATCTAAATACTGCCACTGAAGTATCCATACTTTTAATGCACAGTTGTATCAATGTACAATACTCAAATTACCATTTCTTAGCCAATGTTTTGCATATTCTTGACAATATAATGACATTTGTCATAACAATGCACATTTAAGGCTTCCTGTCAACTTTTTGTTACACATCTTCCTCTCACTGCTCACTTATTTGTCATAATTTGCTTTCAAAGTGCAAGAGAGAAGTATGAACTCTTCAAAGCCCTAAAACACACATATCTTTAATAACCAGCATAAAATACGATGCAAAAAACACTCTCTGTACACCTGAGGACTAAATTTAAAGCTCAGAAACAGCTTTTCATGTATTTTATGTATTCTTCATGTAGCCATTAGCTATTCCTTTCTTTCCGCTTCAGTTGTTCTCAGGTTGGTTCCAAATTTTCCTCTCTAGAGATCTTGCAAAGGAACAGCAGGAACTTTTCCTCCTCAAAAAAACACCTGATGAAAAACTAATGTTAGGTGATTTATTTACACAAAATAGGTAGTAGTTCATGCTAGAATATGGAGCTTTTTCTCCCGGGGAAAAAAAAAGAAGTTTTAAAACCTCTTAGATAGCTGTGATACAGATAAATATGTGAATTATGACATAAAAGACAGAAAATTAAGGAAAATCTTTGTTTTCCTAATTAACAAAGTTTGAAGAAGGAGGGTGAGGCCGGGTGTGTGCATGGCAGCTGATCAAAACCAACCACAGGATGAAAAGCTGTTAAATTCTTTTGGGAATATCTGTTAGCTAAATTTTGTAGCTAAATGTTGCTAAATGTAAACAGCAGTCCAGTAAGATCTGTAAATTAAAATGTCTGTGTAAAATGGACCTGGCTTTGAAGAAACTATTTAGATTAATGGCCTATACCAAAAAAAGCTTGTTAGTGTTTCTAATTTTGTGATATCTATTAATCAGGGGTGACTGTTTTCTGAACTATCACAAGCACAATTCCATGCAAATTAGTTCAATTAAAGATTAATTAATCAGCTAGTTGTTCCATTTCTTTTCCTTATTGTTTTCCCTTCC
>VZRL01005706.1:93793-136514 GCA_013397895.1 Origma solitaria
ATAAACCTCCTTGCTTGGGGTGAAAATATGAATTCTGTGATACAAAAATGAGAGCAGGAATCTGGGTGTCTTCAACCTCTGTGATACTTTGAGTAGCAAACAGAAATAATAACAACAGAGCATGGAAAAACAAATTAGCCATACATTTGTATTGACCATAAAAAAAAAAAAAAGGTACAATTTAATCCTAAATAAATATATTTACTGAGCATATACAAGGACAATAAGATAACTCTCCTCAAGTGTTATCTCCAGAATGGACTCCTAATCCCCACAGATAATTTGGGGAGGCTATTTTCGAAATACATCTGTTACAGATACAGTCACTAAATATACCTATACTGGTAAAAAAAGCATGGCTCAAGGAATGACAGATATTTGTCCAGACTGTACAGTTCTATTTGTACCACAGTTGCAGACAATTCTGGAAATTTTTTTTATTTGCTTGCACTTGGATTTTTTTGTTGTTTTCTGCCAAATTTTTGCACTGCCTGTTTCAACAGCCCAAGGTTATTTTATAAAACCTTTCTGTAAGCACAATTGTGCCTAAAAGATGCTTTCCTGCCCCAACAGTGACTTTGTCACGCTCTGAGACAGCAAAGCTTTGTTAGCAGAACTTTTGGAATAGAGATGTGGCAATTGGAGATCTGATTAGGTTCTGGCAGTTATTGAAAAGCAGAGTACAGTGAGCACTTCTAAAGAGTTTGTAGAACAGATAAAGGGTGATTATGCTATTGTTCCACAAAGCAATTACACTGCGAAATACTGACACAGCCCTTCTCTCGACAGACAAGGGTAAATTGTCATGGTTTGTTGTGTGCTCATTCCAAGTGAACAACTGTGGGGTCGTAATTAGATTTGGCAACCTGGAAATTTTGGAGAATCAAAGATGTCTGGGAAAAGGAGGATGGCTTATAGTCCATGGAATTTTATTGCTGGACAATCTCCGTGCTGTAAAATGTGAAGATCATTATGGTGTAGCTGTTCTCTGCTTTTTGCCAGTACAGGAAATACCCAGAACAAAATGTGAGGATTTCAGAGGCAATGGTGCCTCTGTCACTGACAAATACTTTAAAAAAAAAAAAGAAAAAAAAGGTAAGAAAGAAAGTAAAACTCCACAGTTCTGTAGCTGAACATGTAAAATATATAACTGATGGAATAATCACCTCTGTGAAGAATCTCAGTCTTGATGAAATTCAGTAAGAGGCAGCACTAAATCTACTGAATGTGATTTCAATCAAGGAAGGGAATTGAAGCTAAATTCAGTTAGGGTAGACCTGGTCTAACATGACTTCTGAACTTTCAGACAGAGAATTATCCTTGTACTCTCTCATTTCTGATCATGGCCATTTATCTAATATAGTTAAGTATTTAATCCCATTTATATAGGTCCTGTACCTATTTGAACTATTCTATATTATATCATGTTTTATAAAATATTAAAATCATATTCCTAATTTCTGACTTTCTAAAACACTAAGTACAGAAGAGAGATTTGCACTTTCCTCCAAGATGTTTACAAGGGAAGGGAACTGATTTATGTTTTCCGTATCAATTACATGTTCTTTCTGCATGGCACTGGAGATTTCCAAAGAAATATCACAACTGAAGTAAAACTTCCTTTTGTAAGACACAAATTTCTGCTGTATTTCCAGACTTCTTTGCAAGCACTTTATCAGTGTAGATGAGGAAATTAATTCCAGTATTTTCTATATCAAATATGACAAGTGCGAATAAACTTGTCTGTTCAGAAGATTTTAGATTGCTTAGAAGTAGATTTTATTTTAGAGAGCATACCAAACTGACACTTTGCTGGGAAAATGATTTGTACTAACAGATGGTGGGATAGTTTTTGTTGCTTTCTCCCCTCCTTTCAGGCTCTGTATTGAGCATGACAGACATTTCCAGGCCAAAAACCCCAAAAGGTTTCACAAGCTTATATGAAATATTAGCATGAAATAGAACTAAGTAGGACCCAAATCTGCTGTCACTGTCCTAACTCTTCTTGCCTAGGCAAATCCCTGCTCTGGAAAGTGCCCAGTGAAACAGCAGCAGGAGAAATAAGTTCCTCTATCAAGTAAGGCTGTTTTACTGTGAACATCTTGTGGAGCTTTCAGAGCAGATTTGGGCAGGTGTTGCTTCCCCATTAACTTCTGGACTGAATTCCACAGCAAAATAACTACAGGACTGGTTTCCTCCCTGCCCACAGTGCCACTGCACTTGGCTTGATGCCTTCCACAGGAGATACACCTGCCTTGTCCAGATTTAAACCTGCCTTGTCCAGATTTAAACCTGCCTTGGCCTTGCAGTGAGTTTTGTACCACCTCCTTCTGCTTGGACAACTTTGAGCATCGGTGGGGCTGTATGAGGTTCCCACATCCTCTTGTCCCCCCAACCCCCCCACTGAATAGTGATATCAGAAAAATGTTTTTCACCTGCTTATTGCATATTTGTGCTTTCTGTCACAGTTATGTAGCATTTCCTTTCCGTATCTACAGATATAATCTATTCCATTATCTAAATCTCTCCTTCTGTGGAGCGTATAACAATAAATAAACTTTGTGGTTTTGCCTAATCTGAATTGGATCTGTCACATCTGGAGAACAAGTTTACTGCGTTTCTGAAGAGCTTATTTTTGTCTTTGGAGATGCACAAAGTAGTAGAAAAATGTGTATGAATGGTGAATGGCAAAATGCCTGGTCTGATTAACACAGACCCACTGCACAGAAATTGCCCTGGCAAAACACAGTCAAATGGCTCAAAATTCAGTGAAGCTGGGGAAAATGAAAGCTCTTAGAACTCCATAATGCAGTTGAAAGCAATCAGTCTTTGTCAATACAGAAACACTCATTTAAGTAACTAGAATATGCAAAGGAAGGAGTTCCTTTATTCCTTTTTTTTTTTTTTTAATTAAAAGAAGAAACTACTAAATAAGAATTCATACTAATAATTATCTTCTTGCCAATTAGTGTGCCTGAACTGGAAATATATAGAAATATATAGATGATGAGAGAATATGAAAGAGCAGTGAGGAGACTTATACAAGGGAGTATAAGAAAGGGAAAAAATAATTAAATTTAAATTTTTTTCCTCCAGATCTTTTTAATTTCTTTTCTGTCCAGTGTTAAATTCCATTTTCTATCTTGCCTTTCCAGAAACTGTTTGAACTTGTAAAGATCAGATTACTGTAGACTAAAACTTTATATTTTACAACTAATTGTACTTGTATTTTTTATTATTCTGGCTGGTGACTTTTCTGTCATTTCCCATCCCATTGGGTTTGGTTTCTTTGCTAACTCTATTTTTATTTTTCACTTTTCAGGATTAAAATTTCACACTGATTGGTGTCTGCTTTTATCTCAGTAGTCTCCAGATTCCCCATGCTGTGGTCGGGAAGGCTGTGAAAGAATGGGTGGATAACATTATTTTACAAGAAATATTTCAGAAGAGAATTGTGTTGACTCTCTGAGAGCCTGACCCATCCCCTGCATTTTTGTCAGCAAGAATTCCTCTATAGGTCTCAATTAGCTTTAGATCACAGCCCACGTCCATGCAATGATTTCCAAAATCACGAGGATAAATAGATGCAAACTGTTGATGAGAGTTTAACAACTCATTTCATACATGCAGAATAAAAGGAGGGAACAAATTAAGGCCAAACCAAACCAAACCCTGCTATCTAATAGTAAAAGCATTCAGTTCTTTTGGTCTTCAAAATGCTGTGTGCATATTGGTTTACACTTTTAAAAATGCCCACATGAAATAGCAAAATTGTGCTCATGTTCCTTAGAGCTGTGAGTGGCTGAGAAGGGAAATAACTTGTGGGGAGTCAGTGTCAGAAAAAAGATAAAGAGTCTGTAATCCCAAATCCTGATTTTCCTGGTTGCTTTCAACCATGCTGCTTCAGCAAATTATTTTTAGCATTCAATTCGAATTACAAAGGAAGCACTTTAGGCACAAATCAGTAAATTAACAGAGTAAAATAAAGTGTTTTCTGCATTCAAGAGTCTGCACACAACACAAAACAAACAATGAGGAAGTCACGTATATTTACCAATTAATGCTAATGATTTCACTATCTGTAAAAAGAGAAATACCAAGACCTAATGGGAGAAAAAAGCTCAGTAAATTAGCATGAGAAGTTTGTGAAGAAGCAGACTTAGCTCTATTCATCAATTCTATAATACAATTTATGACTTGATACTCTGTGACTTTGCTGTATTTCAAGGCCTGAATATGCCTACTGCCTGTGCAAACATTTCCAAAATCTTCTCTGCAATTTAGTGTTATCTCATCAATGAAAACCCGCAACTTAATTTGAGTCTCTGGCTTTTCGGATCAGATTTATAACTGCTCTTTTATATTTGACACATTGTTTTCTACGTTGCTTTAGAAAGACAAAATACTTGCTAATTATGGGAAAAACGACCTGTCAAGCACCAAGTGGAAGAATTTCTCAAAAGTTTAGGGGAAACTGTTCTTATTAGAGCTGTCAAAAATCAAAACCATGAGGCAAAAGATGTTAAGTTCTTTTAGTCTTTTGATGTCTTTGGGAACTCTTGAAAAAAGGACCAAAATTGCACTCTGGGATGAGTTTCAAAATCAAGTTTGCAGATCTGAGTACATGAAGACAGTTCAAACACCATTTCCTGCATTTTTGTTGTTTGACTCTCTGAAATTGCAATAAACTTATGAAAGTAGGGTCAGGCAGGAGACTGAAAATAATGTTGGGACAAAGAAAGGGGATGCTGTCGAACAGCCTCAGCATTAGCTGTGGACCTGAACATGGAAAGAGAAATATAAATGTGGATATAGGACAATCTATTTACACAGTCCCAGCAAATGGCTTGAATATAGTCAATGCTGTTCCACAGGATGATCTAGAAAACCATCTAGACTCAGGCAAGGTATGCTCTTTATTGAATCTGTAAAACATCCTTGACCTCACAAATTATTTTATCGTCAAATAAAAAACTGATCTGTTGAAAATTAGCCCCATCCCTGACATCCCAATAGTAATTAATTTTAAGGATCTCCAGCTTTTGCTCGAGCTGGACACTTTTTCCTATGGCACAAAAATAGGGTGGAGTGGTGTGAAAGCAGAAATATAGGAAGGTCAGGAGGGACAGTGACCCTTCAACGCCTCCTGGTGTTTAGACAAAGGAAAACTTACGGAAGTCACTGTAGAATCACAACTTTATCCTCCCCACATACCATTTAAACATTTTTTGTGTTTCTGGGAGCAATCTCAAGCACAATTATCATATTTACTGTTGTCTATTCAGCAGCATAGGAGGTAGAAATTGCTTCTACCTACAAAAGCTTGCAGTGCTTGCAAGTTTGGGGAACACCTTCAGCAAGCAGAAGAGGAATCTAAGTTTTACTAAGTTAACTCTGTCATTTTTTTCATTATATTTAAAAAGGAAAACTACTTCAAAAAGGAAAAGAACTCAAAAAGTTCTTTCAGGAAATTCTAGGTTTGGGTTATCCTTTTATCAAACAGCTAAATTTCAGCAGATAAAAAATGCCTAATGATTTCATGTACTAAGTTGAACTGCATTTTGATAACAGGCTTAATGCAGTTATCTTTAAAAGCAGAAGAAAAAATAAATATCTGTGGGAAGTTAAGAGCTTCTGTGAAAGATTCCATTGCATAAAAAGGTAAGTCATTGTTTACAGAATCTAACCAATCAATCAATAAATGTAAACAGTAAATTACCATGTGATAACAAATTTAGCTGGAGTTAGTGACAACTAACAAAAAGATATTTTATCAAGAAATTAGAAAAAACTCTTCAATTATGTTCCTGAAGAACTGAGAAGTAGAGGTGATCTTGAATTCTGTCTGCAAACCTTTCCCTTGATGACCCTTTAGAGGTTATGTTTTCAGAACTCCTGCAGCTGAACTTCTGACAAAATTGCTATTGGATTTTGGGTTGTCACAGCAGCAGTTCACGTTGAGCAGCCTTGCTCAGGAAAATACTGAGATAGGAGAAATATTAAACCCCAATTTCAAAGGTACTGAGCTTTGGGACAGAAGGAAAAAAAGAATTCAGAGCAGCTGAAGTACATCGCTATCGAGAGTGATGTCCCTCTAATACATCATCCTACTTCCAGTGGTGGTGAACCCCATAATAATCTGAGAGATGTGTAAAAAAGAAAGAATAACACATCATTAGGAAAGTTTAATGTTAACTACTCTCAGTTGTTGCCTCTTGCTTTGAAACCAAATGTGTAATTGCATTCAGAGAGTTTGTTTGTTTTAAACTTAATGCAACAACATCTGCTCTGACTTTGCTGAATCTCATAGAATGCCAGAAGTGCTCAGGTCTCCCAAGGTGGAATTTGGTTACTGGAAATGTGATTATTTCCTAAGAAACATAAGAAGTGCTGGCATAAATAATAAAGTAACTGCAGAACTGTTAGCTTTTTGTCTCTCCTGGTCAGCTTGAATAACTATTTTAATAATCTCTCTGCAGCTCTTTAACTACGGACATGGAACATAAAAGTAACATTAGTGGTGTTAGCTTTTATCTTAAATCTCAAGAAAGAAGCCCAGGGAAAGATTATGACAAGGATTATGTTAGAATTTTTTATATCAATTAGAATTTAAGGCTCTCATCTGTGTTTTTGTCTTAGTAATATTATGTGGTTTTTCAAGGGTTATAAATTGTGGAGATTTTAACTTCTAAAAATCTGTGCCACAGGTTGGTATTGAGGCTGCTGCAAATTTTGAGAATAGGAGAGATTATTATCTATTAGAGAGAGGGGGAAAAGTAGCAGAAGAAGAGGAGTAAAGGTTTGGAAAAGTATCTTAGGACAGAATTATGCAATGAGTCCCTGAATTTCTGTTTCCTAGAAGCCTCTGCTGTTCACCAAGGAGCTTGGAGAAATATTGGTGTGAATTGTTGCTAATCTGTGCTCCTTTTACTGTTGGTGCTGATGTCTCCCTTAAGGAGCACAGGATGAAAGAGAGGAATGGCTCTTATTAGAGTCCATGAACATAAAATTACATTTCCATGATCAGACCCACACCACCTCGCCCAGTTGTGTGCTGCCCATAAGAAGTACCTTGGCCTCATTGCCTGACTGAAACATGGATTTTATATCCAAATAAATTACAGCAATAGCGATTCATAAAAATGAAGCACATTTTCATTATTGATCTGTTTCTTGGAGGGATGGCAAAACTGGTGCTGCATGTTATTTGTTTCTGCTGCTTGTTACGTGATGCAAAATGTTATTTCTGCTTCTTTGTTTCCTTTGTTTTAAACTTGCAGAGCTGTAAATCACATAAACCTCAAATAATATTTCGTTTTAATATAACATACAGAGGTCTGCAAAACCAAAGAACTCTCACGTTCTTTTTTCTCTAACAAGACAAATAAGTTTTATCACGTTTTATGTAGAAAACATAATTTTGTAGAGAAAGGTTACACTGGGGAGGCACTCCTACAAAATATTCAGCAGTTTCCTGTAATTGTGGTGCTGAGCCCTCAGACAGTGCAGTGAGGCCATGGTGAAATATGGTCTCTGGAAGACACCTGTTGTGTAAAAGTTTTGGTTGTGGGGAACTCAAAAGACATATTAAAAGGGTCTAAGTCTTTTTCAGAAAGGCTTTGATGTCTCAAAATTCTGACACTTCAAAGCCCTCAATCTCAAAAATGCTTTTAACAGTTAAATCAACTTCAGGTTGTTAAATGAGTGCCTATGGATCTAATTATTTCTCTTGTTAAGCAGATGAATTATGCAGGCTTCAAGATAAAACCTCAGAAAACATATGCATAATCTGTTTTTTTATACAGCAGCATAAGGATATTGAATATTTTGGATAGGGTAGGCCAGGGATTCCTTCTCTGCTTGTGCACGAACATTGAAAGTTTCTTTTTCCAAGTGATTATTCCCGCTACTAATCTAGAATATTTGTCCTGCTTTCTGTACCTCTATTTCACAGATAAATCTGTTGAAGGAACCAAGAGCTCAGTTCTTCAAAGTACATCCTGCTCCTATTGCCAATTGTTATTATCTCAGTGGGAAAATATAGCCCTGGGTACTGAGATGAACCCTCTCTGTGCTTGGAACCTCTGATTGCTGCTCCAGTTTTGCTGTTACAATAAACCCACACTCTAAAAGAGCTTAAAATGGGATGCAGTTTAATTGGAGATACCAATTCAATGCGGACTGAAATTAATGAGAGTTAGCACTGATTGCTTTGGATCAGGTCCTTTGAGCTTGGACTGATGAGCTTGGAACAACATTTCCATGTCATCACTCGGACTTGTTATTGGTTTGACAGATCTCCAGGGAAGGCAGCGCTGTGGGCAAACGACACAGCTTCACGAGAAACCTGGATCACAGCAAAACTCTCTGCTCTCCCTTGGTTAGGGAATTTGCAATTTCACCATGTGTGTTTATTTGTGTCCGTGTAGCAAATCTAATGTTGATAAAATAACTACAAAAGCTGGAGAAATGAGAATAAAACAAGCCCCTCGCCAAGATATACATCAGATGCTTAGAAAGCACTGCGAGCTAAGAATAAAGTTTCAGATGAGAGAAATGTATTTATCATATCAAAAACACCCAGATGGAGCAAGAGAATGCATGCAAATTCCCTTATGAAATTCATATATTTGTTGAAATAGCTCTCCTAGTATCACATATGTCCAAAATGAATAGTTTTTCTACAGAAGACACGGAAATTAGGGTGAACAGCAGGACACTAAGACTTACAGATGAGAAAGGAAACTACTCATGGCAATCAAATCCAAAGAAGACCGAGAAGAAATCTGGAGGTATCTTGTCCACACTCTATTTCCCAATATTAAATGAAGTTTGATGGTAGCAAGCATAGGTTATGGAGGTTGAGAAGGGAGTGATAGCAACAGCTTCACTCAGGCAGGGTCCCTGGGCCCCCCTAGAGGCAGTTCACTGTTCAGAGGATCTTGGATTGGTCCCAAGAGGATACAGAGATGTTAAATGCATGACAAGCCAGCCAGAAAACAACATGACATCACTGTAATTAATTAAACAGATTAAGACGCACAGCCTCCTCTGATCTGCTGGTCACGCTTCCAAAAAACCCCTGAGAGGGCAATGCGGCCGCAGAGAGCACATCTATCACAGAGCAAAAAAGATATTGATAGAAACTTTCTCCTACAGAAAAGGAAATGTAAAATTGCCATGAGTTACCCTTGCAAGGAGGTTAGCAACTGGGAACTTAATCAAAATGTTTGTGATTGGGAAATGGTGATTGACCTCCCAGTTCTATAATACAATCACAGAGGCAACCAGTGAATTCCAGAGGTGACATATTTGGGGTTGATAAAAAGACAGAATATTTGATACAAGGCACCAATAAATGGTAGAACTAATTGTCGTTTAAATGGTAAAACTACACCACAGTAAAAGAAAATACTTAGAGAAATTCAGGAGGGAGTTGCATTTCTGTATTGTTAGAAAAGATATTTAGCATCAAACAGTTCATCCCAGAAAAAAAAACCAAAAAAAAACCAAAACGAAAAACCAACCAACCAACCAAACAAACAAGCAAAAACAAAAACAAAAACAAAAAAACCCCCAAAACCTGAAACAAACAAAAACAAAAACAAACAAAAAAACCACCCACCAAACACAAAAAACCAAAACAAAAGAACAAAAACCCAGAAAACCAAGAAAACCAAAACCAAAAAACCCGTGCTGGAGGAAAATAATGAATATCTGTTTGCTGCCATAAATCAGTGTTTTACTGATGTTTCAGAGCAGGCCGAGACCAGCAAAGACAGAGAGAAGATTACTCCACACCTGCCTTCTCTAAGGACTTCAGGGAACATCTGCCACTGCACAAGAGCTGCAGTTCATGGACTGTGCTAATTGTTCAGATCCGCTTAGATGGTGCTGAGGCTCCAAAACAGATGAAATAACAATGAGGTCCTGAGGCCAAATGCTGCCGAATGCTCTAGTAAAAACTGATTAGAGGGCATGGGGCCTTGTTATTTATTGCCTCATCAGCCCCGTGGGGTAAGGATTTGAATTATGTCAGTGACAATAGTTTGTCACTTGACCTGAGCCTTTGCTGTTCAGGTGCCAAAAAGTTCCTTCCTGGGGATCCATTCCACCTGCACTCTTCTTTTGAAACACCCAATGGTTTCATTGTCACAGTCTGTTGCAGGATATAGAGTAGGCATCGTGTGCGAGCAAAAAGATTGTTGAAATATGGCTCAAAGAGCAGGGCCACGGGATGCTAGAGGCTCTGCCTCTGCAGGATTTGCTCCTGCAGAGCACAGAACGGGCATTGTGCGAGCAGAAGGCAAAACCTTGAAGATAAGCAGCAAGGACAATGTCCTTGGTGGTCCGAAAAGTACCGAGGTTTATGAAAGAAGGATTGTGGTCAAAAGAATACAGAAACGCAGATAGTGGGGACCACAAGCTGGGAGGAGACAAATTGATGTAGCTGTGTGTAACTAACCAATAGTAGAGTGGCAAGTAGCCTTACTAACCAATGAAATTGTGATATGACACTATGACGTGTATGACCTGCTAGCTTGCTGAGAAATGTACTTAAGGCTGAGAACCTGTAAAATAAATGGATTGAAGCTTGCTTATTGATCATATTGATCATTGACTGCTTTTTTCCCTTGTCGTTGCAGTGATAAGTCACGGTCCCTCTCTCTTAAATGAGTTTACTCTTAAATGAGTTTTCTCTTCAATGAGTCTCTTTTCAATGAGCCTCTCTTAAATGAGTCTCTTAAATGAGTCTCTTAAATAAGTTTTCCCTTCAATGGGTTCCCACAACAACTGGTGGCAGGTTCCAGGATCCTGCAACATCTGCTAACAGCAGGGGTTTTACAACAACAGTCGCCTGTAAATGAAGCCCTGCTGGACAATGTGTTCATTTTGAGAAGATCCTACTGCAAACATTTCAAATTAACAAAGGGGAAGGTAAGCAAAATGCACATCTTGGAGTATTTAAACACAAGACATAGAAGAGGAATTCATGGTATTAATAGAATAATTAAGGCTGGAAAAGACCTCTCAGAGTGTCAGGTCCAACCGTTAACACAACATTGCCAGCTCCACCACTAAACCGCGTCCCCAAGTGCCACATCTACACACTTTTTGAACACTTCTAGGGATTGTAACTCCAACACTGCCCAGACAGCCTGTTCCAATGCTTGACTGTGCTTTCAGTGAAGAAATTTTCCCCAATATCAAATCCAAACCTCCCTTGAGGCTTATTCCTCTTGTCCTGTCACTTCTTACCTGGAAAAGAGCCTGACCCTCACCTGGCTACAACTTCTTTTCAGGTAATTGTAAACAGCAATAAGTTCCCCCCACCAAGTCTTTTCTGCAGGGTAAACAACTCCCTCTTGTTTTATCTCTGTTGATGGGATATTTGTGCACTTCATGACTTTTGCTGTTTAAAAACCTGAAGATATCATATACATACCCCCATGATGCTTTGTTATACACTTCCATCCTCCAAAAGTTGCACACAGGTCCCAGATCCTGGTCTATACACTTTTTCTGGCAAGCTTGATCTTCTGCTGGTTACTGGTATAGTATTTGAATGACCTTCTGGGAATAGCAGAAGTGTTATATACAAAAAAGAGAAAACAAGCAGCAAAATAAATGTCATGGTGAACTCTTGTTTTACCCCCAAAATTACTAAACTGTGTCATCATATAGACTCCTACTTATTCAATACCTTCTGAATCTTCTGGATTTTTTTTAATTGAATTTTTAGTCACTTTACCATCTATTTATTCGTATTTTACCTGATTTTTAAGACTCTGTGCTGTATGCTGAGAAGACTTCCTCTCAGGAGGAATCTACCAAGACTATATTATTTCCTAGTGACACTGTTTTTTTCTTGTTGTGATGAACTACTGCCATCTGAGAGAACAGAGAAAAAACTAGGAACAAGTATTTTGCTTTACAAAACTCACTTTTGTTCTTTGCAGTTTGTCAATATTTTTTATTAAATTGTTATTTAAATATTATTATTTATTGAACTTTCAGGTGGAACAAATAATTTTTTTATAAAGACAGAAAAGCCTTAATCATGGTAACTAACATTCAATGAAACTAATACCGTAATCTTTAAAACTTGTCAATATTTTACAGATAAATGTATGAAACGCCTGTGACATTGAATATTTCAGCAGAAACTGTACCTCCTGTGGAAAAATATTGTTTTAAATGGAAATAATTTTTCCCAGAAAGCACTGAGAAAATACTTTTAAATTCAGCAGAAAACAGCTTGTTTATTCTTGTGGTATTTTGCAATACACATCATGACAGAGAAAAGAGATTTAACCCATGGAAACACTATCAAATGGTGTTTAAATTTGAGAAGGAATTAGTGCACTTAATTCAGTCAATAAATATGCCTACCTTTAAGGGTGCTTAAGTTTTGGGTTGTCTGCTTCTTGTCTTTACTGTCGGGAGAGAAGGCAAGCGTGCGTGGAAGTTCCCCACTTTTACCATGACACCCCACTAAAATAAAATAAAATCAAAACTCCCCGCAGGAAATGATGTGATCCCAGGGTGACACATGGCTCTGTACCACTTATTAAAATTTTGACTAGAGCTGATTTGAACCTGTTTGAGAGAGGGGGAATGTAAAGCTTCACAACCAGCTATTTAAACTTATTTTCTGAAGCAAAGAAAGGCAAGAAAATAAGAGATCATTAGGAAAATCCAGACCTGTGAGTGCTTGAATCCACTGTCAAAGTGCTGTACATCACTGGGGGCACCTTAACTGTCTGTGCGTGTTTTCAGGTCATAGCTAATCTGAGATAATTGGACTAAAGTTAATTGAATTAGCCCATGATAGTCTGACTAATGGGACACAGAGGGACAGCCACCGTGGCTCACCCAGCCCAGGAATGGCTAAGCTGAGAGAATTTGCTCATCTCTGTGAGCCCTGGGAAGAAAGTGTCAGCCTTGGTGACCCTTCAAACTAGAAAAGGCTTAAATGCATTCTACAACCAACCCTGTGCTTGCAGAGTAATGGACTGGATGAATCAATTTGACTTTTTCATTCCTTGACTCTTATGACTTTCTGGGAATGGCACCTTCCTAAATCAGTGTGGGACTGTGGCCCAAGACAGTTTCTCAGAAGGGTTTTGCAGCTTGCACTTGGTCGTGTGTCTTTTGTCAGAATAGACAATATTGTGGCATCCTGCGACTCTTTTGTGCCTGGCAGATCTGATAAACAGGCAGAGGGTGCTCAGAAGAAAAGAAACAGATTGGAAGCCGGAGGCTTTTGTGTTTTACTGAGCAAAACAGCTTACATCTGTGATGGGCCTGGGTTGAACAACTTATCGTGAGCAGAAGTGTTGAAATTCATACTTATTTAGGGCAATATCCCTTTAAAAAAAATAAAATGCTTATTTGTGTAAAAAAGCCCCAATCTCAGAAACCTGCCGGCAATCCTGTGGCTCTTTGGTTTGTTTCTGTGCAGGGACTTGCACACTGGAAATCTTTTGACAGGAAGATTTCTGAATTGTTTCTCAGAGGCTATCAGAGTGCATCCAGGTGTCACTCACACCTGCTGGAATGCCAGAGCAGAAAGATTTCCTGACTCCAAAGGTAAAAGTCACCTGTTGTCTGGCAATGGCCTTTCCAAACATCAACTTAAAACCAGGCTGGATTCTTCTCTCTCTATTCTGACTCAATATCTCTAAAAATTCTTTCTTCCAAAGGTAGGAAGCCATAATTTTGGTTTCATCTTCCATGTTATCCCTGAATAACTCTTCTTCCTTTCCTGGTACTGTTACTTTGTATTCCAAAACAACTTTGTAGGATGCACCCAAACATATGTGTACTTTAAAACATCCTGATTAATTGGGTATTTAACTAATTATGGGGGAAGAAGCCTGGAGGTTTGCTTTACTAGCAGGGAGACAATATAAAATTTAAGCACCATGTACAAAAATGTTTTCTATCATCTTGGGTTTGTTTTTTTTTTGTTATGGGAAGTAATCTCTTTACATACACAAGCTGAAATTTATTCTACCACTAATGTAGTCGTGAAAAGAGAGTGGGGAACATCGAAGGGGAAGAGGCACACAGGTTGCTGCTACAATAATGAAAGAAAAAGTTGGAAAAAAAAAGCAAATCACTATTTTGAAACACTGCCATCTGATACAGTAAAACTGGAGTCTGAATTAATTGTGATTTATGGGACAGGAACTCTTTTTCACAAAGTTATCAGACTAACAGGCTGGTACGCAGTCCTCCTTGGAACAGTAGAGAAAGGCATCTCCAAAAGAGGTCATGGTTGTCTTAGACATCTATCTCTGCGCTGGATAAATCACTCTCTGGAGGTGATTTTCTGTCTCAAATGAAAAGCAGGGAGCCTCTGTCTACTTCTGACTAGACATTCAAGATTTGGAAAGCTGAAATTGCAGCAAAGAAAAGCAGAAAGAGTTAATATTTGCCTATACCAACCTTCTTAGCTATCAATTTTTCGACCTTAAATGGTTTAAATTGATATCACCAACCCTCAGTTTCCCAGGCAATGTTACTGTATTGACAGGACAGCTTAGATTCTACAAGAATACTTCTATTTTCCACGAAATACCTTTTTACATAATACATTATCACATTGGGAGCATATGTGGGAATGATCATCCTGTGTTTTTTGCCTGGGAGCACTGCGAGGGAATTTATGCCACTGCTCAATGTTCTGCTGCAAAAAAACCTCATATTGCAGACAACTTATCAACAGGAAACCCCTGAGTAAGACTTTTATAGCACACTGTTGGAGATTTGCCACTGCTCTGCTCTAGCAATACGATCCCAACACCAGAAGTATCCCTGAAAGAATTCTGATTCTTTTTTTCCTTTCTGATTCTATCGATATTGAGGAAAAGGAAAAGCCCTGTAATGGACTGCAGTTGGGCAAAAAGAAGTTTCACTTCAATTATTCATAATGCAATTTTGCAGGAACTATATAATGTGTTTGCTCAATTTTTAACCGCTTTTAAAATGGAGAGAAGGATATTATAAGTGCATCTGCTGCTGGGGTCTCTGCGGATGGAAGATGACTGAGAGGCCATAGCTGAATCTGTATTCCCAGAAATAATTGCTTCATTACTTGAATGAGTTACCTTGAGCTGAGCTGATGTGATTCTCCATCTGTTTCTGTGCACTTATTGAACTAGTGCCACTGGACAGTTAAATGAGTAAGGAAGAGCTCTATGCAGTCCATGCAAAAACTCAAAGAAGTCGGAATCTGAAAGTGCTGAGAAGGCTGCAGCTTCTCCTGCTTCAGTCAGACAAAGGCAAATTTGATGGACAAAGTACAAGGTTTATATCCTCAATATGTGAGCGCAATTTCCAGCACCTCCTCAGACTGACTCAGCAGCTTCAGGCACCATGAAACTGCTCCTGGCCTTCAAGCTACAGGTGCAAAATGGGAATTGTAAAGATGATGTTTGGCTTCCATGTCACTATTTTCACCTGATTTAGGTTTTCGATTCAGAGTTTCTTCTTTGTTGATATATGTAGCCTTGCACAGATATGTGCACACCACGTTGCCTGTCAGTACTTGCAGATAGCATTTATTAAATAAAATATGATTAATATCAAGCATTTAATATACAATCTTTATGGGTTTTAAATAAGATCAGTATCTCAGGGTCTCAGAAATATGACTGGATGAACCTCTTCTGCTTAAAGCTTCTCCTGATTTCAACTCTGCTCAGCCTATCTATGTATAAGCTATACTCACTATTATGCATTCCTTGGAATAATGGAAGTAGCATTGCAAAATGTTCTTGGACCTGTGTGATATGGGTGCAAATGCAAATGTTGTGCCTCTTTAAATTGCCCTTTCAGCAAATTTTATTTTGCAGGTACAATTAGCGTGTACACCTTTGACTTATTTGATGCTTTCAGAAAAATTTAGATGAAGAGGTCCTTCCCATCTTTCCAGAATTTGCATTTTTCACTTTATCTCAGTGAAATAAAATAGAAATTTCCCCATCAACAGTGTCCAAACAAACATGTGAGCAGGTTGCTAAGCTGCAGCTCCCAACAAGGATGGCAAAGCTGTGTTACAGAGCTGTTGTGATTGCCAGAGGATCAAAGCAGTCAAGTAGAGAACAGAATGTGTATAATTGACCCAGGTCACTTCAGATGATGAAATAAACTGTGTGGTCAGCATTTGTATTTTTTTGTACTGGCCCCTCGTTATTGATAAGCACGGAGGAGGTCACCACCAGCCTATAAGTGCAGTGGTCTCGTACCCTGTCTGCACTAACATGAGCTGAAGATTTTTTTCTGCTTTTAGATTTGTGTTCTGGAAATGGTTTGTAGCAGAGATACTCCTGTCATGGTCCTCTCTGCTCACATTCTTAGAGAATAGGACCTAACTCACTTGAGTGTTTCACTAGAAATATTGGTGGTCACATCTTCTTGTCTTTTTGGGTACGATTCCTTCCTTTAAGGTCCCATTCACCATCCTTAGAAGTATTCTAATGCAGGTCTCAGTGTGGGGAAACTTAGATATTAAAAATATTGTAGCTTTCCTAAAGGAGTCTGTGCATAGTAAAAGACGAACAGTGAATATACAGAATGAAAAAGCATAAATCTAATGGCAAATTCTCAGCTGGATTAAACACTGGCATAGTTAAGGGGCCAAAAAGTGAGTTGGATAGATTGAGTGCAAAACCAGGACAATAAACAGAATGCCACTGCAGTGCAAAGCCTAATCTTGTCCATATTTTGTTTTGACATGATGATCAAGAGGAGGAAATGCCAAAAAAATTTGAACAAATAAAAAAGTGGTGCTAGACCGGGAGCATTGATTGATACTAACAAGGCAAGAAACTGGATAAAAGTCAACCTTGAAAAATTGCGCCAGGTTTTTTCCAAATGACTTCTGAAGTATTTTAGGGGAATGGAAAAGGACATGTAAATCCTGGAGAGCCTAATTAACTTTGGGACTTTAAAAGTGCAGAAGGAAAGCTTCCAAATACCAATCACAGAGGATATATCAATGAAACTCTCACCTGTGTGATGATCATCACAGCTTAGAAGTTATTGAATGGATGGCAGCAACGATGGAAACAAGTGAGAGAATTAAATATATAAACAAACAGCACAAATTGAAGATGTCAGTGAGAGAAATGTTGAATGGGGACCCAGAATCCATGACCTTGGTGTTGATTCCCTGATAGCTTTGAAGCTAGGAAAACCCCCCAACAAAGAAATCCCAGTACAGCTGGCAACAGGTAGACATTAAAAATGTCTGAGTAATATAAAATTAAATGAAAGAAAAACAAAATCAAGCTGAGACCACCAACTGGTGTGGAAATTCTCAGAGTGCGTGCTTCCACTTTGTGTGTGTAATTGCAGTCAGTGTTAGTTTTGGTGATTTTTCTGTTATTTTTTCCTGCTTTCAAAGAAGCAGGTAAGAACCACCTGTATATATTATATTCAGCTGAGGCTGGCCAGAGGATAATTTGATTTTGCAACAGCTTTCCGGGCATAAATGTTTATATTCAATCTGCACTGGAATAAAACCTAATGCCCTGGTACATTTTTGTGAAATGAATTTGGTGTGGAACATTGCATTTTTGAATCAGAACCGTTCAGTTAAAATCTCTGAGTAAAGTGAAAAGTGTATGTCGTATCAGAAATTTGATTGTGGGACAATGTTGAAACAGCAATCTTAAGAGGTAGTTTTTGGGTCATCCAACTTTCATGCTATTATGGTCAATGGGTTGTATAACATTATTCAAAACCAAAAAAGTACTCTCTTTTCAAAACAAGCTATTCCAGACTGTGGATTTTATAATCATTGTTCTAATATTTGGAAGGAGTCTTCTGTTCTCCAACCTGCCTTATTTACCAGCCAATTCATCCTATTTATTCTTTTATCTGTAATCACCTTTAGATTTCCTGCCTCTATGTTTTCTCATCAAGGGCAGCACCTCTTTGCTTTGTCAACCTGTACAAGCCAGGAACTATTTATGTCTTGTAAAACAGGATGTCTGAATTTATGTGAAGTCACAAAAATTAGTCACAAATGGCACATTTGGATTCAGAGTGTGAATTTGGAACTCTCAGAGCTCTTGGTGCTGAAGGCTTAGCTTTTCTGTCTTCGTCCGTAACCAAGAAACTTCTTTGCCTCACGCCCAAGGAAATCAGAGCTGTTAATGTAATTATAGGACTATAGGACCTATGCCAGCCCTAAAAAGGACAAATACCAGAAATATCAGATAGCACTCTGACAGTCTGGCATAAAGACAGCTGCAGTCAGTGAAAACTCCCTTGGTGTGCCCAGGCTTTGAGTCTGCCCTCTAACACATGCCCTTGCGTTTAAAGGTAGTAATCAGACACTTGCACATTTCCTTGGACACTTGGCTGTGCAAAGGCAGAGCAGAGCGAATCCCCATCTTGAGTGCCTGTGGCTGGATCAAAAATGCCACGGCCTGTGACACAAAGCAGGGACCCAACAGGAACACGAGCTCCCAGAGCTGCTTGGAAAACCATCTGTGATATTTTAATGGTTCTGAGCTTCTGTCAATGTCAGTGTGTCCCTGCACTGCTCTCTAGATTTATGTCCCATATCTAGTAGATATTCCCCTTTTGAAAAATATCTATCACTTCTTTTCTTATCTCACTCTCTATGTGCTCTGCTGCTGGACCTGGGGGGTTTATATGCAAGTTTCTGCACATCTCTAATATTTGGCAAACGCCAGTTTTGCCTTGCGATGGAGACAAAATACTTTATTTATTTGCCATAGGTGACAAGTAAATGTCTGCCTGACATTGCCGTGGCATCTTTTCAGAGATATTTATTTGGAAAAACAGCAGGTTGCTTTCCCACCCAAAGAAGCCGTGTTTATCTTGAAATATCCATAATGATCCTTACCATCTTCATCATCATCGTCATTACCATCATCACATGAAATCGATGTTCCATCCACTTGATAGACCTCAAATAAAATGCTGTTCAGTTTTTAATTTGATATCTGATTATTCAGTGGCACCGAACACGAAAGTGACCTCCCAGTGGCTTTATCTCTGAATTTCCTCTGCTAGGGAGTTTTTCTTAGATCAACTATTGCTATGAGTCTCATTGCAAATGTCTTCCCTGTTTTTCTCTGGTCAGCTCCTCGCCATTGCTCTTTATTTTTTGTTCAAAACAAAATATTTGAAATTTCTTCTTAAATGGTGCTTTACATACTGCCTCAATCTGGCTGCTTAGGTTACCTTATTTCAAAAAACACTAGAAAAAAGCCACAATTCCTGTCAAAGAATAAGGATATTTAGAGTGAGAGATAACACCTTTTGTTAAACCACATGCTAGAACTCGAAGAAAAAGATGACATCTGACAAGCACAGGTCCTTCCTCAGCTCTGCTTTATCTCTTCTTTGCACTGCTGAAAAATTCACAGGAAGTTTTAAAGCATGGTGTAGTAATTAATGAATAAGTAATAAGTTAGTCTACAAATCCTATTGCTGGGTAGAATTGTTGACTCATATTATTATATCAAATGCTGTTCTGAATTTTAAAAAGAATCTTTTGTACAACGAATATGTTTGAGGGTCAAAAGGGGGACAACTGCGTTATTGTTAATAGGAAGTGGGAATGGAACTGAAAACTATAATTGGTTCATGTAACCTAAAATGAAAATAACACGATTTCAGCAGGATCAGAAAACAACTCAATGGCAAATAACTGTAAAGAATGAGACCTTTATTGAGTAGTGAGAGGCTTGGTAGGGATGCAGATTTGCCTATGCTACGTCATTAAGAAAAATTTTACAAAATACACATACTGATATACTTTAAAAAGTTTTCTAGTGCCTGTTAAAATGTTTATTAATAACAATAACTTTTTAAGAATAAATGAAGTTAGAATGTTGATCACTTAAAAAAGAACTAATGTGACAAAAAAATCAGAAATATACTATAGATTATATTGATATGATGCTATGAAAAGGGTAGAGTAAGAACTGGGGTTGGTTCATTCCTGTGTTAACTAAAATAGTGATGAAATCTAAGGATTACTGTTTACAAAGCACTGGGTAATGCTGAATCTAAGGGACTGTCTCTCCCCTAAACCAGCATACTGTATTATATAGCTTTGTAAATTTTCCTAGGTCATTAACCTAATCTAAATTAAAGGCAAAGTGAACACTGTACAGCATTTCTTCCCTGCTGCTGATTTAATGCCTTTTCATCCCAAATTCTCCTTGTGGCAACCAGGGCAGAGGTTTGTCTCTCACTGAGCAATGGCATGGGGAACATCCTGACTCCCTGAATCCCACGGGACTCTTCCACGTGATCCACCTTGTGGACTCAGCATCCTTTCCCTTTCCCTCTCCTCTTCGCTGAGTTATTAAAAGATAAAGAGCAGCTGCCGCTGTAGACATGAAAGTTGACAAATTTACAATAGGTGATGCCACCTGTGCCTGCCTAATTTAATCACAGCCCAACCAATCTGCCATCCATTCACAGCAGGGATGATGCTCAAGAGCGTCTCAAAGTGACTCAGAAGCAGGAGGGCGAGGAAGCAGCGCGAGAGCCGATTGCTCAAACGCCCTCTTGGCTGCAAAGGAAAGTTTATTGAACATGGCTGGTGGACATGAAAAGCCCTTTCCCTGCTTTAATGTGGAGGGGGGAAAAGAATGTGGTAAACAGCTAACAAACACCGTATCGAACACGAAGGCGCCAGATGGGTTCATCTGCACGGTGTTATGTGAGCGACTGCGGATCCATCTGTGGTGGATGCTCCTTGCCAGGTGCTTGGCTTCCAGAGCGTTGGGGAGGCCACGCCAGGGCAGGGAGAAGCTTGTTTGTTGTACAGGTGGAAGTTTATTTTCTGCTGGTCCCTCATGGACTCACCTCCAGCAGCCTCATCTCCACTTGTTCTACAGAATTATGTCAGTATAACAATGCTGGCTCATCGCTGTGATTCCGCACCACGACCGTGCTTCCGAATTCCGAATATCTGCTTCATGCACTCTTAGGTTTATGAGTTTGCAAGATTTCGCATACAATATTTAGTTCTAATTTAATTTAAAAACTTCTCAGACCAGAAATGAAGACTAAATACACCTTAATCTCTTACAGTACTTAACTTATGGTAGAGAGGCAGCAGGACTGTGACTGTGACCTCCTACTAAAAAAGTTTGTGGAAAAATACCTCAGTCAAGTCTTGGTATAAATTTACTTATTTTATAAAGAATCTTCATATTTAGACAACAGTTGAAGTTTTATTTGTCTGCCTTGGGGTTTTTTTTTGGTTGCTGTTTCACTTTCTTTTCTTTTTTTCCCAGTGAAGAATATTTCACCACAGAGAAAAATAAAGGGAAAGTTTTTTTCTCCCAGTAACTATAGAAACTCCACATTTACACCTGGAATATTTTTCTTTTTTTTCTTTTTTTTTTTTTTGGTATAATGGTCAAAACCATCTAACTATCCTACTTTTATTTGTGGTGAACTTCTCTAAAACTGATACAACAGAATTATTTGAAGTTTTAAAATTTCTTCATTGTAACCAGAACTAAGCAACTTTGATTAGACATAAAATAAGTTAATTAATAATTAATAAATAGTTCTTTTTAAGAGGCTCAGTTTAATGGGTTCTGATTTAAATAAGTAAGGAATATCCATTTTTTCTCAAATCAGTTTCTAGAAATGTGTGATCTTGGGTTTTTGTTTCTATTTTCTATGTTACTTTTTTCAGGGTTACTTATTCTTATAATTTAAATTTATGGTGCTTCATCGGATCAAGGTTTAAATCAGGCTTTCAGCTTTGACCTGTATTTTATCAATCACTTATGAGATTACAGAGAGGTAAGGAAACTCAAAAATATATTTTATAATACTGTATGATCGTTATTAGTTGTAACCCTTAAGAGTTTGTGGAATCTTGTGAAACCACTCATACCTTTTTTTTTTTAGTTTTAATTGAAACTCCATCTGACCTAGCCAGGAAAATCTATCAGCAGGGTTTTGACTGATATTTTGAAACTAGTCACCCTTAATGTCTAAAGCACACAAAGATTATTCTCAGTGAGCTAAGAAGGTAATTAAAAATGTATATGTATCAGTTTGATTAATCCATAAATACTATTATATTTTTCTGCACTATTTCAATATTGCCCTTTAGTAGTCTGGTCATAAAGCATCATATAATGAGTAAAATTATTCTAACACATGGGTTGTGTTACAAAAACATCCTTCCTCTTTGAAACTCCTCTCTTCATAGTCCTGCTGGCCCAGAAGTGCATTCCTAATGAATGAATAAACTAATTGAAGCAACTTCTTAATTCATTTCAGACCATCTTTCTTCAGGGGATATGATTGTAAATGAACAGATCTAAGACTAAGAAAAATAAAGAATCACTGAAGTTGCTCTTCAAAGGCCATTTACATCCCCTAGTGTATTTTTATGTCAATGCCTCTTTTCTTTCCCTTTTTCTGTTTCTACTGAAAGCTAAAACCCATAAACTAAATCTTTCAAAAATCTTAGCAGGGAAATGTGTCAAAGCATCAAAAACCTTTGAATAGGTTTTTGAAATCTGAAAGAACCTGAAACAGAAATTAAAGTTTAAAATTATGTTTTAAACCATTCAGTGATAGTAGGAGGTGTATGTTTGGAAAGGCTGAATCATGGGTGCTCTTTATATAAACATATATATGTATGGGTGTTGTATATTCTATAATAAGAATGTTGAGCTGGACAGATTTAGTCAAAACAAAACAGGAAAATTTGGAGAACCAAATGAGGAGAAAGACAGGACTAGTTGAAGGTCTGATATTAAAGGAGTTGTGTCACAGTTTTTAATTTGCACATGATGGTGATAACCTGGAGCTTAGCAAAGCTTTCTTTTTTTGTACACTTTATTCTGTAAATATGCATTTGAGGGAAAGGGAAATCCAAAAGAATCTGTATGACAATATCTGATCAATTAACTACTTTGAATATTTTAAGCAATGGGGAGAGAAAAGTAAAGAGAGAATATTTTTTTCCAACTTTTTGAAATGAAAGGATTTATGTTTTTTCATGTGTCTATTTTTCAGCCTACATTTGTTTAAATCTATTATATCTTGAGAAATTTAAAAGCAACTGAAAATGGAAAAAAGAGAAAAAATGCTCCCTTGGGAATGCAAATTTTTAGACTTTTCCAGTGTTCTTTTGTCAATTACAAAATATTAAAAATACTTTCCGTAATCCTATTTCAGTTTAAGCTGAAATATCTTTTTAGTTTTCACTAACAAATTAAATTAAAATACCAGATCAGCACAGCACTTTGTTTTTTGTTCTCTTTGATCAAAAGCAGGTTTGGGATGTCAGGTCCTTAACTTCATGTACTGAACTTTTGCGAAACAATGGTATTTTCTAAATTGCCATGGAGTAAAAGATGGAAAACAGGCTTTGGGTTATAACCCCTGATGAGCAATTTTTCTTAACCGCCTCACCCACCCACTCAGAGCAGTTGTTTCCTGGAAAAGTTTAAACTGAGCAACAATTTTGTGGGTCAAACTGATCCTCCTTCTTTAAGTACAAATTAACTTAAAATACCTCAGTGATGTATCTGGAATTTGGGTGTGTAACATAAAGAAGAGAAGGGTCTGTGTGGTCCAGGTTGCTCAGACCTCAGACAGTGTTTATTCAGAGTGCAATAGCTCCGTCCTCGGTCTGAGTCAGTCACGGAGAGCACTTACAGACTAGGAGCAAAGGAAAATCTTCAGTCCCTTTCTGAGCATATTTATCATTAATATAGCTTGGAAGGGATCGGTGCATATGATGGCATGTGCTACAAGGAGAGAGATTAGTTTTTCTTTCATATCCAGTTGAATAAGCGCTGAAATGTGGATTATTTTTATTTTAAACCTTTAAGCAATGTACAAGCTGTGCAGTTATCCTGATTAAGTGCAGCAGCAAACTGGGTTTGCAAACCCTTTTTTGTACAGTCCAGCTCCTGGCATGTTTCACAGACTAATGAGAAGAATAACAGAGGATTCACAATTATTTTCTTCCTCTCTGGCACTGGCTGGAAGAAGAGCTAATTGTTATTCTTTCTCCAGGGTAACTGTCAGCCCTTAACTCGGGACTGAAGTTACTGCTCCCTGAGATAATGGAAACAAACAGGGACCAGAGTTTACAGAAATTTGTATTTGTCAAATGTTCATGGGCATTTCACCCGGAGTCTGCTGGGGACAGAGAGATGGGGAAGAGGCTTATTTTGTTAACCGCATATTTCTGCTAAATGGACTGTGGGCATGTGTTTTGAGTACACTTGTCAAGCCTGGAGTACTCACATGTCTGTAACACAGCTGCCATGAGGCCCTCATGCTCTGATAAGGATTTTGCTGGCTGCTGTCAGTTTACCCCTAATTTAACCTGGCCCAGGCTCTGCAGCATGGCAGGTCAGAGAGCTTCCCCCACACTCCTCAGCACCTTAAAATTCAAGAGTCTCTCCAAATATCCTCATACTTCTGTTTGCCCATTTAGGAGAAAACAGGAGAAGTTTTCAGAACTGTGCTCTGACTTAATCCCACTTAACTTCAAGCTCGTGACCTGATCATCTAATTTCTCATGGCTTTCTTGGTAGGCAATGACAGGAGCTGAAAACTCTCTAGGAAAACAAACATTCCTGTGTTAACTGCCATGGGTCTTTTCCTGTCTCTCTTGATATCATTGTGTGACCCTCCATTAGGAGATTAATCACTGCTACAGAGTCACTGGGACAGTGAAGTTTCTGGGATGAATAATTTATTTATTTTTATTTATATTATTAATCACAAAAGAGCCGTGACTCCTATTTCCATGGCCTGCTAAAACACTGTAATTGTCACTGCCTCGTGTTCTAGAGTGTATGAAAATGCACCATATATGCATGTGTGCATAACCATGCAATTTTCCAATCAGCTTTAGTCATAAAGGGCTTTGTCAGGCCATCAAGTTGTGACCTCTAAAATAATTCTAATATTTAAAAACAGAATTATTTTTCTTAATATTTTCAATCAGATTGTAATTTCTCCAAGAGCTGCAGATTCTTACTAGCTGTGTCTCTTTGAAAATCTACTGAAAGCAATTTATGGGTTGGCAAACAGTTTCCAAGACCAGATTTATAATTTGCACGAGGTAGTAACTATGAAAATAATGATTATGTACAAATAAGTTTCCAGAAAATGACTTTTTGTTTGTTTCTCCTGATTCTCCTCTCTCTGTAATATATATTCCTAATATATTTCTCTTTTGTGGCTGTTTACAATGATAAATTCCTCACATCTTTCAATAACACTTAGGGATACTCTGTCTTTCCTTATTTTGTGATCTATTTGATTAAGTTTTTCACGGAGTTTACTTCGTGCAGTATATTTTATTCTTCATCTTTTTATTCCCTTGTTTTACACCAGAAAATATTCTGATGGAATTACTTGAGGAAATAAAATACAGGTTGAATACAAAATGCTGTCTTATTGTGGATTGCAGGGAAAGGTACAAAAAGGTGACAAATTGTCTTTCTTATAATGACATTTTCAGCAGAGCTGAAGACCAGAACATTTCAAATATGACAGATGGGTAAACATGAATTTCCATAAGAGATCAAACAATTCTTGACCATTTTGAGTGGAAACAGTAACTTTCATGGGGACGTTAATCCTCATAATTTATGAAAACTAAAATGTAATTAGCTCTGAGCAATGAATAGTTGATTGAAAAAAACCAGACAACAAAACAGTGTAATTTTGGCATTTAGTATAATAGATTTTTGTAAAGCAGCTCACTGATTTTTTTACCTGATATTCTCCTGTCTGAATGACATGATTTGCCACTAATGAAGTGGAAATTATTCCATTTTTTTGTTTACAGATTTCTTTTATTTACAGCAAACTGTGCTAGCAAAGGTTAGAGACCAGTGCATTGTGTAATGTGTTCAGGTTAGATTATTATTTTTGCAACAAATCAGAAGAGAATATTTCAAGTGTATAAACACAGCAGTCGCCTCAGGTGTAAGATTTTGGATCTTTGTTCCTGGAGTGAAGGAAGGTTTCTGGTTAAAGGGTGGGGGAGTGAAAGTCGTGGAGCTGTGTGCAGGTGTGAGGTCAAAGAGAGAAGAAGGTTAGGGAGACTTGGTCAGCACCAGAGGTTGACTGAGACCCTTGGACTGAGGAGAAAGCAGGAAGGAAAATGCAATTAAATACTTCAGAAGAATTAGTTAACAATAATGTTTCCTTTCCCTACAGTCAGAGTTATAAAATCATAGAATGGCTTGGATTGGAAGGGATCTTAATGACCATCCAGTTCCAGCCCTGCTGACGTGGGCAGGGAGAACTTCCACTGTCCCAGGCTGCTCCAAGCCCTGCTCAGCCTGGCCCTGAACACTTCCAGGGATCCAGGGGCAGCCACAGCTTCTCTGGGCACCTGTGCCAGAGCCTCACTGCTCTCACAATAAAGAAATTCTTTCCTAAAATATAAGCGAAATCTACTCTCTTTTGATTTAAAGCCATTCCCCCTTGTTCCGTGACTCCACATTCTCATAAAATGTCTCTCTCTGTCTTTCTCGGAACTCCCTTCAGGTACTGGAAGGCCACAATGAGGTCACCTTCTTGTCTCCAGGCTGAACAATCCCAATTCTCTGAGCCTTTCCTCCCAACAGAGCTGCTCCAATGTCTCTGATCCCCCAGGTGCCTCCTCTGGGCTGGCTCCAGCAGCTCCAGGTCCTCCCTGTGCTGCCGCTGTGGACACAGCTCCGCAGGTGGGGTCTCACCAGGGCAGGGCAGAGGAGCAGAATCCCCTCCCTCATGTCGCCCACGCTCCCTTGGATGCACAAGGACACAGTTGGGGTTTTCTGGGCTGCCTGTGATGCCTTAAACAAGCTAGTAAAAATATGAAGCAGACACAGCAGTACAGGGAAAAGGGAATTTACCTCGGTTTAATAGGATCCTAGGTGCCCAGGCTCATCAAAGGTGGAAAACACACCAAGGAGCGAACGACGAGCCGGAACCCCCGTACAACGTGTACCGGATTTTTATGGACTTCACAAAATTAGCATATCTACTTAAAATCCCCCAATAAGAAACTTAATACATGAATTGCCCCCTATACTAATGAACCTCCCCTCCCTGAATGAGACTGCAGCCTAGTTTACAAAAACACATTCCAAGAGAGAACAGGTTGGAGTCTCTAGTTCTGAGATAATATGAATGTTTGGTCTTCCGTGCTTTGCAGGACTCCAAACTAAGCTAAATATCAGACTACAAGGGTTGTAAACATGTCGGGCTAAAGTACAAGGAGTGTTTTTGCAGGGTACAAGGAGTGTGTATAGAGGGTCACAGGGAAGGGAAAGGGTATAAAAATGTATAAAAAGGGTATAAAAAGAAAATACAAAAATCACCAGCATCACCTGTGCACGTGGCCAGCTCCTGTCCAGCCTCAGCCACAGCACCTCAAATCCTTCTCCCCAGCGGTGCCCCATCTGCTCACCCCCAGCCTGAGCTGATATCAGACCTTGTCCCAGCCCAGGTGCACACCTTGCCCTGACCTTGTTGAACCTCACGAGATTCCCAAAGATTTCATTTCCAGCAAGTAGCAGACTGGTTTATGAAGCAAAGCAGTGTTACATCCTCGAATTGTTTAGATTCTAAGCCATGCAAAAGTAAACTAATGCTAAGAATAATGGGGTTTAGTCAGGTCCTGAGAATTGTCTCAGGCAGATTTTCACTTTTTCTGAGTAGTACATGTGCAATATTCCCCCCTAGCCACTGTATATTTATAAACCTGTCGTGTCATTAAAGATATTTCAGATTTGTCTCCACATGTGCTGTTTTCCTACTCAAAAAGCAGCCTTACTTAGATGAAACACTATTTATGAAAGAAATCAAATGGCACTAGGGGAGTTCTGTATATGAGCCATGACTCCTAAGGCTCTGGGTCTTCAACACATAAATTTTAATTGGCTTATGTTGCTTTGTGTTGCCAAGAACTTTCTGCTGATATAAAGATCAATTTTTTTTTTTTAAACCCTGGACTTATCCCCAAATGTAAAAGCATTATTTGAGTTTAGTGTTTAGAATCCACAACACAAACAAATAAAATGCTACCAGAAAACTTTAAAAGAGCCAGATCGGTACAAATCTTTTTATTGTGTGAACGTCTTTTTTGTTTTGGTTTGGTTTTTTTCTTCTTTTAACTTAAAACAGGAGGATAAAAAGATATTAGATAATGATAAGAAGATAATGATTAATGACATAATAAAGTAAATGATAAATTGTAAAACATATGACAAATCAGTTACAAAATATAACCAGTTTTTTTTAATTACAGTGGAAAGAAAAATTAGTGGCTTTTCATAAGAACATGCACATATTAGCATTTCCAAAGGGAAAATCTTTAAAAGGATTAGATGTGCATACTCACAGGTGGATTAACTGCAGTGAATATAAAATATCATTTTTGTTCCAAGACTGTAATACCAAGAATATTGAACAAAAACTGTTGTCCCTTAACACAGAAAGAAGTATGAAAGCATCAATTCTAGCAAGAACCTAAAGAACAAACACAGCTCAGAGAGTAATTAATTATAGAAAGAGGATCATCCAAGCACTCCCTCCGTACATCTTACAGGGAAAGATGAGAAAAGAGTTTCCAAAAACTATATCCAGTTCAAAAAACAGCCTCTCTGGGAAGCAGAGAAGTCCATTAAATTTTAGTAGTCAATACAGTCAAAAGTAAGTGGAGATAATATTCCGGAAAGTTCCTAGAGAAGGAAATTTTGAGGAAAACACTCATCAATTTCTCCTGGGCTTTACTGGTGAAGTCTTCAATGCGTGAGCTCATCTGAAGAAGAAAGCCCAAAGGGATATTCAGGGAGAGACAATGGGGTAAAGCAGTAGGGAAAATCAGAATTCACAGAGGAAGGAAGCAAGATACAAACCCTACCACACTTTACCATGGCTCCCTTTTGGAGTTAACGTGGAGATTTTCGCATCAATGTCTTTGCTGCTTGGCCTGAAGAGCACAACTGCAAGGTAAGATGCCAAGAGCTCTGCAAAAAGGATGATTTTCCAGAGAATTTTCTGCAAATCCAAAAATTCTGAGAAGGAATCCTCTGATCCTCTCTTTAAAATTTTATTGAGAGAATATCATCAAGAATTTGTTTTCCCTCGTGCAATTTATTAGGAGATAATTCAGACTCAAATATCCCATTCTCCAGAAAAAGTTTAGACAAAAACTAGCAGCCATTGAATATCTTATTTAGATTTTGACCCTTGATTCAAGTATATACTCTTTGATTAACCATGTGTGTGCTCTCCTTGTTCTTCTGATCACTAATTCTTGAATCTGGTTTCCCCATCATCTGTGGCATTTCTACTCTGATTTATGGACTGTATTGTTTTGTCACAGTCATTGGAGTTTTTGAAGGAAGGAGATGGAGAACTGAAATATTGCTATTTCAGCCAGGAGGCAGACCCTGAAGAAAAAGCATGAAACTGTGGGGTTTTTTTCCTTTTTTTCTTTTTTTCTGGTTTCTTGAGCTCCAAAGCATAACAATTTGAAGGTTTGCTTTGAACTGCTTAATGACATGATTCCAGAAGCTATGGCTGTTAATTGCCATATTCACAATAAAAATCACAAAACGTAGCAACCCTAGATACTGGATTCACTTACCCTTCTACAAATTCATGTGATTTAGTCAAGGTAGGAAGGGGAAAAATGAGTAGTCATTTCACTCAAGTAGCAGTTATACAACTTGTGAAAATAAGCTGAAGCTGGTGGAGAATGCATGAAATTAACCTTTCCAGAACACAAAAAGGTAGAGAGAATTTTGGTATAACAACAATTGATGTATATCATAGGAAATGAGATATTTTGTCCCAGCAGAGAGAAATCTGATTGTGTAAGGCACTCAAGGTGACAAGAGTGGTAACAAAACCTCTCATGACAAATTAGCAACTGCAATAATATCTCAGCTCATCTGCAGCTCCAAGGCTGCAGAAGTTAAAGTACAAATACACATGTGTACATCAGATGGACCATTAATGTTGCTTTACTGACCTCCCTTTCTGAATCACTGGAATCCCTCTCACACCTCTGTGTTCAACTCAGCTGAATAGAGAAACAGAAGAATAATCAGCAGAATACATTCATGAAATGTCATTTAACTCCTTAATCACACAAATTCAGTGAGAGGAAACTGAGGTGGGAAATGAGAGCCACTAGGTTATTCAGACATGATATGGCCTTTGTGAAACTGCGTTGGTTTTCCCTAATCACCTCCCTGTCATCCACATACCTTGACATGTCCTCCAGGAACACTCATTCCATGATTTTACCTGGTCAATAATTCCCAGGGTACTTCTTTTCACCCTTTTGAAAAATCGATGTGATGTATGGTCAGTGATTGGAACAAGCTGTGGTGGCATTGCCACCCCTGGAAATGCTCAAAAGGCACACGTAGGTGACATTTGGGAATATGGTTTGGTGGTGAATGTGGAGGCACTCATTTATTGGGAGGTGAGGGTACAACTCTTTTTGTCTTCCTTTTCTGACTAATGTATTAGTGACACAAGGCTCCACGTTGGGGTATGGACCTTGTTTATCCAAATGTGTCAATAATAATGTGAATAATAATTTTGCTTTCTTTTTTTCTCCCAGATCTCTATTGCTTGGCCTTTCATTCACTGTGTGTTCCCTCATCTGGTTTAGAGCAAATCAGCTAATTTCCTCTGCTATTATGTCTGTGTGCTCTCGATGATATCTGCAATTGCAAAATCTGAATAAATGTGAGGCCCTCAGAAGGTCATTAATCCAACCTGCTGATCAAGAAGGGCTAATAAACAGTCAGTTCCCAGCCTGTGAGTCTGCACTGGATGATGTCAGTCCCAGGATTTTCTCTTTTTAAAATGAACCTCATGATGTACCTGTCTGTTCCTCAAGCCTAATGATGTTCCTCTGATTGTGTTTTCCTTAAATTTTCCTTGAACTCCTTGGCACTATAGATTTTCGTGACAGCTACTTGAAAAAGAGAGGGAAGGTTCTAAATGCGTTCTCTGTTTCCTATTTTGGGTAATATTACAGAAAATACAGGTTTTGGAAAAAGGAAAGGAAATAATTGTCAGGAGGGATATGTGCAAGGTACTGGGGACATCAGGAACTCCTTGGTCCATAAGGGTCCATCCCACTGCCCCCAGTGAGAGCAGGACATGACTCAGAGAAGAGACTCCATTCCTGTACGAACTCTGCAATCTCACAGCGGCAATTTTGCCTAAGAGACAATGGGACCGAGCCCCACACACTCTCTCCATTTAAGTATCATCATTTTTCCAAAGGATAAGGGGTAATTATTATTGCTGGTTTGTCACATAAAGAAACCCACACGAAGTGATATTATAGACACAGAGATATAATCTGACACACAATAGAACATAACACATTCACATCCAGATGGCCACAGATAAAGAGAAGATTTTAAACACAGCCAGGAAAAGCCCAATCTCACTTACATGAAGACGTGATTTCAGGCCCTGATTTCTGAATGCTTATGGAGCAACGAAAAGAGGAACAAAACACTACCAATATCCTTATCAGTTATCATTAGCAGCAGGAATCTAGTAGTCAGAACCCTGCCAGAGCATTTATCCCACAGTGATTGTAATTCTGATGGTGGGACATTTTAACTGCATAAAAAAATGCTGCCTTTAGAGACAACTAATCAAAAATATACCACCAATAAACATAGTGGTCCTAATGAAAATTTCTGCTCAGCTCACAGCTATAATGAACATTTTGCTGTTAATGGATGGTGCTAAATGGAAAATAGAAAGTAAGGACTCAAAAGGAGGTTTTACAATTCAGAAAGCAAGCTCTGCTCATGCTGCTCTAGAGCAATAGCAGAGATATTCATTGCTGTGAAGTCATAGAGATGATTGACAGCTATTTAGAAAGCCAATCCAGGAAGCTGCAAGGATCCTTTAATTCCACCTAAATATTATTTTAGTTACTGCCAGTTGTTGCAAATATAAACTAATATTCTTTTTACTTGTATCAGCTAAAGAGATATCATGATAGATTACACGAGTAATAGGAAAAAGCAGACTTTTTCTGGCTTTGCTGCTACAGCAGTTCAAATCGCAAGCCAGCATCAGTATTTTTTCTTCCTGGAGTCTGAAGGAACATAAATATTAAAATTCAATTTGAAATTTCTGGCCAGGTCCCAGAACAGTATTGTTTATGCAGTGTTTGACAGTGCTATTCAAATAAATCAAGTAACAAATGTGTCATGATTACTGTTAAAGTGGAAACTGCAGCACTAACAACTATTAAGATAAATGATGCCATGCGTGGAAAATATTTTATGGGTGCTCTGCCTCTGTGCAGGGGTGTGCAGGCATGCACAATCAGCTGTCTCCCAGGAAAATTAAAACTGCATCCAGGGATGAATATTGCAAACAACCAGCTCTGCAAACAACCAGCAGTGACAGCATATTCACTTGTTGTGCATGGGATATAATAGACTTCTGCTTTGATTTTTCACTAAATCTTGGCTGTTTTTGGCTAAGCTCAGGATTTGGGGTTTTTTAAATTTTTTTTCCCTAGCAGACAAACAGAAAGATTTTTGGCAGTAATCAGAGAAATACAAGGAGTTACTATAGTCAGCTGTCTGTTTCTTTTTGTAGCAGCATGTTGTTGTGAGATATTAAATTGTAATCAGAAGTAGAATTTAAGCTCCAGCAAGAAAACGTCTGGAATTAGAGCTTTAGGGAGGGAGTGCTCATGTTTTAGGCCCCATCTCCACAATGTGGACATGTACAGCTGAGCCATTCAGTTCTCTATATTGTCATGTGAGAGACACAGGCATTTTTAGAGAAATCATCTGAGCTATTTGAGGTGTTTATATTTAGTCAATGTCACTGTGACACAGACAGAGCATCTCTGAGTGCCTGTGAGCAATGTTTGCAGCGGTGTCACATTATCTCTGTACGAGGCCTGGGCCATTGGGTGTTGTTCTGTTGTCTCTGGCTGTATGAAACCAATGGAACATGGGAATATATTTGTCTTTTTGGCTGTACAAGGAGCTTAGAAATGTCTGGTTTACTGTCCTCACCTTCTAGCGACAGCAGGAGCATGTCTGAACCCACCTGGTGTAAATTAATGCAGATTTCAACTGGTGAGCATACCGAAAATGCAGGAGGCAAGCAAGTGATGGCTTGTTATATAAACCTGACATGAACAAAAATGGAAATTTGATGGGGCTCATAGACCAATAAACACAGGCACATCTTTTACTGTTGGTGGTGAAAGATCTCAAGCTCTGAAGTCTTCAAGCTGACTGTGCAGGGCCTCAGAACACGTCTGAGCTCACCTTGGCTCACTCTGATTTGTGGTTGTTTCTCTGTAGTAACAACATCAAGGCATTCCTTGCATGAGGAACTGTGTTCTAGTTTAGCTTTAGTTTGCACTAATAACAAATATAAGTAAAATTAGGAAACTGAGGAGAACACCAGAGTAAAGGGACAGTGTAGATCAAGAAGGAATTTATACAACAATTTTATTATTAAATACGCTTTCCTGTAATTAGATATGTAATTCCACAATCTGAACTAACTAGACTGTTAAAACTTTGATTGTACTAACAATAAAGCTCCATAAATATAAAATGCTCTATTTTGGCCATAAGAAAACTTTTAGTATTAGAGGATACTAATGAGCTTGGATAATTAGTTATCAACAGCAGGTTTAAAGTCAGAGTAGTATCAGCTTACCTTGTTCTATCCTTACCTTTAGCTTTGTAAATAGTAATGAGAGTAACACCCTCATCAGATAATTGATTAGAGTGTACAAAGTCCACTGGCAAAGTCTTTGATTAGGACATTGATGATGCAGCACATTGATTAAAGGGCTCTTGATAAGATTTATACCCTTCTATAGTTCAGCAAAGTTCCTTTGGCCAAAAAGGCAAGAGTTATGCTTTAAAACTGATTTTGTAACCCAAGAGGTCAAGGTCCTGGTTGGTGTGAAGAAGATGCTGCCCTCAGAGGCAGCAGCAGAGCTCAGGTGACAGTGTGGATATGCCACAGGAATAACACAACCTTTGCGCCTGTAGAAGAAATTTCAGTTAAAGGTTCACTTTACTAAAAGTAGGTGGAAAAAATGAGTGCACAGCTGATCCTCAGTGTCTTTACTTGCTACCATGGCTCTGCTCACACTGCAAAAAACCAGGATCACTCATAGTGGAATTGCCACACACTTCATCAGCAGAACTCAGACAAACCAGCCACAAACTTGTTGGGTACGCCAAAAAAAGTTAGGAGGGAGGAAAAGGTTATATAAGCTTTCTGAAGAGTTTGAACACCATGCTTGTAAATAAAACTCTTGTACCTCTTTACAGATAAATTGTGCCTATTAAGGCTTTGATTAAAGTTGATGGAGCATCTACAGAAAAAGTGAAAGAAAATTAGAGTGGCAAGAAACATCCAAAAATTTTAGTAGGCATTTGAGACCAGATGGAAGGCTTGGGAAGGCCAGTGTCAATAGACCTGACAGTCCAGCAGAAATAGGTGAAAGCTGATACTTGGCCTGCTTAGAAAACTCATTTACCAAAGCAGGACTTCTATAAGGGAGGGAAATCAAACCCAGCTGCAGTGCAAGTTGCCACAAGCCTGAGCATGAATTTCCCCTGCACTGTGAACTAAGTCTGGAAGTGTTGTTTGTCATCTTCATATGCTTTAAATCACGTGATGTTTTATCCTGTCTTAGGCAGATAACTCCCTTTATGTAAAATGAATGGGGAATAGATCAAATAAACACTTTGTACAACAAATGCAATTAGTTTGATATTCACAATGTGTCCCTTAGTTGCCAATAAGGCCAAACAAGAAGAAAAGACTGATTTCAAACATGATCATGTCATTTTTGATGTTTGGAATCAGTTGCTCAGGGTTCTTTAAAGCAGCCACTTGTGTTTTAGAGTAATGATTAAAAAGAATACTTTAAAGGCTGATGGGTAATTCAGTATTTATAGACAGCTTAGTTTTTGGTCCCCACTTTACAGCTCCCTATCATGGGATTGATTATTGTTCAGTGTAGCTGACCAGTGGAAATTAGTATTGCTGTAAATTTTCAGTCAGCTAATCAGCAAAAAATTCCAGGAAGAAAGAAAATTCATCCACTGCCTATGCTTCATTATGAAATGAAAAGTAATTATTTTTGTCTCGGCTGATTGCTTATTTTATATATATGCATATGCAAAAAAGAGAATCAGACATAACATTGTGTCGTCTCTGCTCCCCAGCTTATTGTGAACTGTTTCTGGCTTTTTTATGCTATAGCATAATTAAAATCAGTATAATATTTCGCTTTACATCTATTCAACTGCAATTTTCTGCTCCTTCAATATATTTTCCTTTCTCAGACTTAAGAATGAACATAGGAGAACTATTTGTAATATTACCCAATTGTCTTTTGCTACCCTTTCACCTCAGTTTCATAAGAGATTGATGTAAGTTCTTACTTCCCACTTTTGTTGTTTTTGAAATAACACAGAATTTAAACATGAAATTTCTTTTCTTACTCATAGACATCATCAGACAAAAGAGTCAGTTTGGGTGTGCTGAGGGCTTTCATGTGATGAGATGCCCAAAATTTTTTAACTCTTTCAGTTTACTTGTTTCTTTTAAATATATAGACTGCTCTACATCCACTTTCTATTAAGAGAAAACTGCACTGTCATTTGCTAATAATAGATATTTGGGAAATACAGTAGCCCATAAGATCCCTAAGGAAACAGAAGTGATTTTCAGTTCACTTACAGCCTGCACAGGAACAGAATTTTCTCATTTGTGGGGGGAAAACAAATTACAGTGGTTTATGTTCTTTCTAGGGTCTGCTGTTCAAAGTCAGAAATGCACAGGCCAGAAGAACAGCCAGTTAGAGCACACATATAAAATGTGTTTTCCTGAATTATTAATCCACACACCCGTGAATTGTTGTGGTTTCAACACGTAAACAGTCATTACAAGAAATGACAGCAAAAAGCTAAAGACAATAAGGCAGCTTGCCAATATTGCAGAGTTAGAAGACTGGAATGTGAAAACCTTGTGGTGAAGGTTAATGTCACACCTTAATGAAATTTTTTTGAAGTTTATGACTAAAAAGTCCAGATGGTAAACCAACAGCTCAGGTGGAGGAATGAACCCACCTCATATCTTATAATAAGCCCAATGTAGGGTTTAAAATGGCACCCAAATGAGTTTGCATTTCCAGCTCACTCATAATTCTATATAATGAAAGGTTTGATAATGTATAAAAGCAATTAAATGCGATGCTGAAATCCTCAGAGTCATCTTTTTCCTATGATATTGAAAATATCTGTGATATATTATGTATGGTTTTGTAAATGATATACATTTTTCATAGCTGCTTTCACTGGCAATTTTCTTCTTCTAATGGCTGTATAATTAAACGATAATGGGATATTTAGGCTTATGTATATTCATGGAGAAGCAGTCATAACAGAAAACCTTATAATTAACTATGACCCCCCCCAAAATAAATTTTTGTTTATACACCAATTTTTATTTTTCACAGACCTTACTTTTTCCTGCAGATAACAATATTGACAAGCAATATAGAATATGAACTTTCAAATCCATATGAAGTCTCTGCTGCTAGAGGATTTTTTTCAGTGCAGTTTATATTAACTCTGGCTAGGGCAATGCCCAGGACTTGGACTTGTGTATTTTCAGTGATCTCACTACACATAAAGGGCACATTATTGTCTAGTCCAAATATACACAGTGGAAAATCTTGGGACATTTGTTTGATACCTTCTTTGCTGAGCCTGTGGTGCAAAATTAGCTTCTTCAGTATTTTTCCCTGCATAATGAATTTAAGATTATATCCACTCAAATTTTGCACTATCCTCTCTTGATAGTATTTTGTGGTCTACCAGCTCTTGAAATGTCCAGATTACTAGAAATTTGGATATTTCATGTTTCCAACTCCTTCCTAGGGCTCTACAGAGAGGCATGAGCTCCAGATGGAAATTCATAGCATCTTGGGTTTTCTGAATTTAAATTATTAAGCTCATTACATTCAGTAGAATTTTTTCCCTGGCTTCAGAACACCCATTGACTCCTGTGGTGCCAGCATTTAATTCTCTCTCTTTTTTTGAATACACTACCTGAATTTGTAGATACAACCTTGAATTTCAAATTCATTTTCATACCGTAATTATGGATTGTCAACATTACCAGTACAAAGTAACAATCTGAGTAATTAGTTTATTTTATTCTTCGACATCTGTCTTGTGGTTGGCTTTTTTTTTTTTTTTCTAATTACTATTTCCCAATACTTGTTTTTAGGGATTTTTTCCTAGTACATTCTTTTTCCATGGTTATTGTTGGCTCGTGCTGCCTCAACATGGCTGTGAAACTACAGCACTGGTCTCCATGGGCACAACACTTGTTGCTTATTCCAACTTGCTCCCATAAAGAAAAATATTCTCAACCAGCACAAGCAGAGATATACTGAAGTTTTCCACACCTTGGTCTGAATTCCTGCTTTCTTGAAAGGTCATATCAGGAGCCTCACATATGCATTGAAGAACACCTCTGATAAGGAATTTTTTAAGCATAACAGGTACTGCGCTCACCAAGTAATGTGGAGTGTATTTTCTAGAAATAAAGGTTTGTATTATTTGAAAGATACAGTTAAGTTATACTTCTTGTCTGACTTGGAACTCACCCAAATGGATTGGAAGTTTTCAGCTGAGGAAAGGATGTGAGATTTGGCAAATAGATGAAATATGGATGAAAGAAGCAAAGAGAACAACATCACATAGGACAGAGGTTCCACGAGAGGCTTGGGAAAGTGGAATAAATAACAACTGAGCATTGTTTTTTTTCTGAAACAACCACAGAGGCATCAAATAAAACTTGGAGGTGGGAAGTTCAGATGTGAGAAGTTGCTGTCTTCGTTCTAATTGTATCTAAAACTATGGAACTTTCTGCTGTTTCTTCCGAATGTTTGCAGGAGCTCAAAAATGCATTGGAAATTTTTTTTTTTTTTTTTAGAAATCTAGCCCTTTCAAAAATTTTTAAAAGAAACTGCATTTCACTTCAGCACTGCATACGTGGATGGGATTATGGATGATCTTCTATTCTCATGTTTTCAGAGGCTTGCAAAACCTACAAACATGCTGAGAAACATGACTGAGGACATAAGGTGCTGTTTTGGCTTGTTACTGTTTTCTGACATATTTCTAGGCTGTGATTTTCAGATATAATAGATGAATGAGGATCCTGCTGACTTTGAGGAGCCTTACATACATTCTTCTTGAATAAAAATGACATCCCACACTGCATAATGATATATTGAGGTTGAATGTGTTTTGTTTGTGAGTTATATTTTAATTTTTTTCTTGATGCTAGGCAGGTTGGCTTAGAATTTCTAGTCAAAACATTTTCTTAACACTGAGTGAAAAAAATAGTTTTGGGGGTATTTGTACATCTTGTATTTTTAAAATGTGAGAGTGGAAAATTATTGCCTTAATCACAGTAAAAACCAGATTATTCTGGTCCTCACATTTCGCTCTGGTGTCCCACAAGACTTGTACTGAGCCTGAGATGTGAACTTTTGCTTCTCTAGCCAAGGGCCCTCGGGGTGACTTCTGTTGTCATGCATTATAGACATCTGGCTGCCGTGAGAAATCATTTCCGTACACTTAGAGGTGAGACTGTGGTGAACCTCGGGGTGGGTAAGTCAGTGAGAATCCTGTCTAGAAGGGAGAATTTGTGAGGTACCTGCATGGCAACTCCTTCAGCTTGTCTTGGTGGCTTTTGAACAGAAATAGTTGGATATCAGCTGAGACTATTCGTCCAAAGATTTATATTTCCTGTGGATGTTTTTAACTGGAAAATTGGAAAAAGGAAAGCCAATTCCAGTAAAGTGAAGGTAATCCTAAGATCACAGATAGTCCTGCTTCTGATTTTATAAAACAGTCCTTTAAAATATAGAAATTTCTTTCAAATACTAGCATTCCCCAAAACTCTAGTGATACTCACAATAATATCATGTTCTACTGCATTTAATCCAGTAGAGTAGGGCTGAGAGACAGAAATTATTATTGGCTCCTTTAGCCAAGTTTCTGCTGTTGTTAGGTGATTCTTTTTCACCTCTTTCTCTTTCCTAATTTCAGGACTGTATGGCCATGAGGTTTATTTAAGGTGAAAGCAATATCAGTAGTCCAGAAAAGCAAAGCAATATGTGAAATCAAATGTGATCAATTGCAATGAAAAGGCTAGGGTAGTAGTCTCTAACTCAGGAAAATTGAATTCTTAGGAAAGACGATGCAAATTAAGTTCTATCTATTGTACAGACCAGAAAAACTAAAAGATAGGAACATAGATGAAAAATGTATATTTGCAAAAAACAATGCAGATGAGTTAATTTGGAATTAACAGTAAAATGTCCTCCATAAAATGTACTATGACATATATAAATAAATACCTTAAAATGGAATTAAGTATGTATGAATTTTTGTATATAATTTTCCCTACGAGGTTGGAGTATGGTTTAGAACAAAAATGTTCTTCATTAAAATATTTTTAAATGAAGTCCAGAATTACCTTTTCCATTTAATGCTGTTGGTTTTTGGTTTTTTTTTTTAACTTTGAAAGAATTCTTCAAAGCAGATCTCCTTCTAAGCCAATGTTTATTTAGTCAAATAGTAATAACTTACAGGAATGCTGGTCAATCAATAAAAAATGCACCAATTTTCACAGGGACATTATTCATAATCTTTTTCTCTGGCTGTAATTTAAACTGCCTGCTGTCTGTGGATGAAATGACATGCTTATTACTCTTGACATTACCAGCGTGGTGATAGAAATTATCTTATAAATCTGAGGAGTATTTTCATGGCATTTTTTTAATCCAAGGGGTAATGGTATAACAATATATATATTGCAATCAAATAGTTCATATTCCCTTCATTAAGATTCATCTACTACTGGACATGTGCGAAAAAGTCTTTCCAAGCATGGTTTGGGTTTAGATTTCATTACAAACTTCAGTTTATGTCTGTATCCATGAACATCTTTCTGTACAGATCCCCAAAATATATACTAAAACTTGACGAGGGGGACTGTGAAGATGGGTGCAGGAATAAAGAAGTTTTCCAAGCAGAAGGAAAGGCCTTTTAGAGTTCTTAATTCTCAAAATGTGCTCAAAGGATTTACAGATGTGGGGAAACAGTGCAACTCAATGAATTTGCTGGTTCTTCATTTTGTTCTGCTGGAAGCTCAAAGTGTGAATATTTTGGATTTGCCCTTTCTGTTTGTTGAGTGACTGAGATCTTCTGTGGCAGCTCCACATTTTAACAGACACTACAAAAAGAGAGGAAACAAGAGGTACTGAATTCCTTTTAAATTAAGGGTGGTGATATGAACAGGATTTTGGAGGCAACTCAGAGCTGTTACCAGAGTTCAGAATGAAACATCATTTTAGATGCTGTCGCATCTAAAACCTCTGTGCTGGGGAAGTGTTGACTATTTAAGAGCAGGGGCAAAGTTTTTGTTTTGGGTAGAAGGTTTTGGATTACTCAGAGCACATTATAAATCTAAACACATTCACTTTTTGCTCAGTACTAAGCAGCCACCATAGCCAAAAGCTGTCCTGTGCTTTGGAACAACTGCTCTGATTAGAAATAAATCACCTCTCTTCCAGAAATTAAATCCAGCCATCAAATTAAAACATCACCACGTGCTGTGATGGTTCAACATCCTGATTCATGCCAGAAGTTGCCATCAAAAGGAGAGTAAAGACTATTTTAAGCACATTAGTAGGATTTGGATAATCCTCTGAGCAGCTTCACTTCTGGTTGTGCAGAAAATGTTGCAGCAGCCAGCTCTGGTTTTAACATTTTGATCAAGCATTTTTTTCAACGTAGCTGAGCTACTTTTATTCCAATATTAAAAACAAGCAAAGAGCTCAGGGAGAAAAATGTTTTCACAGACTTTACAATCAGAATGGCAATATGTACAGATGTTTCCCTTTCAAAATAATTTGCGGTTTGAGAGCTATTGAAGATGTCTGCTATTGATATAAATTGTAGGTGGATGTGTTAGCATCAAAATTGTTATTATAAGAAGCCAGAAACAGAAATTATTGCAGCCCAGATAAAGACAAAATTGGTGTTCTGAAGAAAAGCGTTTCATCCTTAAAACAACAATAAAGAATCCAGTGTCACTCATTTTTGTTCTCTCAACTTTGTTACAAAATTTTTGTGTGTGTATCTGTGTAAAGCTGCACACGTACATTTGAGAATATAAATAAATAGACCTTCACATTCATTTACATTTATATACTAACACATGTGTATTGTGTGTTCAACTCCTTTCTTCTATAAGTAGTCTTTTTTTCTTCAGTCATTTTATTTTTCCCATTTGAGATATTCTAGTTAGAGACTCAGATTTTTTCCTGAAAATTCTCTGTAAAAAAAATCAAAAGCCATCATAAACCCTATACTCTGTGAGATAATCAGGTTTTGACAATGGTTGGGATCTCTGCTGAGGACAAATTCAATGTTGTGTGCAATTCCTGGCATGGAAATAGATGGACCTAATAACTCTATGCTCGAAAAACCCTTTTTTTTTGCCTCAGACTCTTTTCCAGTTCTCCACATTGGCTTGTGAAAGGTCAATAACTTGCAAGGTATTATGTATAGTCATGAAAAATATGAGTTTGGTTACAGGAAAGGTGCCAAGGATGGTTATGGTTGGTATTTTAGGTTTTTTGCTTTTTAATTTCTTTTGTTTCGGGGTTTGTTTTGGGGTTTGTTTTGGGGCTCTTTTGTTTTTGGGGGGGTTTTTTGGGGTTTTTTCTTTTGGTTTTTTGTTCTGGTTTGGGGGTTTTGTGGTTTATTTTTGGTTTTCTGGGGTTTTTTGTTTTGGTTTTTTTTGTTTTTGTTTTTTTGGGTTTTCTTTTTTATGGTTCTGAAGATTTATCATAATTCAACAATTTACTTCAAAACTTAAGAAGTCTTTGGAGAAGCAGAGTAACCTTTAACCCGGAAGTGCTAGAGGAGAACACAGCTCACACAGTGACATTATGATACAAATCAGATTTTTTTAAGAAGAGCATGAGGTTCACACAGTGGTAAGGCTGAGCTCTAACAGCTGAGGAATTTTTCAGCGAACTAGTGAAAATACAGATCAATTGTTCACTATTATTTTCATGTCATGGAGGTTCACACCAAATCGTGCACAGAGCTGTAAAACCAGCACAGTATATCAAATGCGAGTTACCAATGCCATGTAGATAAGAGCATCATAAATCTGGAGCTGAAAGGGAACAAAACGCCACAAGTGATGGATCACTTCAGCTCTCTCAGCACTGCTAAGAACACGAAAAACGACTGGCGGAAGAACTGAAGGTTGGATAATGCACCCAAATGAACACCCAGAGCAGCAGTGAAGAGTTCACAGCAGTGAAAGATTTCTTCTTGTGCTGAAGAAATCCAAGTGAGGGCACCAGATGAGATCTCAGAGATTCCCTGCTCTGTCGCATACTCTGCCTTGGGGTGGAACTGGGGACAAGTCCCTTCTCCAGTGTTGATTTGCCCCAAGCAGGCTCAGAGACACTTCAGAGACACAGTCAGAGCAGTGGGGATTTGCTTTATTCACCACTCTGGGTGTGAGGGATTCACTCCTCCAAACACACACACCCAGCACTGCCAAC
>VZRL01005706.1:136563-152022 GCA_013397895.1 Origma solitaria
TTCATCACAGAGCACTTTTCACCTTTCTCTCTGGAGCATGGGCAGTCCTTGGTGGGTGATTCAGGGTTTCTGTGCTGGCCTCAAACAGGTTCTTGTCCCTCTTATCTTGACAAGATAAAGGGAATTCTGTTTTCCTAGGTTTTAGAATTTACATATTCTGTCTCTCAGTAGTTAACTTGAATTACCTATTGACTACCTGTTTCACAGTGCCATCTGTTTTTCAGTAACATTGAGCTAGGGGTGGCTTTCCCTCTAAAACTGACCACCAAAAGGTCACTATTACCCAATTCCGGTGAAATCAAAACATATCAGATACTGCTCAACTCTCTGAAAATATTTTTATTTGAGGAAAAGAAAGGAAGAGCGCTTTGAGAAAGTTTAAAAACCTGACCACACTTACATGTACTATGATTTCAAATCTTGATAAAATGTTTCGATTTGGGTTTGTTTTTTTTTTTAAGCATGTGAAACAATTATTAAAGTGGTGTCAATATATTTGCTCTGTGATTTTGCTTTTCTGTTTTTAACTCCTTTAGAATTAGGACAAGACCTTTGTTTTTTCATGGCTACTCTCACATTATTATCATCAAAGATTTATTTACTTGGAATATTTATCCACCACAGCACAAGCTGAAAGTAGACATAATTTCTTTATTTTTCCTTTTTTTACAATAATGGAATAAAAATACATAAATTTTGTAGAGTTATGTTATTTTATATGTTTCCAGGTGTTTTCTTCAGACTCTTTTTGAAAAAATGTACTCCTTTTTCTAACTTTTCAAGTAATTCTCCATTCAAGTGATGAACTTAATTCTATACTCCTTATGACATTTTTATTGCCTGGGCTGTGCACGGATGCCTTCAACTTGCTGACATCTGGAGCATAAGATATGACTGGAAAATGCACTTTTAGGATTGATAGACATTTCTACCTACATTATTTTCTTAAGTGAAAATTTCTTCAGCAGACATTGAACAAAATTGTTCTTCTAAAGATAGTTTCACGCAGGTTTTTCTTTACAGATAAAATGAACCAGGAAAGAGGTAAAAGAGGAAACTCAGAGTTAAGGCTAAAGATAATTAAATCCAGTTATCTAAAGCAGTTTTTTATCCTAACTTCTAATCACCTTTAAAAATCAGTGGATTATTCTGAATGACTCTGCAAGAAGCCAGAAACAAAAAAAACTGTACTCTGTGACACCTAAATTCCATTACATGATGAGTCACGACTTAAAAAAAAATAATTAGGGAAGCTCAAATTTGAAAATGTTGAACATCTATGATTTAAAAGAAAAAAAGTAGTATTGAAGCTTTAAAAAATTCTTAGCTCTGTCCCACAGTGATAGAATCCAGATGTGGAGGTACTGTGAATTTGTAGAATGCCTCTTACCTTGACAACGTGAATAAATGAATATTTCTTTTCAAAATTAGCATTTGTGCCACTGCATGGTGACTTTGCACTTCTTTGTATTTTCTTCCAACAGCAGTGGGATTCCAAAAGGGTTTCATAATTTAATGTGCCTTTTTGTATTTAAAAAAAAAAAGTCTGCTTCCATTTTCTTTTTTTTTTTTTTTAAACGTACATAAAATTGTTAAGTATGCAGTACCTCATGATAGAACTGTAGAACTGTCTCTAAGGACCTGGGATAAATACATTATGGGCCACAGATCAGAAATGATTCATCTGACAAGTTACATTCCTGGAGAGTTAATAGCCTGGAAGAGTTGTTTGGTGTCAGAGTTATTTTAAAATCATCAGGGTCCTGCTTTTATTTCTTTAATACTGATATTTAGTATTTCAATTCAGAAATATTCAAACCTAAGCACTGCTGGAAACAGGTCTGATTGCAATGAAAATTCACTAAGAACATTCAGAATTATGCACTGTTTTATTGGTCCTGACAATACTACGATTTCTAGATTACAGAGAAAGGCTACAGAGAAAAATAATAAAAAAGCAACTTTTAAAACCTACTCGAAGCTAAACCTTTTAAATTTAAAATCATGGTGTTTTCTTTCCTGGTCGCAGGCTCACAGCTCTCTTTGAGAATGCTGAAGAGGGGCTCAGCACAGCTTCCTACACAGCCAAAAACTCCAGAGGTGTGATAGAACCAAGATGTGTTTAACGGAAGGCTCTGCTAAGAGCTTCACAGTCAATTAATTAATCATGAACTGAGAAGAAGTCAAGTGTCTGGAGACTGGAAGATAATGGGGTCTAAAACTCAGGAGATTTCCATCTGATCTCTGGCAAGTCCAACCCTGAGTGCTCCTGGTGCAAAGATCCACATCGTGTTCCCATGCTTTGGGTGTGAAATGTTTTGTTTGAGCAAGAGAAAGACTGTCAATGTAAAATAATGAAAATAAAGACCTCCCAAAGACCGCTGGATTATTCCTCTACTCTTCCAGGCTTGCCCCTTGCACTCTAAATTCTCTAGATTTATCCTTTCATTAGAGACGAGAGGATTGTTTTTTCAGGTAGACCATTTGAGAATTGAAGCTAATCCAATTTAAATAGCCATGAAAATTTAAAGTAACCATTAAACGAGGCAAGGCGGTGCTCCATGATCTTTTCATACCTTTGTGCTCTCTCTCATTTCCCACTCCTGCATTCTGACTTCCATGGGTCAGAATGACTCTCGTGTCAACAGCTCACTTTCCTTGTCCATAACACACATTTGGAACAAGCTTGATGCCGTCAGAAATGTGATTTTCTCCATCATGAATCCTAAATTAGCTTTCCAAACAAACTGGTTTGGGATCTGGAGTTGTCCCTCTTTTACTATTGACTGTAGATAGATTTTACTCTTTTACCATAAATTAGGAGCTTTATTTTAGAAATCTAAGGTTTGATCAACTGTTTTAACTGATAAGATGTGAAATTTCCTGCTTTTAAGAGTTTATATCTATATATATATACACACAGATATATATATACACACACACATAGGTGTATACATATATAGATGTGTATAGATATATATAGATTTATATAGATAAATCTAGATAGATATAGATAGATATATAGAGAGAGATACAGAGATATAGATATAGATATATTTTTATATATATATATACACACACATATTCCTGGTGTCTAGAAATTGTGGTCCTACTTTTGTAAGAAAGTACAAAGCGTGTAAGAAGTCTTGAGGAATTAGATAAAAGGTTGCACTCATATGTGCTGTTCTGAAGGAGTGAGAGGTGCAGAAAACTTATTTATAATTAATAACTCAAAGTTTTTTGCATCGTCTTGCCTTGTTTTAGAAACCTGCAGTGCAGAGCTCTCTCCAGGAGCTCTCTGCCCACGTCCCTGCCATGCTCAATCATTTGACCAAACCCAGTTAGCTAAGACTGTGTGAGAAGAATCCTGCCCTTAACTTAGCTAGGTTTAAGTTTTTCATACCTCCCTGGAGCTGTCTTTTCATATGGAAAATAAGGGAGTTTCTGCTCTGCACAGGTGTTTAGTAGAAGAGCTAAAAGTCCTTCTCCACTCCTCATGTCCCCAGGCCAAGAGGAGCCACATCAAGGGGCCACAGGGAGTCTCTTTCACCCTTCAAAACCTTTCAGAAAGGAAAAAAAATCTAATTTCACTTCCAGCATCCTAAAAATTGCTACACTAAAAGTTCTTCCTAATCCAATCTCCTGACAGCAGATTGCAGAAAGTAGTTGAAATGCAAGCATGAAATATAAGCAATCAGGATGTACAGAGTGACTGATTCAAACTGACATGCCTCTGCCTTCCTTACAAATAAACAGATTCACTCTGTTTGTTTCCATTTGGGACAGAAGAAGTGTGGACACTCAAAAATACCCACAGGACAAAAAGTTCATTTTGTGTCTGATGTAATCCTGTCCTGAATTCTATTTGAGCCTCCTGAAGAGAATCCCTTTAATTGACTCCTTTTTGACAAGTCATATAGTTTTAAATTACCATACTGCTCTCACGTTGCTTATTAAATAGGAGATATGATGGTGAAGTAGATGCAGCTAATTAGTAATGAATAAATTATTTATGTCTTCTTAAAAAGATGAGTGACCTGTGAGTTAACATTGCTGGGGAATTATTTTTTAATTGGATGTGATCTTACTGCTCTTCACACTTCACCTCGAAGTTTTAAGAAGCCATTTCTTAGCTCAAAGATCTGAAAGTTCACCTGTCAGAAGTGGTGGAACAGGGCAAAATAAGGACACATCCCTCTGAACTGTCTGTGCTGGGATGGCTGGAACCTCTTAGAGTTCTGCAATAAATAATTTGCAGAATGAAATCCAAAACCACCAAATCAGCAAATAAATTAATTGTATGCTCAACCTTAAGTCTGGGGCACATTTGCAAACATAATTAAATGCTGAGGCACTTAAATCTTGTTTTCTCCCAATAATAAGCAAAGAATTGCCACACCGAGACAGGCTATGGTTTTTTCCTCTTCCAGCATCCTGCTTGACAACAGCATAGTTGGATTGAAAAAGAAATAGTCATTATGTAGGCAGATTCTTCTCTGGGGATGTTCTCTTTGCCATCAGCAGTTTATGGACTTTCTGGATGGTAGTTTACGCATCTGATTGTGTTTAACAGTCAAAAGGATGGACCAATTTTGCATGAATTTGCAGAATCCTTTCCTAGTCCATTTAAACTTTTATGGGAATTTCCTGGTCATTTTCTACTTGTTCCTATGTAATTTTTTCCTACAATTTGAAGTAAAAATCACCGGAATGTTTGTTAAACAATACGTACATCCTCCATAAGAAATGGGGATATACTTTGCTTTTCTTTGTAGTGACTGAAGATGTGTAAAGACCAATAGTGATTTTTACTCCCTGCTGCAGCCCTACAGCATTTTTGTTTCTTCTTCAATTTCAACAGCTATGTTGAAAATTTATACTATTTTTTAATAGCTTATAATGAATTCAACATAATTTTTAACACAATCATATTATAAAAAATACTGAGTATGTGCAACATCCACCTCAACATTTTTTCACAGTCAGTGAATGTTTTGGAAGGAACCTTCAAGACCATTGAGGTCCAAGCCCCTGCTGTGGGCAGGGACACTTTTCACTAGCCCAGGTTGCTCAAAGCCCCTTCCAGCCTGGCCTTGAACACTTGAACACTTCCAGGGATGGGACACCCCTGGAACAGACATTATTTTTTACTTTCACACACACACACAAATATTTTTCTTTTTAATTATTTTTTGTGTTAGTGCTGCTTACCAAACTCAGTAGTTTTACCACTTCTTTATCTGGTTATTCAAACAAGATTATGAAGTAACACCAAACATAAAGGACCAATTTCATTCAAATATACTTGAGCTTTTGCAATGACTCATAGATTCTCTGGCATGTGAAAATATTGTCATTATTTTAAATATAGTTTAAAATCAGAATATAGAAGTCCTGTATAGCAAATACAATGTAAGGATTATCTTTTTCTCAATAACTGCAATGTCTCAATTAAATCAGTTCAGAATCACAAAAAAGAGCATACTGTAAGTATGTTTATTTTTCATTTGAATTGTCACTGTCACTATTAATATTTTAGACATGCCATAAATATTCCACGAAGTAAGTTTTCTTTATGTTTATAGACTCTGCAGCTGATGCATACATAATTCAAGGAGAAAAAAGTATCAATACTCAGGTGTTTATTAGAACCACACAGTCAGAAACAGTCCATGTGCAATTTCTGTGAAGATTATTCTATATGAAGTATATCTTTTCTCCTTTACTCATTTACCTTACTTGATTTAATATTTAAAGCTGATGGGAAACAATCTTTTACAAATCTGAGCTTTGAAATATTTATTAGAAGGGAAACAAAACATCACAAGAGATAAATAAGTGAAATGCAGAGATGAGATTACTTGCTGGAGTTATGTTTGCAGAGTTATAAAAAAGAAGAATGAATCTTTCCTCCTCCAATAGATGGTGTTTTCTCCAGAACTTCTTCCCTTCCTTATGGAATCTCTCATATATTACATTTTTTTTTCCTTCTTACCATAATAAAATTGCAATGGATCCAGGGTTAATCACAGGGACAACTTTTGGTTGTTTGTGAAGCCAACTCTGCACCTTCTTTCCAAGCCATGATTTTGGCAGCCAGCTGTTCAAACAACCTTCTTTTTCCCCTCCAAAATGCTTCAGAAATTAAAACATTTCCAGAACAATCAATGCTTTAGCCTTCATCAAAACAGAAAGACAAAAGACTCCTAGTATTTCAAGCTGACTGTTCCATCCATTATGACTGTGTGTGCTTTTCTCCCACTTTCTATTGTTGTTCTTGTTTTCTCAATCTGAATGGAATTATTGCAACATCTGGCTCCTGCTACAGCTGTGGTCTTTCCAGATATGCAATATGCCTAGGGAATAACTGTTTTCTAGGGATTAACTGTCTTTTTAGCCTAATTATCCTGTTAAGAGGTTTGAAAGGGGATCCATCAAGCCAACTCTTCTTGAAATTCTCTTTTTTCCCAGGTGCATCTAAACATTTCTGCTATAAATACAGACACAGGCTTGAAAACAGATGTCAGTTTTCTGCCTGACGTCCACTTGTGAAATGCCACCACTTAAACCATCTTCCCCTGTCCCTCTCATCTTTCCCTGTTTTCTTTACCTCCATTACAGGGAAAATCAGTTTTAAGTGTTATCAACCTGACCTTGATCACATTGCCTCTGATCTTTCCAAGTGGGAAATCAACATTTTTTTCCCGGTGACCTGACTCAGCAGTCGTTAAGGATTATTTTCTCATTTAGTATCTCTTCTGTATCAAATGGCAGATGATTTCCATCTGAACTCTGCAGTTAAGTGCACAAATGTTGTACCTGGAAATACTGCAGGCTCCAAATGCGTAATTGAGTGAGTCTGAATGCCTAAAAAATACTAAAGGGACTTGCCTAATACTCTCTAAGAAAGGGAAACCTTCCAATTTCCAGTTTTTCAACTGAGAATTTGTTGCAGTGACTCAGCATTGAGGAACACAGATGGAGTGAATCCAGTTACCAACTTCCAGGAGCATGAAAAATTTTTCTTAAGATTTATTCAAATGCTACATTGCACACCAGCCTTGTCTTGAATAGAGAAATAGACATTTAAGAAAGACGTTTTAGGCAGAATAATTTTGGATTAAAGCAGGTAAAGAAGAAAAGCTTGGGTAAGGAAAAAGCAAAGAAACCTCCCCAAATAAACTCACTCATAACTGTAGGAAAGATTGTTCAGCCATGTCCATTCTGACTCCTTAAAATCAGACCATATTGTCTTTGAAAAATAGAATGTTATCCCTTTATTTCATAATCTTGTGAACCAATATTAAAACTGTACCATTTTTTACTCACTTGAAACTTTACTCTGAGCCAATTAAACTTTACTGAGTCAATTAAAGAGTGTGGCACATTTTCATGTGACTGGAAAAACAAACTGTATTTCCCATAATGTGTTGCCCCGTCCTCTAAAGAAAATGTTATGAATCACATCTTCAGATCAAACGTGTAAAATGCATTTTGATCCCCAAATCTGAGATGAGAACAAACCTGAAGGCATTTGAACCTCAAACTTCGTGTTGCCTTTCCTGCGATACCACATTACTACCTGATGTCAACACTCTTCAGAAATAAATTATTTCTTCAGTCAAACAAGTCAAGAAGTTTCTCCCCATGGGTTTTTGTTTGTTGGGGTTTGTTTTTCTCTTTTTTTTACTGTTTAATAACTAACTTTACTCTATAAACAAGGCCAAAACACATCCTGGTTTCCATCAAACAGGTATTTGGAACTTTTTCAACATATTGAAATATGGCAACTTCCCATAGACAGAATATAATTCTTTTAACTCACTTCTAAATTCCATTTTTTGTAAAATGTATGAAAATAGTACAGAAGGTATGCAAAGTACAAGTAAGACAAAAATTAATAACTGTACTGCCTGTACATAAAGAAATTAGTGTTTTCCTCTGACATTTCCCATGGATTTTAGAATGACTTATTTAATGGATTTTATGATGACTGTCCTTGGACAGCTCACCCGAGCTATGTTTTACATTCGATATTTACAGTGATTTTCTTTCTGTATTTCTTTCACACTATACTAATATTTTATTATCACATGTATGGCTAAAATAGGAGCATAGGATCTCATTACACTTTCTATTTCTCACTGTCTTTTTTAAAAAAAATATCCCCCTCTGGCCACACAAAGTGAATCTAGTAATTTTCTGAACTGATTGCTCACTGCCGTTTACCTACAGAGACTTTTATAGGAAAGGAATATGAGACGAAACTTAGTGGAGCTGCAGGGCAGTCTTACATCTTCTTGTGTTTTCTAGCTCGCTGGCTGAAATACAGAGTGCTGGGAAAAAGGAAAGAAAAATGTTATTATGCATTTTTATCTCAGCTGTATAGTCACTGCCGTTCTTAACATTGATTATCACATCTTTCTTCATTCCCTTACAATGGGAACTTTAATCATCTGCTGAATGGCACATTTGTTTTTACGCACTCTGCTTTTTTTCTCAAAAGCACAAATTCAAGTTATTCTCCTGTGATTCCAATAAGGAGCTACAGTCATGTGTCTTTTTATTTCTATCATTTCCATCGGACAGGCAGAACACGTAAAAAACCTGTCATCTTCCTATGGAAGATTTCTCTTTAACGTCATAAAGTTCAGGATCAGCTTCTGGGAGGAGTCTTCTGGAAGGGGAAAGCACTGTCTTTGCATGAGGAGGGCTGCTGGATTTTCAGGAAGACTTTTCAGGACCTGCCCTTCAGTGGAATGTGTTTGTAAAGAAGTCTCTGTGACGGAAAAGGAGCAGACCCCACTCCTCAGCCCCATGGAGATTTGGACGTGAGGCAGGGATTTAAAACCCTGACTTAATTCTGAGAGAGCAACTGAAGCCATGGCTTATTTATTCTATTAAAAGAAAACATATATTTTCCACTTAAATATAATGAGGCAGGGATTGCAACCCACCTTTGATGGTGAACTGTCACCTGCACACCCAGAGTTCAACACCATCTGACAGAAGTATCTTCAGAGGATGAAAATAATTCACTAAATTAATTTTGAATGGAGTTAATTCATGAAAATATCTCAGTGAATTTACCACGAGTAGCAGTTGCTAAAAAAGAAGAAAAAAATGTTATAGAGAAAAGGCAGCACACAACTTCATAGGGCTTGCCATATCTGGAGTGTGAAAAATCCCACAGAAAGATCTGGGATTTCTAATTGTGAGGACATTTTAAAATTGAAGCAATCTTTGAAGATATCCTGATAAGGGGAAAATTGCATTAGAAGTACCACTGGTAAAACCAAACTGCCTCTAGATGAAACCTTAAGGATTTTTGCTTCAGGCTCAAGGTAAATTCTCCCAATTTAATGTGGAATTTACAGCAATAAGTCACCACAGCTGATGATCATCAGTAAGGGCAAAACCTGGGATTTTGAAGATTAAAAGCAGCCAAAAAATGTACTCTGCATGGCAAATGCTAAAATGCATTGTATTTATTGAGAAAGTTTATCGGAAACAAAGAAACATTTGGTGCTGCCTCATGAAACGTTCTCTATAAATTAAACCTGATCTGAAGGCATCTCTCAACCTCCAGTTTTTCAAATTTAGTTTCTTTTTGTAAACACATTTTAAAATAAACTTTATTTTTTAAGATTTTTATTCTGATTTTTTTTAACTCGTAGTAGATCTATAGATAGAAACACACATGGGGAAGCAAGTATTTTCAGGGCTTAATAAAGCTGGATTTTTTTGTTGTTGCATTTTTATATTTTCAGAAGGAAATGATGATTTCAGAAGGAAATTATTTCCCTCAGAAATGATGCAATGACATTTTTGCCTTAAAAATTAATTTGAACAAATGAATTTGACACTAAATATTTCAATTTTCCCCCTGAAATAGTCTATTTAGTAATTTACTTTGAGTTTTAGTTCACATGTGTTGAGTGGGGAGGAAACCAATCTCAAAGCTCTGGCTTTTGACAGGGAGAGAAACACATGCATGGTTGCAAGACAGAAAAGAAATATAATAAATAAAACTGTAATAAGGACCCAGATATGCCAAGGATTGAGATAAAACCTTTCTGGAAATCACAGAAAGTTGTCCTACACTGTATATAGAGCTGGCCAAAGGTGGAGTGGTTACAGTCCTGCTGCCAAAACAAATGAAGAGAGGACCTCTCTGCAAATATTTTTTGCCACTTCAGATCTTCTCCTCTGGGGAGAATAAGAAAATGCAGCCATTATATGTCTCTCCCTCTTGTGCCTCTCATGTTCAATGGACTGAATTCTGTTATTGGTTATCATTAAGTGGAAAATGAATGTTTTTTTAATAGAATAAACAAGCCATGGCTTCAAGTTGCTCTCTAAGAACTAAGTGAATGCCCTCATATACTTCTTTTTCCCCCATTTTTCCTTCCAGATTTTTTTTTTCTTCCAAACTCTGCTCACAGCTCTGTTTTTCTGGTACAGTAACCATTTCAAAGCACTTCCCGGAGAGCTTGACATGTCGCTTGGTTTATATCATATTAACTTTCAGAAGGGTGAGTCAGGAGCACAACAAGGAAGCTGAAATGAGGTTTGTTCAGTGATATTTATTCAGGAACATGGTGAGACATAGTCACACAGACATTGGAGAGGCTGCCCAGCCTTTTCATCCTTGCAGACATATGCAAATCCAGGGAAGGTCAAATCGAGTTTGTGAGCTTTGGTTTCATCCTTCGCGGATGTTTGTCCTCATCACAAAATCCAAATGGAATGTAATTCAATTGAGTGGAAAGGCAGGAATAACAGGCATCACAAGCCTCAGTTAAAATGTGTTGGCAGCAGTGTCTGGGAAGCTTGTAAGACATCTGCACTGGCCCTTGGAAAGCTTTTATCGTCAGGATTTCAGCCTATTCGAACCTAAAGCCTCATCAAATCAACAACTGAAACAAGTTTCAAAGCTAGGAAAAAGAAAGAAAGTGTGCAATTGACTGCAACAATACTTCCTAAACAGCAGAGAAACACTAGGGGGAAAAAAAAAGAAGATAAAGCTATTCTTATAATTATGTACTTAGAAGACAAACAGAGGAGAGGAAGAGGAAAGAGCGCTAAAAAAATGCTGAATACACTCTCTCAAGAAAAGTACCCAGACCAGACTGGCTTGTGGGAAGTTTTATTAGATCTGAAATTAGAAACAGGGCACTGGGGTTGGGGAGAAGGGAGTGTCTCAAACCAGCTGCAACTCATTTTAATTAAGGGCTAATTAGCAAGTGAAGCCTGCTGGAAGTGGGAGAAGTCGATGTCCCTATATAATACAGAGCAGCTCAGTAAAGTATTTTTGAGCACTTAGATCCCTAAGTGCAGAGAGGAAAAGTGATAAAATTTAGAAGAGCTTGTGTATTTCTGTAGGTATTTTCTTTCTAAAAGTCTGTATTTCCTTACGAATTCTCATTCTGTGAGTAGAAAAAGGTTAAGGATGAATGTCTAAAGAAGTCACTTACAGTAATCTAACTGCCTAAATCTCTTTCTTCTTGAAATGTATGAGATTTCATTTTTCCTTTTTTTTTTTTTTTTTTTTTTTTTTTTTAGGTTCCAATAGCAGTTATTCAGAAAGTTATAATTTATTATGGTATGCCATAGAAGTTTGGGGATTTCCTTTGGGGCAATAACTGAAAATGGCAGTAGTATTCTCCTAATGCTGAGTTATTTCTGTGTTGCCAGGGTACGTGTGATCTGCACCTCCTTACAAAATATAATGTAGTTCTATGTTTACAAAATCTTCCTTAATCTTCATTTATCTTAATCTAATCTCTTTCACATGTGGGATCTCAATAGGTGCCTATGTGATATTTCCTGATGCATGGAATTCAGTTTATCAGGGGTATGAAAAAAGATAGGAAAAACTAACCGGGACAATCTCATCTGCTTATTTAATCTTTCGAGTTTTGCCAGAAAATAATTAACGACTTTTGTGAGTAATAACAGCAGAGGTATTCCCTGTCTAGGAATGGCCATGGGGTCTCATGTCTTGAGTCCTGTGTGTATGGACAAAGAGCAACTTGCTGAGGTCCAGCTGTTCTTTATCATCCCACACGTTTTTTGTACGAGGATGGTGTGGATCAGAAAAGGCAGAATTATTAACCAGCAGTGAATCCCTGAAAGTGCCCAAGGCCAGGTTGGATGATGCTCTGAGCAGCCTGGGATAGTGGAAGGTGTCCCTGCCCATGGCAGAGGGTTGGAAGGAAATGATCTTCAAGGTCCCTTCCAACCCAAACCATTTGCTATGAATATGAATTTTTAACCTTAACCTTATCCAGTCTATCTGCAGACCAGCTGGGTGAAGAGACAGCAACTCTCAGGGGTTTCTTTTGATGGGAAAGATACCCCTGTAAAAAATTTAAATCTCTCAGATCTATGAATGTGTTTCCCAGTATTTAATAAGATTTGGAACCAACAGATGGAGATAAGGAGGGTTTTAATGGCTGAAAAATGGCAGTTGTTCTCACCTTGCTAAAGAGGGAGGTGTCAGAAGAGAACATGAAAGGATGTAAATCTCTTAAACTTCAGTTCCTTGGGAAAGTGTACAATAAGTATTCTTGAAAGTCAAAATCAGGTACATGAGCAAAAGGAAGGTGACTGCCAATGGGAAGTGCAGATTTAAGGGTAAACTTTTTGGGGCTAAGGTTTTGGGGTTGTTTTTTTGGATGTCATTTACCTTGCCTTCATCAAATTTTCAGTATAGTTTTCCATAGTATCCTTTTTGTCTATTACCTAAAGAAAAAACAAACCCCAAAACCAAACAAACAGGAACAACAACAAAAGAAAAACCCACCAAACCACAACCAAGTTACGAAAATAATTTCATAAGCAGTTTGGGTATTGTAGCTGAATATGGGAATAGTGGAAATATGATGAGAAAAATAATTCATATTAAACACTATGCTTTTATAGATTACACCATTAAAGAACCGAAAAGAAGCATATAATAATAATCCATAGCATGGTATGTTACTCCTAGTTTGCAGACATCTTCAAAGTAATATCCAAATAAGAAATAATACCTCAAAATGAAGTGGCAACTACCATTTGGAATAACAAGATTCCTAATGTGGTGCCTACAATTGACATAAGTCTGAAATCCACGTCCAAAGCTGGAGAAGTGATCTAGTACACATTTTTGGAATGCAGAGGAATTCAGATATAATTGCTGTAGACAGGTCCTGGCAGGACCTCAGAGCTTGGAAAACTACTTTGTCATTGTTGTTTGTTTGCCTAGAAGGAAAAGGAGTTTTTATTTTCTCAAGCTGTGAAACTATCTGTTTAGAAGATGTGCCTTCTCATTAACATGAATTTTTTTCAGTGCTGTAATGAAGGGTTGGCTTCTGGCTATGTTAAACTTAATTATAATTTTTTTCATCCTAAGGCCTTTGTATCTGATGATTCTTGTCTTATCAAGCTGGGTAGCAGATGCGTAATCAAATGGAAAAATGCATCTAATACTTAATTCATAGTAATGTATTCAATTTTTTTATGATCTGAGTAAAATAACCTGTATAAGATAATGTATTTGATTAACTTTTTTTGTCCTCTCTTACTGTGTTTATTAGGAAACTTCACGACTACAAAAACCTAATTTAGTCGAAGCTTATTACCATAAATAATTTATTTGATAATAAAATAATTTGGGCCATCAAAATGAGAAATTTAGAATTGCATGTGACATTGTTGAATATGTGGAATGCCATAATTTTCATATTTTTTTAATATTAAAATATGATTTTTTTCATCATTTTCATATTTTTCTTTCATAATTTTCTTGGAGCGATATCTCCAAATATAATTTTATTATATTTGGAGATAGCTCCCCTGGTTGTATGAGGGTGAAGCAAGTTCATAATAATGTGTTGCTCTAGAAACATATTTGCCAACATCAATAAGTTAGTTAAAATATATTAATTAATTTTATTTGACTTTTTTTTCTAGACTAATTCTAAAGTCAATGTCATTACCTTCTCTAAAGTTTTGCATAAATAAAGTTTTCATCATTCTTAGTAACATTTGCCAATTCTAAATCACCAGCTGGTGCTCTGTGTGGTTAGGATAATCCCAATCACTTCCAAAACCTGATCTGAGGTATAAAGAGGAGTTCAAACAAAATGAAAGGTGAAGTTAATACTTCCAGATAAAAAAGGGTTTTTAGTTCTTCAGTTCGTAGCAATTGTTTTGCTTGCTTTAGTCTGATTTCAGCACAATCAGAATTAGAAAAAAGAGAAAACCCAATTTTCCTGCCAGCTTGGTTGCCAAATCTTTGATGGAAGCTGGACCTCAAGCTCTGCATCTCCTTGCTGTTCTAGAACAAGGCTACAACAAGGGGTAGGCAAACTGTGTCTGCTTTTTAGCTGCTTTTTGCTTTACTAAGTAGCAGACAATAGATATTTCAGTATTTTTATGATCTCTTTTAAATTGGCAGCAGGTCTTGGAAGCAGCTTCCTCATGAAGTTACATTCTGAAGATTTATGAGAAGTTCGTATACATGCACCGCTCCTGAGGAGCATCACTTGGATGATCAGGATAAAATTTATTTCTCGTTATCTTGATGTCTGTGAGCAGCCACGCTGATGGTCCGAAAGCTGGAAACATGAGGTATGTCGGGCTTAGATCTGATGGTTGATATGGGTGGGATATTGATCAGAATATTAGATATTAGAATCAGAAGTCTTTGACCTCTGATGAGACCTTCAGCACTGCTCTTTTGGTCACTGTATGTACAGAAAAACTCTGGAAGTACCTTTATTATAGAAATATTGAATGACAAGCTTGTTCTCGAGCTCAAGAGAGGCTTCATAGAGACTGAGTACTGAGTGCATAAAATTGCAGCTTAGAGTTACTGCCAAGCACCATTACTGGTTCAAAAGAGAAGGAAACTATTCTAACAGTTCTGAGGAAAAAAGAGAATTTGGGCATGCAGACAGAAGCTCTGTCAAGGTACTTTGATTCAAGGGCAAACAATAATTCTGGTCTGATTTATCCAGAATTTTGTTGCTTTGGATTTATTCAGAATTTTGTTGCTTTGCAAAATGTCTGTTATTAGGTGTAAATCCACAAGCATTCAGCAGCCAGACCTGTGTTTAGAAAGGGATTTTTCAGGGGCAATGGGAACCTTGGGGAAATTCAGCAATGCAGCAGTATACTCCTGAAACTCTCACAAAACTCTCATGGAGACATGTTCAGATCCTTGCAGCAAGGTTGATCCAAGAGAGTTAAAACATTACCTGTATAAAGAGGAAACAACTTTAAGAAGTCTGGCTATGGATGGGAGATATTTTGTACATACATTGAAGGATCCCACTTTGAATATTTAGAATATTAAGGTAGCTTTTGGCCAAAAGGGTTGACAAAGGCACTTCGACTTCAAGCAGATATTAAGGCTCTCATTGCCTTGATTTAGCTTTATTCAGTCCTAGCTTTAAAGTATTTTCCCCC